>CP139505.1:10787181-11351423 GCA_021014915.2 Artemisia tridentata subsp. tridentata | reverse complement strand
GGTCAATGCCAATATTCAAGAGGGTTAGAACCAAAATTCAACACAAATTAAAGTCAAGTATCAGAGATAGTTTAAGGAGTATAAAAACACATGCGCATTCTACACGATTATCATAGGATATTCAACATATGAAAGTAACTTTAATGTGAAACAAATTCTCCAATATACCTTCTGAACAGTCCAATAGCCGAAACGGATGAAGAGATCGTGAGCTGCAAGTCACCTTCCCATATGCGTTCTCCCATAGTCAAGCTAGTTCCAATAGCCGGCATAATTTTCCTTTCTACAGAAGTTTGACTAGTTTTCTTGGTCAATAATGCCTCCATGGTTTTTGCTTTTGGTTGATCAGCCCCAAGAGGATCTACAGAAGCTGGTCCAGACAAAATCTTTTCACTGTCAAGTTCAGCGCCAGCTTCTGAGTTGACCGGCTTTGTCGCTTCAGAATCTACAGGTACGTTCTCAAAAGGAGGCTCGGAATTAAGGGACTCCATAAACTCATCTAACGAGACAACTGGAGGTAACAATCCCTCATCCTTAGTATCATCTACAATTAATTCTTGCATAAAATCAGTCCCATCAGCAGAAATGGTAAGTGAGCTACTCTTGTCCCCATCACGAGTTTCTTTTTCCTTAACTTTTAGAGTTTTCTTCTTTTTCGGGGGCAACTGAGTAAACAAAGTGGACCCCACAGAAACCTCATCCGAAACGCCATCATCTCGTTCTACCTCCACTTGGTACTCGCCCTTGTGAGTTTTCTTAACCAAACGTCTAACATCAACATCAGACTCGGGTAAAACTATCATCTTATCATGCTCTTCAGCCTTAGCCATGCGCCATTCAGATAGTTGTTTAGAAGCAAGCTCTTCTGGCGTCATGGAACACAGCCTTTCAGGTAAAATGACACCGGATAAAACCTTGTCTCTTAGTTCGGGGTTATTAGGGTCCTTTAAGTTGAACATCAAAGACCTCCCTTTCTCTTTATACTTCTTATTGACACCTCCGAACAGCTTAAATAGCTCTGCTTCAATCTTGGAAGCTAATACTTGTGGAGTATTTGAATTCAGCGGTTTATCACCAGTTGCTTCCCTTGCCCAGGAAAGCCCGTTTCCTTGCAGAAGTTCATCTTTGTCAAGGAACGTGTCTCCTCCAAATGACTTTTCCTGGGCTTGTTGGAGGTTGTTAGATTTGCTATCAGCAGGCTGAGTGGCAACAGATAATGCAGCGGCTAAAGTTTCTGTCAATTTAGATCTTACTGCATCTGATTGAGGAGTGGTTGTACTACTAGTATGGTTAAATGTTTGTTTGTTGTCTAAATTATCAAAGGGTGGCGGTCTCCGCTTTGTGGGTAGCAGTGAAGTCGTTGGCTCCATATCTTCTCATTCAAGTTTTTGGTTGGACTAACATTAACATACATTAAATATGTCTGCAGGAAGGAAGGTTTAAGAATTTGATTAGAAACATACACCACCAGTCCTCAATAGTAAGGGGGTGTTTGTTTAAGCTTATATGTGGGCTTACAAGCTTATTTCATTTCGGCTTATATTTAATTTCCTGGCTTATTTTAAGACTTATGGGATTATATAAGCTTATTATGATATAACATGCTTATATAAGACCTATGAATACTAGTAAAAGTCATTTCTAATGTTGGTCCTTAATGAATACTAACAATAATGTTGAATTAAGATGATAGTAATCAGTTGAAAGTTATAATAAAAAGAAGATGAAAGAAACAACAAGAAGCTGAACCTGAATTAATTTACTGTAGCAAACAAGGAATTCTTTCTCAGAAAAAATAATAAATATATATATAGAAAAGAAAAAAAATTTGTTTAGGGGGTAACCTTTGTAGAAAACCCTAGAAATGAAATGAAATTGGCGGTGGCGAACTTGTCTTTCTTAATTTGTTTCTTGATTCTTCCACAGTCAAGCCTTTACATTTTCCATTTTAGGCCTGTTTCTTTAACACGGAACTAAAGTTAAACAAATTAAGTTGAAAAAAAAAAAAGAGTAAATTACATAAATGGTCTCTGTGGTTTGTTAAAAATTTCATCTATCGTCATTCAAACTTAAAAGTTGCATATATCATCCCTATCGTCTTCAAAGAATAACACTCGGTCCTTTTTGGAGACGATAGGGACGATATATGCAACTTTAAAATTTTCACCTGTCGTCCCTCAAAAGGACCACGAGTGTTATTCTTTGAAGACGATAAGAATGATATATGCAACTTTTAAGTTTGAGGGACGATAGGTGAAATTTCGACAAACCACAGGGACCATTTATCTAATTTACTTAAAAAACTAAAGTAAATAAAATAAATTAAAAAAGTTGATGATTCTGTTGGTTAAAATGATTTTTTTTTTTTATAACTGAGTTAAAATGTTTACTTTTTATTTACTTTTACTTACTCAAACCGCTACTATAAATCACTTAAGTATTTAAATATTTTATAAATTACAATTTTTTTCTTGTGATCATAGTATCTTACCTTTTGGACAACTAATCAAGAGGGTGTGAACCCACTGCCATACATACTTAAACCGTGTAAAGCTTTCATTTTTAAGAGGTTAGCGTGGCAAAAAAATACATATAATCTTAAAACACTATTATTTAGACATTGCTTTCTGACGCATAAATAATTCTTATAAGATTTTTGGTGAGAATAATAATTTTTTTATTATTATTGTGTTATAATAATTATTTTTTTATTATTATTGTGTCAGTTTTTGAACATAAACAATTATTTTACTGTATTTTTTATTCTTATTATTTTCTTAATATCATTTTTTTTTTTTTTTTTTTTTTTTTTTTTTTTTTTGTAACTCGAAAGTAGAGGTGTATAAAGCCCGGGCCAGGCCGGGCTTGGGACCGGGCCAAAAAAAGCCCGGACTTTTATAGTTCAAAAAAGCTCGGGCATAAAAAAGCCTGGGCCCTAACCAAAATATTAGACTTTTTTGGCCCAAATGGTCTGGACTGGCCTTAGCCCGACCCAGGCCCGAGCTTTTTCGGAAATCTTTGATCAACATTTGTAAATACATTACTAAAAAATAACAAAATAAAGTTACAAATTATAAAGAAGCACATTAGTTAAATAATAAAATCCCAGGCTTTCGAGCAAGCTTTTTTTGGGCTTTGGGCTTAGCCCGAACTTGACCAGGCCCGGGCCAGATCGGGATTTGGTGGAAAATATAAGGACCATTTAGGCCTGTTGGGCCAAACCGGGCTTCGGGTCGGGCTTTAGCCTATCTGTGCATCTTTACTCGAAAGTGTTAATTCGTGTTGTATTAAAAATTCGACCTTGGAAAGACTTAACCATTATTAAACCAAAACAGAAACCAAAAACCTGAAAAATAAACCAAAAAAGAATCAAAAATTGAAAAATCAAACCCAGATAAAACCAAAATTGAACAACTTTTAGAATACAAAAACTAAAAATCTTCGATTCAGTTTCAATTTTAGCTCAAAATTTGTATGTGTTTGTAGCATGAGAAGAAGAAGATGCATTACTTTTTTTTTTTTTTTTTTTTTTTTTTTTTAACATCAATGTTTAGTTGCAGGTGCAAGGATGAAGAAGAAGTAGTTGACTTTTTATTTTATTTTTTTATTGTTTTATAAATTTACATTATTTGCTATTGTTAATATTTTTCTTGCATCGTTAGTCCCTATATTGTTTACATCGTTAGTCCCTTTTTTAAGGGACATGATACGCTCACACCCCCACTAAGGGGTGTGTTGACTTTCTGCTGCTGCCGCCACTTGTACTGTCTGCTTTGTCGGATTGTATATTTTTCAAAAGTAGGGGGCCCACCCACTAGGGAGTGTTACCATAGTACAACCCCTTTTTTAATTGATGTCTTTTTCTAGTTATATATTGTTTATATTTAAAAATGAAAAAGAAAAAAAAAAAAAAAAAAAAAAAAAAAAAAAAAAAAAAAGGCTAACGGCACCACATTTTCTGGTGCCCAACGGTAGCGTCACAAAATGTGGTGCCAAAGGGTTTCTGATGCCGTTCAGTGTTTCACTGACGTGTCAGTACTTTTGGATAACGGCACTAGAAGTTTAGCACGACGGTACCCTCTGCTCTTAGGTGGCGTTTGTTTATTTAGATATTTTTATGTCTGAATCTGAATACCACGTCTGAATCTGAATTAGTGGTCCAAAAGTCTGAATCTGAATTATTTTAGACTGTTTGTTTTTCAAAAATGTCTGAATATCACATTTAAAGGTTTAGCTAAACGGGATACACGGGTAATAATAAATTAACACTTCTAATAAATAAACATATCAGCCCCACCCACTCATTTCTTATCTTCTTTTTCTTTATCTTCTTTCTCGTCTCTCTCTCTGCTTCGAAATCGAACCATACCAAACACCTATTCATCAAAAATCTTTCCCCTTTGATTCAAGAAACAAGAAGGTCTAGTGGTCGTGGGTGTTTTCAGATAGTTGGGTGGCGAAGATGGGTGGTGAAGATGGGTAGTGGGTGGCGAAGATGGGTGATGTTTTCTTATCTTCTTTCTCGAAAAAGATAGCAGATCAAGATGATGGAGCAGATCATCTTGAACTTATCTCCGGAGATGGTAGCAGCATCCATAGCCTCGTTTATAAGTGTTTGATTATGTTTCAGATGCAAATAGAGGTTGTTCAGAAGTTGTTCAACATCTGGAAAAAAAAAGAGGTTATTAGACATTTTAACCTCTGAAATCTGAAAGAAAACAAACACTCTTAAGTCTGAAAACCTCTGACCGAATCAGATTTCAGAGGTTTTCAGACTTTTTTTACCAAAACAAACAGCACCTTAGTTTTTTAAAAAAGTAAAAAAAACGTGTGAAAAAGTAATTAAAAAAAAAAGGTAAAAAAATAAAAATAAAAAGGGGAAACAAGAAATGGTGGGTTCGGCACATATGTCTCGGTTTCTCCATCAACTTTATTTCTTCTTCTACTTGAATTGTCTTTATTGAACCTCGAGCCCATTTCTCATTTTCTTCTTCATTGTTTTGAGTTTCAGATTTAACAAATATTTACAAAAACATTTTTTTTTTTATTAATCAACAGACAGACATACATACAACATATTTACAAGATCTATTTGTCTGTTTTTTTTTTATAAAATGTATTATTATTATTATTCACAATGGATCTTGTGATTTCAATAATTATTCTCAATAAAAAATGTTGAAGCAGCTTCTGGGTAAGCTTCCCAGGAGATCACTGTCAGCTTCAGCTTCTTCTTCTTCTTCTTCTGATGATATAGATATAGATAAAGATTGCAATGGTGGTAAGTTATTATTATCAAGAACATCATCTGCTGTGTTTCCTTCAAGTGTGATTGCTGGAATTGAGCCTCTTTTACCCTTCAAAGATGCCCCTTCTGAGGACAAAAAGATGTCCCTTTTCATATCTAAGTTAAGTCTTTGTTGTATGGTTTTCGATTTCAATCATCCTTCCCAAAATGCCCCTCAAAAAGACCTTAAACGGACTACTTTATTAGAGATTCTTGATTTTGTATCCAATGCCCCTCCTAGGTTCTCAGAGCCTGCTATATTAGCTTTGTGTAAAATGTGTGCTGTTAATCTCTTTCGCGTCTTTCCCCCGAATTATAGACCTTGTAGAAATAGTGGGAGTAGTAGTAGTAATAGTAGTAGTAATGGTGGAGATGGTAATGTGGAGGATGATGAGCCTTCCTTTGATCCCGCCTGGCCGCATCTGCAACTTGTTTATGATATTTTGCTCAAGTTTGTTACTTCGGTTTCGGTTGAACCCAAGGTTGCCAAAAAGTACATTAATCATAACTTCATATTGAGAATGCTGGACCTTTTTGAGTCTCAAGATCCTAGGGAACGGGACTCGTTAAAGGCCATTATGCATAGAATCTACGGCAAGTTTATGGTGCATCGACCTTTCATTCGCAACACCATAAGTAACATCTTTTATAGGTTTGTGTTTGAGAACGAGCGCCACAATGGGATTGCTGAACTGTTGGAGATTTTTGGGAGTGTCATTACTGGTTTTGCGTTGCCTTTGAAAGAGGAGCACAAGATTTTTCTATGGAGGGCTTTGATCCCGCTTCACAAACCGAAATCTTTAGGGGTTTATTTCCAGCAGCTGTCGTATTGTATTACTCAGTTTATCGAAAAGGATCCAAAGTTAGCAAGCACGGTGATTAGGGGGTTGTTGAAATACTGGCCAATTACTAACAGTCAGAAGGAAGTCATGTTTTTGGGAGAGGTTGAAGAGATTCTTGAAGCTATTACGATGCCTGAGTTCCAAAGGGTCATGGTTCCATTGTTTTGGCGGATTGGATGCTGCATCAACAGCTCACATTTTCAGGTATCAACAACTATCATGTCTAATCTCTTGCTGTATTATTTATTGCTCTTCAACTGAACCAATCAGTCTTTATTAGTCTACAAATAACTAGTGGGCCAAATTAACTATGAATACATTATATCACTAATAATCTAATTACCAAATAAGTGTTTTTTTAAGAGGTTTTGTGCTTATAAATGCATTTTGGTCGACCTTTGACCCTTTTTGGCTCTTTCTGAATCCACCGGGGTCATAAGTATAATAGTAATTAGGACGGAATTGTCACCGCTAGTTCAAGCAAAGAACCAACCTTGCCAACCATAACAAAGTGGATGACCCTTGACGACTAAAATTACCCTTAAGGTCACTGATGTATGTTATGACCATGTAAGGACTTGATGAATGTGTCAAGGATGATTTGTTTGTGCCTATAATCATTTAAATTGTATTGGTTGTTCAACATTATCTTGCAAAATAATGGTAAGCTTGCAGTGAGAATTTAAAAGTTAATCACTCTATGTTCTATTGACCCTTTTGCTATAAAAAAATCGTTTGTTTGCCTACAAAATAAGCTAAGAACAAATACTCTACTTTAGGTTTATGAAAGATGCTAACTTGACAGATAAATATGGTTTTATTTTATCTTTAAGGTGGCGGAAAGGGCTCTGCTTTTATGGAATAATGATCAAATCTTCAATCTGATTGGACACAATCGACAAGTCATCTTGCCCATCATTTTTCCAGCACTTGAAACGAATGTGCAGACTCATTGGAACCAGTCGGTTCTTAACTTAACACTCAATGTGAGAAACGTGTTCACAGAGATGGATAACATGTTGTTTCTTGCCTGTCATGCCCGTTTCTTGGAGGAACAAGAGAAACAGAATTTTGCAACAGAGAAGAGGAAAGAAGCGTGGGATCGCCTCGAAAACGCTGCAAGTCTTCAGCCAATATCTGGGAATACAACTGCTGTTTTGGTAACGATGCCACAGTTAAATTAACTTTTCTCTAGATCATATGCACTTTTTTGCAAGTATCTTTTTTTCTTTCTTTCTTTTTTTTTTTCCCCTTCGGGGATGGTAGTCTGTGGCAGCCTGATGTAATTGTTTTTGATTAACTGTTGTAATATCATGGAAAATCTTGCGATTTGCTCATGGATTATTGGAAATTAACACACTTTTTTTCATCATGAAACTTGCATCTTGTATATTTCATTGAAACTGAGTAAACCCGTCTAGCTTATGCAGTTTGACGAATTTCGCGGTGCTAGATGAGCAGGTTACTTGTTTCAGTTCACTGTTGTACCCTCAAAGTAGCCATATTTTGTTTTAAATTTCCGAATGAGTATGTAGCATAACTAGTTATCTAATTTATGTCGTTTCTCTCTGAAATAAAAGTGGTTCAAATCGTTTGCCCTTATTTGTTTCCCATATTTTCTTTTTCAACGAACGTAAATCCTTAAATCTGTTCTCTTATATAAAACTAAGAAAAGAGTACATCAATGTTTTGTACATCCTTAGTAAATATACAAGTTTGATGTTGTTTCTTTGACTGAGTTTGAAATGAAACTAAATTTTGTGCAGGCCAGCTCTTTTCTTGGTCCAGTTCTAGAAGGTGTTCATAGCTTAATGCATGAAGCATAAGTCATTTTGCTTTCTTCGTTAGAGTTAGGCATATTGCTGCATAAGCCTGCCACTTCCCAACAACTATAAGTATGGGTGTTATCGGGTCGGGTTGATTCAGGTTTTGGATTAGAAAAAAGTGACCCGCAACCCGATCCTATAAGGAATCGGGTTTGGGTTGCTATCGGGCCGGGTTGTATCAGGTCGGCTTGTTTAATTCAACTAAAACATGTTCCAACCTAAAAACTCACTGTAAACATTCAAATGTTGATAGCCCAACTCTAAATGAAAATAACTATAGCAGTAATACATGATCACAGAATTTTCTAGTAACCTTAATGACTAGTTGCCACTGGTAGTAAAAATAAGAAACCAAACCAGTAGACATGAACCTTTTTAACATGAAAAAACCAAACTATTTACGATGCTAATAATATCAACAATAAGTACATGCTACGATTTTTGAATGCTAAACAATATACCTTTTTTTTTTAACGGCAATTTTTCTCACACCCTATATCACCTATCTCACAATATATCTTACAAATGCCTCCGGCGAGGCTTAAACCCACAACCTTTCTCCAGGCAAGAGATGCTATGCTATCGGCTGATATTTGCCTAGGTTTAGTTCCCAAAAAAATGCATTGGGCCTTTAGCTTTCTGAGTTGGCTATAGTCGTATGGGCTTTAGTTATTTGGGCCAAAACTCTCATACGGTATCAACTACAAAATGTCCCACCTTGGTACAACGGAAAATTTCCCATTTTGGAGGCTATGGGCTCTTATCATGGACATTCGCCATTAGGCATCTCATATGGAGTTACTTTTGTGGACTCCTCGTCAGGGTAATGGTGCGGCGCACCATGTTGGGATAGTTGCATTTGATATGTTTGTTAGCTTTGTGTATGATACAAAACGAGTCGGGCGCCGGTGCGCCGCGTTGCGGCGGGGCGCTGTATTTGACAAAAAATTTAATTAAGATTTTAAGACAGAATATTGATGTAAGAGGCCGGCTACGGATAACCGCGTTGCGGCAGGGCAGTGATCTTAGCCTTAATTTACGTTTAAAAAAAAAAAAAAAAAAACTCTTTTGCAAAGACCCGCGAATTTTGAGGGTATTTTTCGCCAATTTTTTTAGATTTTTTTTGGAAAAAGGACTACTTTTGCAAAGAGGCGACAGATTCAGGGGTATTTTTTGCCAAGTTTCGAAACTTGATTTTGGGAAAAAAAATTTTTTTTGAAAAAGGACTACTTTCGCAAAGATGCGTCAACTTCAGGGGTATTTTTTGCCAATTTGCAAAACTTGATTTTGAGCTAGTGTTAACCGGGCCGGGCCAAACCGGCCCGTTACTGTAGCACTGTAGCAAAAAAACGATGACCCGACGTCGTATTGAATCACATTTAATATATTATATATATAATTTTCTGCCAACTTTACATGCCTCAGATAACAATCATTATTCGGCTCTATCTATTGCAAGGAATTATTTCATTTATAAATCGGGTGTTGTAGTTTCCAAATAAGTTATAACTCTTATTATTGTTCTAGTTATAAATTTTATGCATGAATGAAGTTTATATATGAATCAAATTTATATTTTTATTGAGAATAATTACAGATAATAATATTTTTGTATTTTTTTTTTTTTTTTTTTTTTTTTCAGGTGTCCTTACATAAAATTTAAAGTGAAATATAACGAATACTTATCATGAGTCATTACTATAGCCCCGTGCAAAGATTATTTTCATAGAGGTGTCATGATAGGTATATGTGAGAATTGTAAATAGTAAGTTATTGAATAATTTTTTCATGAGTCGCTACTATACTATATGTATAATATCGTGTATTTTTTTGCACCTAATAATGATGTTGATAACAATATAAAGCTTAAGGGATATTTGTTATATTTACCTTAAAAACTGAAAATTTAACAATTAAATCCATGAACTTAAACTTATGATTAGATTCTTTTCTAAAGATTTTGATTATAAATTTTATTAGTGTAACTAGAATATAACTAGAGATACCATGCATCCCCATCCCCGAAGTTCAATAGCTATTAGCAGCCCGTCCCCATCCTGTCGGGGTCACAAATAAGTCTCCATCCCCGTCCCCGATGGGGAACGGGGTGTTAGCTGTATATTATGATTGTGTCTATCTCAAATGAGTTGTATTCTGATTACTGATGACCAAGTGATTAGGTGTAGATAAGCTAAACATCAACTTTGGCCCAGCTTTCAGCCGACTACCTCACTGCCGACTCCATCGTGCGGACTTGGATTATCCTCACGCTTGCTCCTGCCTTACAAAGTCGTGTCATCAAAGCCAAACCTAAGACATCAAAGGATGCTCGGGATCTCGTTGAAAAAATCTTCCTCGACAACAAAAGGACTCGAATCGTTGCTCTAAAGGGCAAGTTACGAGTCATTCAAATGGGAGACCTCACTGCCGACGCCTACTTCCGCAAAATTGAATCCATTGTCACCCATCTTAGTGACCTTGGATCGTCCATGTCTGATGAAGACATTGTTACATATGCCATAAATGGCCTAAGCCCTATAAGTTTGCCAGCCTCGCCACTATAATTGCACACAGGGATCCATTTCCAAACTTTGATACGATGCGATCCATGGTCGTTACTGAGGAGATGCGACTTTATTCTCAGTCGCTTCCCTCCTCCACTGCTACCACTTCAGCCGCCCCCATGTCTTACTTACCGAGACTAGCAACTCCCGCAATGGTCAAGACACGCGAGCGAATCGTGACACTCGTAGCACCACTGCTTCTCAAAGTTACAACAATTCTTCCCTACAACCTGCCATGCACGCTGGGCTAGGGAACAATGGGCTTGACACTTCAGCCCAACAACAACTATTATCACTTCTCTAGGCCCAGTCGAACCTGTTGGCCTAGTTTGGCATTACAGCGGCCCAACAATATGGCTCAGTTTTGGGTAACAGGCCCACTACAACACCAGCCCATCAAGCTTACCTTGTGACTACTACTCAGGCCTCGGGTCAACAGCCCACTTTGTTATATGAAAAAATTACACGGATGGTCCTTGTGGTTTACACGGATTTCAAGTTTGGGTGCTATTTCATTTTATTTACGCCAGACATACCTAATTTGGCAAACGTTTCACGAGTTTGGTCCCTATCTTGGATGGGCGTTAACTTTGACCGTTAAGTGTATAAATATTATTTGCCCGTTAGTCCCTCCGTTAGTTTTGTTTGCATCGTTAGTCCTATATGTTGGTCAAGGGTCTCTATCTTGGATGGGCGTTAACTTTGACCGTTAAGACTTTTAACTTTTTCGTCCGATTCTTTACGTTTTCGTCCGATTCTTTACGTTTTCGTCCGATTCTTTATGTTTTCGTCCGAATTTTTACGTTTTCGTCCGAATTTTTACGTTTTCGTCCGATTCTTTACGTTTTCGTCCAAATTTTTACGTTTTCATCCGAATTTTTACGTTTTCGTCTGTTTTTTTACGTTTTCGTCCGTTTTTACGTTTTCGTAGGTTTTTTTTTTACGTTTTCGTCCATTTTTTTACGTTTTCTTAGTTTTTTTTTTATGTTTTTGTCCGATTCTTTATGTTTTCTTCCGATACTTTACGATTTCGTCCGTTTTTTTACGTTTTCGTCGGTTTTTTAAGGTTTTCATCAATATTTTTACATTTTCGTCCGTTTTTTACAAAAAAAACTTTTTTTTTTACAAAAATTACTTTTTTTTTAGAAAAAATAATTTTTCTAAAAAAATTAATTTCGAAAAAAAAAATTAATTTTTGTAAAAAAATTAATTTCGAAATTAATTTTAAATTTATTTTAGAAAAATTTTAGAAAAATTATTTTTTTCGAAATTAATTTAAAAAAAAATTAATTTTTTTTCGAAATTAATTTTTTTAGAAAAATTATTTTTTTTAGAAAAATTAATTTTTTTTTTCGAAATTAATTTTTTTAGAAAAATTAAAATTTTTTTTCGGAATTAATTTTTTTACAACGGACGAAATAATTTTTTTTACACTGGACGAAAATGTAAAAAACGGACGAAAACGTAAAAATATTGATGAAAACATTAAAAAACAGACGAAAACGTAAAAAAACGGACGAAATCGTAAAAAGACATACGAAAACGTAAAAATTCAGACCAAAACGTAAAAAAACAGACGAAAACGTAAAGTATCGGAAGAAAACATAAAGAATCGGACGAAAACCTAAAGAATCGGACGAGCGTAAAGAATCGGACGAAAACATAAAAAAAACCTAAGAAAACGTAAAAAAAGGACGAAAACGTAAAAAAAACCTACGAAAACATAAAAACAGACGAAAACGTAAAAAAAACAGACGAAAACGTAAAAATTCGGATGAAACGTAAAAATTTGGACGAAAACGTAAAGAATCGGACGAAAACGTAAAAATTAGGACGAAAACGTAAAAATTCGGACGAAAACGTAAAAATTCGGACGAAAACATAAAGAATCGGACGAAAACGTAAAGAATCGGACGAAAACATAAAAAACGGACGAAAACGTAAAGAATCGGACGAAAAAGTTAAAAGTCTGACGAAAACGTAAAGAATCGGACGAAAGAGCACGAAAAAACGAGTCAAACGGTATTTTTATATATTTTTGAACCAGTCCCAAACTCCTTGAAATGGCAGGTCAAATTATATCTAAATGGACCGTTTGAGTTGACCCTTGACCAACATATAGGACTAACGATGCAAAAAATAGGACTAACGATGCAAACAAAACTAACGGAGGGACTAACGGGCAAATAATATTTATACACTTAATGGTCAAAGTTAACGCCCATCCAAGATAGGGACCAAACTCGTGAAACGTTTGCCAAATTAGGTATGTCTGGCGTAAATAAAATGAAATAGCACCCAAACTTGAAATCCGTGTAAACCACAAGGACCATCCGTGTAATTTTTTTCCCATTTAAATAATGTCCTTGTCACACCAAATATTATCAAAAATTTAATTTCGGTTCGTCAATTTGTTCGTGAAAATAAATGTACCGTTGAATTTGATGAATTTGGTTTTTCTGTCAAGGATTACTGGACCCGTCAAATTCTACTCAGATGTGACAGTACGGGTGATCTCTATCCCGTCACCAGCCCTACTACACCAAAAGCCCTTCTTGTCAGTCAGAATACGTGGCACCAGCGTCTTGGTCACCTGGGAAGTGATGTGTTACGTAATTTAGTTTCTAATAATTTCATTTCATGTAATAAAACTAAGTCTCCCGTGCTTTGCCATGCTTGTCAGCTTGGCAAGCACGTACGACTTCCTTTTCTGTCTTCTGAAACTATTGTTAAGTCTTCATTTGATATTATTCACTTTGATTTATGGACATCACCAATTTCCAGTGTTACGGGTATTAACTAGGGCAAACGCTAAAAAAAAAGCATCGAACTTGACACTTTTTAGCATTGTATAGTGCCAACTTTTTTTCGTCTGATTGTATCCATAAACTTTTGATTTCATGTCATTGTGGGTACTATGTCCACCTTGTCATATGCCAGCGTGTCCATTGTGACACCTAAGCTGCCAGCGTGTCAAGGCCAACTAATTTTTTTTCATTGTATGCATCGAACTTGACATTTTTTGTTATTGTATGTATCCACGTCAGCTAAACATCGCATCATTAGTCCTTTACACTAATGGCCATTAGTAAATAACTTACAATTCCGTTTTCCTACGTTTTTTTACGTTGTCGTCTGTTTTCACACGTTTTCGTCCATTTTTTTATGTTTTCATTCATTTTTATACATTTTCTTACGTTTTACACGTTTTCGTCCGTTTTTTCATTTCGCCCGTTTTCTTACGTTTTTGTCAGTTTTTACACGTTTCGATCGTTTTTATACGTTTTCATCCGTTTTTACACGTTTTCGATCGTTTTTTATACGTTTTCGCCCATTTTCGTTCGTTTTCTTACGTTTTCGTCAGTTTTTACACGTTTTTGTCCGTTTTTACACGTTTTCATCCGTTTTTAGACATTTACGTCTGTTTTTATACGTTTTATAACGTTTTTTTTTTTTCGCGTTTTCATCCGTTTTCCGCCCATTTTCATCCGTTTTCTTACGTTTTGTCCGTTTTTACACGTTTTGTCCGTTTTTACACGTTTTCATCTGTTTTTACACGTTTTCGTCCGTTTTTACACGTTTTCTTACGTTTTTACGCGTTTTCGCCATTTTCTTACGTTTTCGTCAGTTTTTACACGTTTTTGTCCGTTTTTACACGTTTACATCCGTTTTTTACACATTTTTGTTCGTTTTTACACGTTTTCTTACGTTTTTACGCGTTTTTGTCCCTTTTTTTTCATTTCGTCCATTTTTGTCAGTTTTTACACGTTCCCCCTCCCCCCTTTCTTTTGCCCCGCCATGCCACTAGATCCATAATGACCGGCGAGTCGGAACATGCTTTCGTCCATTTTCTTACGTTTTCATCAGTTTTTACACGTTTTTGCCCACTTTCGTCCATTTCTATACGTTTTCGTCTGTATGAAAACGCAAAAAAATGGATGAAAATGGGCGAAAACAATAATAAAAAGGAAATGGAAAACGTAAAAAACGTAAAAAAACGGATAAGAAAACGTTAAAAATTGACGAAAAACGTAAAAAAACGGATGAATGAAAAAAAATGGACGAAAAACTAAAATAGAAAATTAAAAGAAATGTGTGAAAACGGACGAAAACGGGTAAAAATGTGTAAAAACCAACGAAAACGTGTAAACGGACGAAAACGTATAACGTGTAAGAAAACGGACGAAAACGTAAGAAAACTTAAGAAAACGGACGAAAACATAAGAAAACGGGCGAAAACGTGTAAAAATCGACGAAAACGTATAAAAAAGAACGAAGACGTATAAAAACGAACGAAAAACGTGTAAAAACGGACGAAAACATATAAAAACGCATAAATATGGATGAAAATTGGCGAAAACGTATAAAAACGATCGAAAACGTGTAAAAACAGACGAAAACATACAAAAACGTATAAAAGGGACGAAAACGGACAAAAACGTGTAAAAACGGACGAAAACGGTCAAAAACGTGTTAAACCGACGACAACGTAAAAAAACGGACGAAAACGTATGAAAATGGACGAAAACGTAGGAAAACGGAATTGTAAGTTATTTACTAACGACCGTTAGTATAAAGGACTGATGATGCGACGTTTTGCTGACGTGGATACATACAAAAACAAAAAATGTCAAGTTCGATGCGTACAATGAAAAAAAATTAGTTGGCGTTGACACGCTGGCAGCTTAGGTGTCACAATGGACACGATGGCATATGACAAGGTGGACATAGTACCCACAATGATACGAAATCAAAAGTTTATGGGTACAATGAGACGAAAAAAAGTTGGCAACATACAATGCTAAAAAGTGTCAAGTTCGATGTATTTTTTTAGCATTTGCCCTATTAAATATTATGTCTTGTTTTTAGATCATTATTCACATTATTTATGGGTGTATCCGTTACGTCATAAGTCTGATGCCTTGACCAAATTTATTCATTTCCGTGCTTTCGTTAAAAACCAGTTCAATTCTAACATTAAATCCCTGCAATGTGATCATGGGGGTGAGTTTGATAACAATTCCCTACACCAATTATTTGCCACTAATGGTATTACCATTCGTTTCTCTTGTCCAAAATCATCCCAACAAAATGGAAAATCCGAACGAATGATTCGCACCATAAACAACCTCATTCGAACCCTCTTATTCCAAGCCCACTTAGCACCCACCTTTTGGGTTGAAGCCCTTCACATGGCCGCCTACCTTTTGAACATCTTACCTTCCACAGCCATAAACAATGACATTCCTCACACACGCCTATACAAAAACACACCCAATTACATAGATCTTCGTGTTTTTGGTTGCCTTTGTTATCCTCACTTAACCGTTACCCATAAACTTGAACCACACGCCACCTCGGCCATCTCCCTTGGGTATCCTACAAGCCATCGTGGGTATAGTTGTCTAGACCTAAACACCAACAAAATAATTCTCTCCCGACATATCACCTTTGAGGAGTCGATTTTCCCCAACGGATCTATGACTCATAATTCATCACCATCGTATACGTTTCTCGACACCTCACCTAACATCATACAACAACACTTATTAATCAATCTATCACATCCAACAACCGAACCGGTTACCAATTCTCAGCCCACCTCTCCGCCTCGCACACCCATTACCACGGCTCACGAAATGGATCAGTCCACTGCAGATCATGGACCAGCCTCAACTCCTTTCCAAATTCGCAGCCCACAACGTCAAACACAACCTATTCCTCCTACTGGCCCAATGACTACTTCAACAACTACAACACAACGTATCCAACCCCACAATACTAACCCTGCGTTGACTCACTCCATGGTCACTCGCTTTCGTGTTGGTTCTAATAAACCCACTCAACATCTCACCTTAAATGTGTCCACAATTTCTACCATACCTAAATCTTACACACATGCTTTTAATGACCTGAATTGGTTTAGTGCTATGCTTGGTGAATACAATGCGTTAATTAAAAATAAAATTTGGATTCTTGTGCCTAGACCATGTAACACCCCCGTTTTCGATATTCGCAGCGAAAATATAAGTTGGGGTGCTACTTCACAGTTTACAGTTATGATGATAGAAAACGACTCAAAAATGAGACGTTTTTAGATAAAACTTGTTATCATTCATTTATATCAGAGTTACAATATGCAGGTCCCAGCAGGAGGTTCCAAAATACATTAATAAAAACATGTTATTTGTTGAATGATAACAAAAATAGACAGTCCGTAGCCAATCCCGTGCCAAGCCATGCCTCCAAATACCTGAGAATACATGCTAAAATGTCAACATAAAGTTGGTGAGTTCATAGAGTTTTGTAGATGAAAATAGTCCATTTCAGTTATTCAGAATTACTTTCGTTTCAGTTGTTCAGAAATAAGTTGTTCCAGTTGTTCATAAATAAGCCCGTTTCAGTTGTTCATAAATACGTTGTTTCAGTTGGAAATCATTTAAACACAAGATTAAATAAAATAATTGCAACGAATACAATTATTATGGGTAAGATGTATATTTATTGCACTAAGTCTCATGACACGCAAAACCTTAACAGAACATCAACAGTCATGAACTAATGATGTAATAATTACCCCATAATTAAATGTAGGTAACTTTGCCCCCGAGTAGGAGATAGCCACATCTCTTTATTCAATTCAAATATAATGCTTTGTGTACGTTACGGTCACACAAAGGGGTTGTCAGCCTGATAGATCTATCCACAATATTCGCGCTCACCCTCAAGTCGTGGGTGATTAGAGGTCCATGATGGGAGGTCTTTTGGCTTAATATAACTTAGCATTGGCAATAAAAATGAAAGTAACGTTTGTTGAAATTACTTGTGTTTAATACGGGAAAAGTTCAATAGTGATTCATAAATCATATAAAGCAAACAGTGTTTGTAAATGTTATGAGCATGTATCTCCCCCAAAAAGAGTTCAAAATATGAAAAGAGGGGCTATGAAACTCACCTTAGCAATCTGAATGGAAAGCAAAATGAAAGAAAGTTGATAAACGTCTCCGGACAAGAAACCTGGGTTGTTATGCCAAATTTCAGTAATCATTTTCAGATGATTATAGTTTATTTGTTCGTTTCATTTCGTTATTTGGTTGTTGATTTATTGTTGTAACGAGACAACATGAAGTTTCTTCAAAAATAAGATTTTATCTTATTATTCTTTCTTATGTTTTCGTTCGTTCGTTTAATATTTCACTTGTTCGTTCGTTGGTTCGTCAATAAAATAAACGTATTATGTTAATATTAGATCGGAAAATAAAAATAGAAATGATAAAAATAATGGTTATGAAAAGTTATACTGTAATCCCTAAGGTTTGGTCAAATGACAGTTTATACCCTGGACTTTTGGAAAATGACAATTTTTACCCTTCAGTTTCAAAAATAACACTTTCACCCCTTTTCATGTGTTATTAACAAAAATGACCTTTGATTTAAATACTTTTACAAATTCAGCCCATAAACTCTTATTATTTAAAAATTATATGCATGAAATTAGTGACTTAGCTAGAGTTTTAAGATCGAATATTTAAGTGAATACTAAATCATTTTACGAACTTCCTCTTTCTATAAAAATTTAGCCAGGTCGTCTTTGACTATGCTAAATTTCGTAATTTATGAAAGTCATTTAAGGGTCGAAATATTTTACTAAACTCGATCGGGTAAAACAGTTTTTAATAAAAATCTGGAAATTTAGGTTTTAGGCTTAGTGATTGAGCAAACTTAGATCGTGAATAACTTTTAGCTCGGGTGATCATTTTACAAAATTCTTCTTTCTAAAACAACTTAGCTAGCTCATCTTTAGAGTGACAAAATCTTAGAATTTTTAGAGATATTATAAGGGTCGAAAACTGGGTTGAAAGTTATGCTACTGGTCAAACAAAACAGAAAAGTTATAACTAGAAAATCTTATTTCTATTTAGCAATAAAGGGTGATTTTTAGGGCTCGATATCTTGATGAAAAATAGATCATTTTTCATAATTCTTTCTTCTAAATTTAGTTTGTTATATGAACTTTATAAATACCGAAAATCAGATTTTATAGAAACCTCTAGGTTGTCGATATACAGTTCAAAAGTTAGGAAGTTGGGGCGACACAATGAAAAGTAATTAACTGGATTTCTTGGTTTCCTTTTTAGCGATATAACTCAAACTTTAGACTTAAATAACTTTTGACTTGATTAACCATTTTACGTGATTCTTTCACCTAAATTAAGTTAGCTGAGTGGACTTTACTCATACCAAAAATTAGAATTTATGAAGGTTATTTGAGGGTTGGTTTTTAAGACCAAAGTTGGGTGTCTGAACTAGTTTCTGTTCGACATATAACAGAAAAACAAACCCGATGGGTTTTAATGTTTTTAAGCATTTCTTACTAGGTTTTCACATATGATATGATGTTATTACATATGTTTTAACATGTTTTATATGTTTGTGATTTGTTTTAACTAAAGTTCGAACATATAAGGTGCGTTTGTGTTTACTGATAGATCAGAAAGTATGAAAAGAAAAGAAATATTGTGGTTTTTGATTGTGTTTCATTTTAGGGCTTATTAAGTGATGTCTTTAAGTATATATAAAGTAAAAAAAACTGAAATACAATATAGAGTCGAAGACTTACTTATGATGTTTGGTCGACTAGGGTTTTTGAAAGAATTGGTTCGACTCTTGATCACAAGGGTTTCTCCTCACCTTCTTGGCTTTTTAGGGTTAGTGTTTGGCTTGTGTTTGAAGCTGTGATCAGTTGGAAAATAGGATAGGGCTGTGTTTGATGGTTGGTCGAGTGATGGTGAGAAGAGAAGTGTTACATAGGCTGGTTTTTATAGAAGGTTAATTAGGGTTTTGTGGGTTATGATAAGGAGACAAGATGAGGAGACAATGGCTGACAGGAAATAAGAAGAGTGCCACTTGGGTAGGAGGGGGAAGGAGTTGATGTGGCCGGTTCTTAGCCAAGGCATGCAACTACCAATGGGGAGAATTCTTGAACATGAAGGGCGACATGTGGACTGGTTTATTGAAGAGAAGAGAGGAGAGGGAAAGGTGTGTGTCTTGGACTAGATACAATGCATTTGGAGAGGGTTTTATGTAAGGGTAAATTAGTTATGTTTGTAGTTATGTTCGAACCAGTTTTTAGGAGGGGTAGTCGAATAAGCTTTGGAGTGTTGTTCCTTGTGAATTAGTATGTAGTACTTTAGGTTTTAAGGATTAGTTAATTTAGTTAGTTTAGAAGTTTAGTGTTTAGAAAATAATTAAGGTTATAATGTATATGTATGAATCGAATTTTATATGTAATTGAAAAGGGAGTGGGTTGTGCTTTAGAGGGTGGTAACATATGCTTAATAGTGTTGTACCATAATTTATGATGTGAGAAAAATATTGTTTTAATAGTTTATTAAGTTATAAAAATTATTTGTTAATTTTTATTATGTTTAAAAGTAATTAAATGAGATTTTTAGTTCTTGTGCATTAGGCACTTGTACACTAGGTTTAAAGACTTGTAAAAATATTTAATGAGTTTAGAAAAATTAGTTTTTATGAATTATGTATGAATGGTTTGTAAATTATGCTTTAAAAATAAATATAAATAAGGTTTTAATAAAGATTTTTGTAAATAAATAAAAGACTTGTACTTTAGCTTAGAATATTTGTACATTTAATATTTTGTAAAAATATTGTGTAAATAAATTAGGGTTTGTGAAATTAATGCATAAAATCATAATTTTATGAAATTAGGGTTTTATCGGGAACTAAAATAGAATTAGGGTTTCTGGTGCTTTGGTAACTTGTACATTAGCTTAGATGAGTTGTACTTTTATGTTATAGGGTTTAGTTATTCATATTTGGTGTTGTGATGAATTTAGGGTTTCCTAGAAACTCTATTTAGATAATGAATGTTTTGTTTATACGTTCGTTAAGGATTTATCCTAAAATGGTAAATGGTATTTTGTAATGTTTTCATATAATGATGTTTATGAAATAAACATTAGATTTGTTAGGCAGGTCTGTGTTGGAGCACGTTTATCAGGGATGTGAGTTACGTCACATAATATAGGAGATACAATCAAATAAAAAAAAAATTGTACGTGGAAAAAGGATAATAATTCTGTAAAGTAATATGTTTAAATGAGGAAATTTTTACGAGTGGTTACAGTATCCCCCGTTGAAGGGAATCTCGTCCCGAGATTCGGCCTGTGTTGGTTGGAAAGTTGGGAAAAATGATGTATAGGGATAGCTAGGTTCAGATTTCTATCCTATTCAGATAGGAAACGCGATAAAGGGAAATCGTATAACGATTTGGTTTAGGATGAGAGTTTGATATGCTTAAAATGCCTCAAGTTAAAAAAATAATATTATCCAAAATATTATTTCATTCTTGGGTTTCACTGCTAATCCTTGGTTCTCCGTTTAATACCTAAGGGAAGAAGGTTTGGTCAGTCTTATCTCTACTGGATGAAGTAAATTTGAATGTTTTGCCACCTAGTAAATCACTGTGCAACGGTCAGATTCTTAAAGTTTGATGAATAGTGATTCCAACGGTCGAAATAATGGCTATATTCTCCCTATAAATACCTCATTTCTAATCCTCATTCTTTTACCAACAAATTCTCTCCTAAAACCTCAAAATGCCGCATCTTGTTACAATCCTAGCAATGGTCTACGTGGTTGCGATTGCTTCCTACATTGCGTATAATCCGGATGAAAATTTCGAAGCCTTGGGTATAATCCTAATGTTCGTCGTACTACTGACATTCGTAGCTTTTATCGTGGACCAGACATGGAGAAAATAA
The DNA here is from genome assembly GCA_021014915.2 of Artemisia tridentata subsp. tridentata. Taxonomy (NCBI): domain Eukaryota; kingdom Viridiplantae; phylum Streptophyta; class Magnoliopsida; order Asterales; family Asteraceae; genus Artemisia; species Artemisia tridentata. The sequence continues at coordinate 11,330,117 of CP139505.1, read as the reverse complement.
ATCTTGCGCTAGGGTTTTTAGTATGGTCTTGGTTGTATTTTCTAGGTAATTCTCAAAGAAATAAAACTTATGTAATCCTTGTAATATTAGCATTTCCGTTGCTAATTATGTCTCTATGTATGAACTTCCGAGGTTTTGAATAAAATCTTAGGGTTTTTCTATCCTTAATGTTGTTGAATTCCTATCTTATAGATGATGAGTAGTAGATGTAGACTTTTGTATTAAATCAAGATGATAGTTTATGAACAATTTGTTTTGTTTCAATACTTTGTTTTTGAATGAAAATTAGTAGTAGAAATCTGAAAATATAACTGTCCAATTCATTACATGATTCTTCCTAAATTATACATAGTTGATCAGGCTATGTATAATTGAGGACCAAATGATGTGAGGTTTTGTTCAGTCACTGTGATATTTATTCTTTTTCAAAAAGTTTTAGATGGTGTTCAACGCTTTATTTCTGTAAAATAACTTCATAAATAATTTTTCAAGAGCATAGGAAAATATTCAGTCCATACTACAATGTTGGGTTTTTGGATTTCTTAAGGTATTAATGGGATAACTTCAAAATAAATCTTATAGTTTTCTAGGGTTCTACTAGGCATGTCTATGAATAGAGTATGGAGGAATAGAATAGATATGAAGGCTAAATGCAGATTGAGATTATGAGGGAATTGTTACGAGATAGAGATTTCATGGAGTAGAAAGATAATTTATTTAGATTACGTCCATCGTAACTAAGGAGTATCTGAAAGGAAAATAAAACTTAAAGAGCTCTAACCTCAATTTATTCTTCTGCTTAAACTTAGAGGTCATTCTAGGTCATAGTTGAGATTTCTTAATGAGTTCTAGTTTTCTTCCGCATCAGTCTTAGTCTTCCAGTCGGGATTGAAGTTCGGGCATTGATCCATAATATGCCCATTTCCTCTGCATCCATAACAAGTCCTGGTTCGTAGGTTTGCTCCTATTGTCTTACAGCTTCTGGTCTGATGTCCTATTTCCTTGCATCTTCCACACTTGATGAAACAAACTCCATAATGATGTAACTTACATCGTTGACATAGAGGTCGTTTTCCATTATAACCAGCTTTATGAGTAGTCGTGGCGATGTAGTTTCTACCAACTTCCTGCCTACAAACTTGTTGACGATGGTAGTTGCTACAATCTTGAAGATGCTTGTGATGGCAGACGGGGCAGTGAGTAGGGATGGTGGTTTATATCTCATTGTGTTTTCGCTTTTGGTTATTTTGTTCAATTCCTAGGGTATGGGTAGTGGTAGGTTTAGTTATTCCTTCTGGGTTTTTGTTATGAACTGGTCTACAACCCGTAAATTTTTTAGGGGTACAAGACACATTCATCTTCTTCTTTCCTGTTGCCTTCTTACTGCTTCCTAAACGAGCCGTTGTAGTCACCTCGAGCACTGCTGCAATGAGGTTGATTACCAACTTCTGGATAACTTCGGGAGTCATTGGCGCGGTTAATAGGGGTATGGTATTTTTCATACTGACTTTCTCCTGCTATCGTTACAAGAGATATGAATTTAGAATTCCAATTATGACCATGATAGAATAATAAGTAAATTATTCCCGATGAATGATCATAATGCGGAGTTATGTCCAATTGAAAAATCAATTAATCACGATATGTCTGGTTAATATCGTAGATAAATGATTAACTTTTGGTATATCTACCAAGGAACTAACTAATTCACTTGACTTTCATAAACTTTCTCTTCATTCATCAAGGTTTCTTCCGAAATTTTATCTTAGGAGGGTTCTATGCTTTGACCTAATTATGGTAGGTCGACTATGTTCAGGAGGAAAAAGATAAGTGACACTTATTGGGCTCTAGGTATAGTCTAATTTATACGGATTCATTTGTCTATTAAGGATAATAAACAAACGATTAGGGTTTCTGGAGTGTCAGACTCAAGAGGATTTGATTCAACATCTTTCTAAATTGTTTCTTGGCGTAAATTTTGTCCAACCTCAAATGTTGTTGGGCAACTAATAAACTTTTCATCGGATATGGTTTTCTTAAGAGAATGGGTAGGTGATGAACAAATAGTATGGAAAGCTGTTTCGTTAAGTTCGGGAGTTTCGGGGACATGATACTGTAGTAACCCGCAAGTAGTGATAATAAGCAATTTAAAATTTGCAAATAAAGCTAATCAAATAGTTACCAAATAGGGGATTATTAATGCCAAATAATCACAATAAAAGATGCTCTAAATACTGAAACATACCTGGCACGGAGGGCGTAGGACATTTTGGTGTAAGTTTGTTTATTTTTGAAAACGCGGTTATAGTCCAATGTTTGAAAACATTTGGTTCTCTATAACCATGAGCTCTGATACCACTCTGTAGCACCCCCGTTTTCGATATTCGCAGCGGAAATATAAGTTGGGGTGCTACTTCATAGTTCACAGTCATGATGATAGAAAACGACTCGAAAATGACACGTTTTTAGATAAAACTTGTTATCATTCATTTATATCAGAGTTACAATATGCAGGTCCCAGCAGGAGGTTCCAAAATACATTAATAAAAATATGTTATTTGTTGAATGATAACAAAAATAGACAGTCCGTAGCCAATCCCGTGCCAAGCCATGCTTCCAATTACCTGAGAATACATGCTAAAATGTCAACATAAAGTTGGTGAGTTCATAGAGTTTTGTAGATGAAAATAGTCCATTTCAGTTATTCAGAATTACTTTCGTTTCAGTTGTTTAGAAATACGTTGTTCCAGTTGTTCATAAATAAGCCAGTTTCAGTTGTTCATAAATACGTTGTTTCAGTTGGAAATCATATAAACACAAGATTAAATAAAATAATTGCAACGAATACAATTATTATGGGTAAGATGTATATTTATTGCACTAAGTCTCATGACACGCAAAACCTTAACAGAACATCAACAATCATGAACTAATGATGTAATAATTACCCCATAATTAAATGTAGGTAACTTTGCCCCCGAGTAGGAGATAGCCACATCTCTTTATTCAATTCAAATATAATGCTTTGTGTACGTTACGGTCACACAAAGGGGTTGTCAGCCCGATAGATCTATCCACAATATTCACGCTCACCCTCAAGTCGTGGGTGATTAGAGGTCCATGATGGGAGGTCTATTTGGCTTAATATAACTTAGCATAGGCAATAAAAATAAGAGTAACGTTTGTTGAAATTACTTGTGTTTAATACGGGAAAAGTTCAATAGTGATTCATAAATCATATAAAGCAAACAGTGTTTGTAAATGTTATGAGCATGTATCTCCCCCAAAAAGAGTTCAAAATATGAAAAGAGGGGCTATGAAACTCACCTTAGCAATCTGAATGGAAAGCAAAATGAAAGAAAGTTGATAAACGTCTCCGGACAAGAAACCTGGGTTGTTATGCCAAATTTCAGTAATCATTTTCAGATGATTATAGTTTATTTGTTCGTTTCATTTCGTTATTTGGTTGTTGATTTATTGTTGTAACGAGACAACATGAAGTTTCTTCAAAAATAAGATTTTATCTTATTATTCTTTCTTATGTTTTCGTTCGTTCGTTTAATATTTCACTTGTTCGTTCGTTGGTTCGTCAATAAAATAAACGTATTATGTTAATATTAGATCGGAAAATAAAAATAGAAATGATAAAAATAATGGTTATGAAAAGTTATACTTTAATCCCTAAGGTTTGGTCAAATGACAGTTTATACCCCGGACTTTTGGAAAATGACAATTTTTACCCTTCAGTTTCAAAAATAACACTTTCACCCCTTTTTATGTGTTATTGACAAAAATGACCCTTGATTTAAATACTTTTACAAATTCTGCCCATAAACTCTTATTATTTAAAAATGATATGCATGAAATTAGTGACTTAGCTAGAGTTTTGAGATCGAATATCTAGGTGAATACTAAATCATTTTACGAACTTCCTCTTTCTATAAAAAGTTAGCCAGGTCGTCTTTGACTATGCTAAATTTCGTAATTTATGAAAGTCATTTAAGGGTCGAAATATTTTACTAAACTCGATCGGGTAAAACAGTTTTTAATAAAAATATGGAAATTTGGGTTTTAGGCTTAGTGATTGAGCAAACTTAGATCGTGAATAACTTTTAGCTCGTGTGATCATTTTACAAAATTCTTCTTTCTAAAACAACTTAGCTAGCTCATCTTTAGAGTGACAAAATCTTAGAATTTTTAGACATATTATAAGGGTCAAAAACTGGGTTGAAAGTTATGCTACTGGTCGAACAAAACAGAAAAGTTATAACTGGAAAATCTTATTTCTATTTAGCAATAAAGGGTGATTTTTAGGGCTCGATATGTTGATGAAAAATAGATCATTTTTCATAATTCTTTCTTCTAAATTTAGTTTGTTATATGAACTTTATAAATACCGAAAATCAGATTTTATAGAAACCTCTAGGTTGTCGATATACAGTTCAAAAGTTAGGAAGTTGGGGCGACACAATGAAAAGTAATTAACTGGATTTCTTGGTTTCCTTTTTAGCGATATAACTCAAACTTTAGACTTAAATAACTTTTGACTTGATTAACCATTTTACGTGATTCTTTCACCTAAATTAAGTTAGCTGAGTGGACTTTACTCATACAAAAAATTAGAATTTATGAAGGTTATTTGAGGGTTGGTTTTTAAGACCAAAGTTGGGTGTCTGGACTAGTTTCTGCTCGACATATAACAGAAAAACAAACCCGATGGGTTTTAATGTTTTTAAGCATTTCTTACTTGGTTTTCACATATGATATGATGTTATTACATATGTTTTAACATGTTTTATATGTTTGTGATTTGTTTTAACTAAAGTTCGAACATATAAGGTGCGTTTGTGTTTACTGATAGATCAGAAAGTATGAAAAGAAAAGAAATATTGTGGTTTTTGATTGTGTTTCATTTTAGGGCTTATTAAGTGATGTCTTTAAGTATATATAAAGTAAAAAAAAACTGAAATACAATATAGAGTTGAAGACTTACTTATGATGTTTGGTCGACGAGGGTTTTTGAAAGAATTGGTTCGACTCTTGATCACAAGGGTTTCTCCTCACCTTCTTGGCTTTCTAGGGTTAGTGTTTGGCTTGTGTTTGAAGCTGTGAACAGTTGGAAAATAGGATAGGGCTGTGTTTGATGGTTGGTGATTGCGTGGTTTTGTAACCTTACAACAGGTTTTACCTCTCGAGGGATCTCAAGAGGCTTACAACCCCACCAGGCAGTGTACCTGACCGATGTAGTATAGTGTAGTGGTAAGTACGGGGGATTGATCGTTCTCCACAGGGAATAGTGTTCGTTAGGTATGAAAAACTACTCTAATTAGGTCTAAGGGTTGAGGAAGATTCTTTTTTATGTTTTTATATTTTTATGAAAGCAAGTAAAATCTCGGTTTTGATAGAGTGGGCGGAATTAGTTGCTAGTCAACTAACCCAAATTACTACGAATGCAAATAAAATAAATAACTGAAAATAAAATGTGGTGAGAAACTTATGTGTAGAGAAATGTGTTTACTTAGATTTCCTTACTCCCTAACTATCTTTTACCGGTTAATTAGTGTGTATTAGTCGCGTGGATGACGGGTGTATTCCTTAATGCCAGTCGTGGGGTGGCGTACTTACTTCCCCAACTCTACAAGCTCCTACTTCACTCCTATGTCGAGCCGGCTAGGAAGCTCCTAACATGGGATCACTAGAATTCGCTTGTGCATTAAATACAACCATAAAAACCTTTAGTACGCATTTGGTTCATGTTTCTTAAGACGTTCAAGCAAGTTACCGAATAGGAAGTTAGCCAGTTTTCTTAAGCCTAACATAGATAAACAATCATCCAATACAACTAATAACACACTAACAACCAATAATCAATAGCTAAGTTTCATTAGATCTAAGCAAACACAAGATAAATTTAGCCTAACATGTTAAACAAAAGACAAGAATAAGATAGAATCAAACAACACATAGACATATTGAATGATTAATTGATAACTTATCTTTCAATGAAACATGGAAGATCTCAAGGCAAAAAGCCCTGAAAAAGTAGCTGAATTCGTCCTAGGGTTTTATCCCAAAATTCCACACACTAAGCTCTCCTTAATGACAAAAAATTAGAAAACTATATATAGATTTTTGGATCTGACGGCGTCACCTTATGGAGTGTGACGCCGTCACCTCGCCGCTTTTAGGGTTCCCGGATGACCATCTTGACGCCGTCCCTCTTTAGCTCTTCAAAAATCCATTCTGGCTTATCAAGGCTTGACGCCGTCTAACAATGAACGTGACGCCGTCCCCTTATGATTTAAGCCGTGACGCCCTCGATCAAGTTAAAGCGTGACGCCGTCAGAATTCACATGCTATTTTCACTGGCTTATCATGAGTAAATTTCACGTCCAACTTTTCTTGCCAAAGCATGACACCGTCCAGAGTAAATTGTGACGCCGTCAAGAGTAACTTTTAGCCGATTTTTGAGACTTTGTCGTTTTCTTCACTTTTATGCTCCAAAAACGTCCAAAATGCCTCCTTTTCCAGATTTCTCCTCAAAAGTACCTAAAATGACAAAAGGAACGATTTAGGGCAATATTTGATCAAATAAATACGATTTAAGGCTTAAATGACCCCTTAAAAGCGGTACACTTTTCGCTTCATCAAATACCCTTACACTTGAGATTTGCTTGTCCTCAAGCAAATGCGCTTTTATTCTAATCAAAATACAAGCTAGGGGTCATTTAATGCTAACATAAAAGTAATTACAACAAATAATCGTTCCACTTCAATCATAATAAGCACGGAGATTACATACTAGCACCTCACAAGTAGTGTTTAGATACTCACATCTCTCAAGTGTCATCAAAATAAATCTCATAAATGAAAACGGAAAATATCTCTCACTACCTGTCATAGCAAATAGATTACCATAGGCTTGGGAAAGGATCGAAAACCTCCTCCACTAGGCGTAAGCACCTAAGATAAACTATCAAAGAGGGCTTTTAAATGGGTTATAACGTAAGGTGTAGGGAAAAGGAAAACACGGTTTTGTTGGATAAGGGATATTTTACTGGTGGCTAGTTAAAGATCTTGATCAATTACATGTACTATACAATGTTGCTAAGCCAAGACTAGACTCGATCTTAAGCTAGAAACAAAATAACAAAATAACAAAAACATAAAATAAACATAAAATAAAACGGGATGGTAGTCTGTATGTTTTTTCTTTCTATTTTTCATTTTCTCATTTTTTTTGTGTTTTTCTTGATTTTTTTTTTTTTTTTTTTTTTTTTTTGCATACACTTTTACCCTACCATCCAAAATAATACATCATAGGGGCATTGCATCCCCCTTACACTTGAATTTTTACATAACTTTACAAATAACTATTCTAATGACTCGAATTAAGATAATCGAAAAACTTGGAGTACTTTTAAAATATTTAGCACATATGGGGGTAATAATGTTGTTCTTCCCCATTACTCCATTATACTAGTACTTTACCCATGAGTCCCAATCGTCCCAAAACAATATGTACAAGGATATGACTCGACTTAGCAACCATGTAATCAACTAGATAATTAACTTGGGTTTAAACAAATGTTGTCACAATAATGCACTAAAAATGAGTGCATACAAGGTAGGCTAAGGCGATTTGGGTGTACATTTAAGTGGGGTGTAACAAATTCTTCCTTTAAGTAAAATGCTTAAAGGTCGAAACGAAAAGATAGGCTCTGAGGGGTGTACTAGGGGTATCGTGTACTAAAAATGAGTACAACGCAAAGGTGTGGGAGAATTACTTGACCAATGTAGCCAAAATAATTATAACAAAAACACAGGTGTAAAACAATGGGTTAATCCTAATGCCTCTTATCATGTAGTAAATCTAACTACACGAATGTAGTCTCACTTGTGGCCTCGGAATGGTCCTAACGCAAGTTCTAGAATCTAAGTGCTACCGGTACACACATCATAGCATAAATGCTTTTCCTACCAATTCTAGGGGTGAACCTCACATATTTGGGGTGGAAAATTTTTTAGTGGTACGGTTTTTGTGCTAGTCATATAACTCCTATCCGTGAGACGCTTATTAGAACTAAAGTTTCACTCCTATATGTTGTAAAAAATTTTAAATTTGGCACTAAAATTACCTTAACAAGTATTTCTCTCAGTTTTATTACACATCTACTATTAAACAAACAAAAATCAAGCGCAATTGTATTCTCTAAAATCGTACTTTTACCCCCCCCCCCCTTACACTTAAGATGAACATTGTCCCCAATGTTCAAATAATAAGATGTAAAAGCAAAAAGTAAAAGAATGAAATCAAATACTCCCCTGATTCGCTCGGTGGATAATGAAATTACACGGTTAAATCTTCCTCCAAAGTAATGTAGAAGCTCCATGACTAATGCATCGCCATAAGCTTGATTCCATAAACATCTCCTTGTCCAAAATAACCTGTTAAACCTGAGAAAACAAACACGAAAACCTGCATAACATCGGCGGGATAAAATCTATATATAAGGATATAATGCTTGTGGAATGATAACTTTGCAGATTCCTGGAGATTATAAGTTGGAGATTTTAATAAAAACTTTTTAAAAACAAAACTTTCAAAAATTTCTGAAAATTAAATCTGACGCCGTCAGGTTATAACCCCTGACGCCGTCATAAATGACCTGACAAAAATTTTCATTTTAAGTTTCCGGAAAATTTCTGGAAAAACCTTTACCTCACTTCCTGGAAATCCTGCAAAACATCATTATGACTCGATACAAGCATTTGACTCAAACAAATACGAATATGTATGCTAATTTATTATCATTATGATTCATGTTAATTTGTGTTCTAATAAACCGATTTAGATTTCCCTTACACTTATCTTTTGCAAAATACCTTTATATGTAGTTAAGACGAAGTTAAAAACAACATAAAGCATTTTCACAAATTAGTTTTTAACATGAATCAATAATAATAAAAATTAAACACACATACGGAAACAAATAAAATCAAACAAACAAATAAATAAACACACAAAGCAAATAAAACAAATAAATAAAGCTTGGGTTGCCTCCCAAGAAGCGCTTTTCTTTATTAACGAGTCTTGTAGCTAGACTCAAAGTCACGCTACCCTATGTAAGTAAGCTCGTCATCGAGGACGTCTTTAGGGTTAAGCTTGGATTGAAGTTTCCTATTGGTTCGCTTAGTACGATATATCTTTTCAAACTTCTCTCCATCCGGGTCATACAACGTCATCTTAATATGCCATGACCCATCTCCATCTTTGGGTGGTTTATCCCAATTCCATTTATGATCATCTTCCTCACTAATCCACTTATTCATTCCTAGGTTAATTGGCAAAACTCCTAGGAAATCAATCATCCTTCTAAAAACTAGAGGGTCTTCAAATGGATCCAATTCGGTGTCCCTAGCCAAGAGTTGCTCCACCGAATGCGTTCGGTTAACAAAGTCCTCTTCTAGGTAAAATGGGCGTTGGGGTCCTATGAAGTCTCTATCAATCCAAGGTCCATATCTAGATGGTCTCCTATTTGATTCTAGCCAATGTGGTGTTGGTTCCTCACTAGTATCATAGGCATGTTTCTTAACATCATAGACTGACCAAGTATCTCCTTCTCCTACCGCTATCTTGGATTCCTTACAATCAATCATAGCACTAGCGGTCGCCAAAAATCCTCTACCTATCAACAAGGGGCATGTAGGGTCGCTAACCATATCAAGGACGTGGAAATCGGCTAAAATGGTTAGTTTTCCAATGTGCACTAACACGTCCTTAACTACTCCAATCGGGTAAGCAACACTCCCATCCGCTAAACCTATTATCACCTCGGTTTCTTCAAGTTTTCCTAGTTTTAGAGAGGTGTAGAGAGGTAACGGAAGTAGGTTAAGGCTTGATCCAAGATCGGCTAATGTGTCATAGGCCTCCGAATTACCGATCTTGCAAGGTAGAACAAATAAGCCCGGATCATCTAACTTCTTAGGTAGCTTGTTTTGAACAAAGGCGGTCCCTTTTTCGCCTAACTTAAGCTTCTTCTCATCCAACACATCAACAACCGGACTTTCAAGGTGGAGCTCCTTGAATTCATCGTCAAGGTTTTGAGTGGGAGGTGTTTCAACTATGTTGTTGACCAATTTGGATGTCATAACTTCTTGGTCATTTGGAACGACTTGGGTTTGTTTGAAACACGTGCTCATGGAATTGACCGAATAATATTGTGGACAAGAACTAGGGGACGAAACCGATGAAATAGCGTTGACATTTAGTTTCGGGTTCTTGACCGTGTTGCTAGGGAGTGCTCCCATTTCTCGGTCATTGAGGGCTTTCAACAAGGTGTCAATCTTATCGGTCATCTCGCTTTGTTTTTGTTTGAAATCGGCTTCAAACTTGGCTAAACGAGCTTCTTGAGATGCCATAAATTGAGACATCAATCCTTCAAAGTTATCGGTACTACCATTGCCGGAAGGATTGTTGTTGAAAGTACGGTTCGAGTTGGAACCGCTTGATTGGAAACGATTAGGTGGGTAGGAAGAATTGGTTTGTTGTGCGTTTTGGTTTTGTTTCCACCTAAGGTTCGGGTGATTTTTCCATGAGGGGTTGTATGTATCACCGTAATGGTTTGGCTCGGGTTTGATAGTGTACCACTTGTCTCCCGCTCCGTCGGTACGCGAGGATGCGTAGTCCACAAAAGCTTGTTCGGGGAGTTCCATGCAATCACGAGTGTCGTGGGGACCACTACATAATTCACATGAAGAAGTGATTTTGTTCACTTGGCTTGAAGGGTTAGGAGCCTCGTAGGATTTCATGAGAAACTTGACTTGGTCTTCAAGTTCTATGATCCTATGGTCAGAAGTGCTTGAATTGTTCGAAGGCAAAGATATTGCCTTGACCGTTTTATTCAAATCACGGGGATCACTCCAACTTTCGTTGTCATAAAGAGCAAGATCCTCTAGGAGAGCCCATGATTGTTCCGCACTTAGATCACGTAGCTTGCCACCGGCCGATTGGTCAATGGTTTGCCTCGTGGAAAGATTGATATGGTCATAGAAGATTTGGACTTGGAGCCAAAGTTCTATGCCATGGTGGGGGACTTTTTGAAGTAAGTCCTTGAATCGAATCCATGCCTCGTAGAGAGTTTCGCCTTGACGTTGTTGGAACATCAAGATATCATTCCTTAGCTTGGTAGTTCTTCCCGGTGGGAAAAACTGAGCAAGGAAACGAGTAGTGAGATCATCCCAAGAGGTGATGGATCCTGCGGGTTGACGTTCTAGCCACTGACTAGCTTGGTCCCGCAGAGAGAATTGGAAGAGACGCAATCGGGTCGTCTCTCGAGTGGCAACATCAAGGTCTATAGAATCAACGATTTTAAGAAAGTCCTTGAGATGTTGATTAGGATCTTCAGAACGAAGTCCATGGAATGCGCATCCACTTTGCACCAACCGGATGGTGTCGGATCGCAAGGGTGTGATATTGGCTCCTTGAGTGAGCTCAATGGTGTTTCGATAGCCATGGTGGCTAGGACGGGAATACTCTCCTAAAGTACGGGCTCTAGGAGGTGGTGGTGGTTGTTGTGGTGGTGGGTTGTGGGGGTTAAGGATATTACCATCTTCCATGATGTCGGATGGTATGGTTACGAACAAAGACACGAAGAAAATAGATAGACTAAAGAAAACCTAGAAAAATAAAATAAAAATCTCACTAGAAGGGAATCTAGTGAGTAGACCTAATAGAAATAAAAATTCAACCTAAACAATAACTATTCCCCGGCAGCGGCGCCAAAAACTTGATTGCGTGGTTTTGTAACCTTACAACAGGTTTTACCTCTCGAGGGATCTCAAGAGGCTTACAACCCCACCAGGCAGTGTACCTGACCGATGTAGTATAGTGTAGTGGTAAGTACGGGGGATTGATCGTTCTCCACAGGGAATAGTGTTCGTTAGGTATGAAAGGCTACTCTAATTAGGTCTAAGGGTTGAGGACGATTCTTTTTTATGTTTTTATATTTTTATGAAAGCAAGTAAAATCTCAGTTTTGATAGAGTGGGCGGAATTAGTTGCTAGTCAACTAACCCAAATTACTACGAATGCAAATAAAATAAATAACTGAAAATAAAATGTGGTGAGAAACTTATGTGTAGAGAAATGTGTTTACTTAGATTTCCTTACTCCCTAACTATCTTTTACCGGTTAATTAGTGTGTATTAGTCGCGTGGATGACGGGTGTATTCCTTAATACCAGTCGTGGGGTGGCGTACTTACTTCCCCAACTCTACAAGCTCCTACTTCACTCCTATGTCGAGCCGGCTAGGAAGCTCCTAACATGGGATCACTAGAATTCGCTTGTGCATTAAATACAACCATAAAAACCTTTAGTACGCATTTGGTTCATGTTTCTTAAGACGTTCAAGCAAGTTACCGAATAGGAAGTTAGCCAGTTTTCTTAAGCCTAACATAGATAAACAATCATCCAATACAACTAATAACACACTAACAACCAATAATCAATAGCTAAGTTTCATTAGATCTAAGCAAACACAAGATAAATTTAGCCTAACATGTTAAACAAAAGACAAGAATAAGATAGAATCAAACAACACATAGACATATTGAATGATTAATTGATAACTTATCTTTCAATGAAACATGGAAGATCTCAAGGCAAAAAGCCCTGAAAAAGTAGCTGAATTCGTCCTAGGGTTTTATCCCAAAATTCCACACACTAAGCTCTCCTTAATGACAAAAAATTAGAAAACTATATATAGATTTTTGGATCTGACGGCGTCACCTTATGGAGTGTGACGCCGTCACCTCGCCGCTTTTAGGGTTCCCGGATGACCATCTTGACGCCGTCCCTCTTTAGCTCTTCAAAAATCCATTCTGGCTTATCAAGGCTTGACGCCGTCTAACAATGAACGTGACGCCGTCCCCTTATGATTTAAGCCGTGACGCCCTCGATCAAGTTAAAGCGTGACGCCGTCAGAATTCACATGCTATTTTCACTGGCTTATCATGAGTAAATTTCACGTCAACTTTTCTTGCCAAAGCATGACGCCGTCCAGAGTAAATTGTGACGCCGTCAAGAGTAACTTTTAGCCGATTTTTGAGACTTTGTCGTTTTCTTCACTTTTATGCTCCAAAAACGTCCAAAATGCCTCCTTTTCCAGATTTCTCCTCAAAAGTACCTAAAATGACAAAAGGAACGATTTAGGGCAATATTTGATCAAATAAATACGATTTAAGGCTTAAATGACCCCTTAAAAGCGGTACACTTTTCGCTTCATCAGTTGGTCGAGTGATGGTGAGAAGAGAAGTGTTACATAGGCTGGTTTTTATAGAAGGTTAATTAGGGTTTTGTGGGTTATGATAAGGAGACAAGATGAGGAGACAATGGCTGACAGGAAATAAGAAGAGTGCCACTTGGGTAGGAGGGGGAAGGAGGTGATGTGGCCGGTTCTTAGCCAAGGCATGCAACTACCAATGGGGAGAATTCTTGAACATGAAGGGCGACATGTGGACTGGTTTATTGAAGAGAAGAGAGGAGAGGGAAAGGTGTGTGTCTTGGACTAGATACAATGCATTTGGAGAGGGTTTTATGTAAGGGTAAATTAGTTATGTTTGTAGTTATGTTCGAACCAGTTTTTAGGAGGGGTAGTCGAATAAGCTTTGGAGTGTTGTTCCTTGTGCATTAGTATGTAGTACTTTAGGTTTTAAGGATTAGTTAATTTAGTTAGTTTAGAAGTTTAGTGTTTAGAAAATAATTAAGGTTATAATGTATATGTATGAATCGAATTTTATATGTAATTGAAAAGGGAGTGGGTTGTGCTTTAGAGGGTGGTAACATATGCTTAATAGTGTTGTACCATAATTTATGATGTGAGAAAAATATTGTTTTAATAGTTTATTAAGTTATAAAAATTATTTGTTAATTTTTATTATGTTTAAAAGTAATTAAATGAGATTTTTAGTTCTTGTGCATTAGGCACTTGTATACTAGGTTTAAAGACTTGTAAAAATATTTAGTGAGTTTAGAAAAATTAGTTTTTAAGAATTATGTATGAATGGTTTGTAAATTATGCTTTAAAAATAAATATAAATAAGGTTTTAATAAAGATTTTTGTAAATAAATGGTTTCATGCATAAAAACTTGTACTTTAGCTTAGAATATTTGTACATTTAATATTTTGTAAAAATATTGTGTAAATAAATTAGGGTTTGTGAAATTAATGCATAAAATCATAATTTTATGAAATTAGGGTTTTATCGGGAACTAAAATAGAATTAGGGTTTCTGGTGCTTTGGTAACTTGTACATTAGCTTAGATGAGTTGTACTTTTATATTATAGGGTTTAGTTATTCATATTTGGTGTTGTGATGAATTTAGGGTTTCCTAGAAACTCTATTTAGATAATGAATGTTTTGTTTATACGTTCGTTATGGATTTATCCTAAAATGGTAAATGGTATTTTGTAATGTTTTCATATAATGATGTTTATGAAATAAACATTAGATTTGTTAGGCAGGTCTGTGTTGGAGCACGTTTATCAGGGATGTGAGTTACGTCACATAAGATAGGAGATACAATCAAATAAAAAAAAAATTTTGTACGTGGAAAAAGGATAATAATTCTGTAAAGTAATATGTTTAAATGAGGAAATTTTTACGAGTGGTTACAGTATCCCCCCGTTGATGGGAATCTCGTCCCGAGATTCGGCCTGTGTTGGTTGGAAACTTGGGAAAAATGATGTATAGGGATAGCTAGGTTCAGATTTCTATCCTATTCAGATAGGAAATACGATAAAGGGAATTCGTACAACGATTTGGTTTAGGATGAGAGTTTGATATGCTTAAAATGCCTCAAGTTAAAAAAAATAATATTATCCAAAATATTATTTCATTCTTAGGTTTCACTGCTAATCCTTGGTTCTCCGTTTAATATCTAAGGGAAGAAGGTTTGGTCAGTCTTATCTCTACTGGATGAAGTAAATTTGAATGACTAACGGTGAAAAAAATATTAACGGAGGGACTAACGGGAAAATATTATTTTAACACTTAACGGTCAAACTAACGCCTCATCCAAAATAGGGACTAAATGAGTGCAATATTTCAAAAATATGTATCTCTAATGTAATTAAAATGACTTAAGGACTAAACCTATTATTTGGGGTATACCACGGGAACCAAATGTGTATTTTTTTCTAACTATTAATTGACATGATATACAATTGTATTTATACAGAAAAGATATTCGGGGACGGGTTTGGGGACCCGAGGGTATTACCATCCCCGCCTCCATACCCGCTTTTCTGTATCAGGGCACCCCCATCCCCATACCCGGTCAACCCGGGGATTCCCCGGTCAAATCGGAGTCGGGTATCGGATTCTCCATCGAATTCCGGGTTTTTTTTGCTATCTCTAAATATAACATTATTATACACTCTAACACATAAATTTTCAACAAATTAAAAATGCTTTTTTAAACAAATATGTGGTTTTATGACTTTCTTTTTTCTTGAGGATGAATTAGAGGCAATTTTAATTGACTTTTATTAGTTTATCAGGTAGCTTAATTTAACACCTAGCTAAATCAATATTTTTTGTTGATTCAATTGATTTTGGTAAAACACTTAATTTTTCTTGAATGACTATGAAATAATGTTTTCCTTTGTTATATTAAAGATTAAATGAAATCTTTATTTCTAAATAGTATAATTTCACCGGTTTTTTTTAATGACAACATTTAAGGTTGTGGTTAAAATAATACGGAGTAGTTCTTACTACAATTTGTTGTAATAAACTTATTACATACACAACTTATCACAAAAAATGATGTGTCAAATAATTAGTAGCATCCTCGTTAGGAATGCTACACTCACAAAAAAATGTGACAAATCGTAATTCCAGGTCATTTTTCAAACTTCGAAATTTACTATTCATGGAACACTATTCATCATTTCATTATTCGTCATTTTTGAAGACAGTTTGCGACTTTAAAACGTTATTAAAATTTTTACTATTCACGAAACACTATTCATTCCCGGAGGAAAATCACTATTCATGGTTATCATTCATCATTTCGTAAACGAGGTTTACGGGTATTAAAATTTGTGTAACCGTAAGGGTTTGGTTGCGTATTCATGGAACATCACTGAGGACACATCATATAGACTAGAGTAGTCTACATATCATCAGTAACATCATCTTCATATTAGGTCATTCACGGGTTTGCATAATTTCAATTCACGTATATTTATTTATTAAATAAATGCTATCACTCAATCATTTGTTTCGAACAATATACCCGACACTCCCGACTATGATCCTAATATATTTTCACACTCATTACAGTGATATAAAAATTATATTATTAGTTTACCCGGTGTTTTGAAATTATTTACTATATATACCGTTAAAAGCTTATAACTACGACGGTTTACGAAATTTCAACACGATAATTATTTGGACACCCGATTCTTGCAAGAAATGTGATTTTATAATTTTTACAACTTCGTCATACTTTATTTTGTTCCGTCAAAATTTATTTCTAGCTAACTCAGTACCCGATAACATAATATCCTAACTAAATACTAGCAAAATCTACCCTAAACACATCCAAGTACAAGCTAATTATGAAAAGCCACCAACATCATCCACCTTTCCCCTAAAATACGCCCCATTGCCCCCCCTCCTAGCTACTTTGACTACTATTTGACCAAGACTAATAATTAACCTCACATCACTACATATTTCACATAACACTTCAAGTAACAAAATAAATTAGCAAAGAAAATTCTCTCATCATCTCCATGGTCCTTGTGGTTCGGCCAAACTAAGAAGAAGAAGAAAAACCCATCAAAATTTCAAGTTCAAGTATTTTACAAGTTCTATTAGTGCTTCTAGTTAGGGTTTTGAATAGGGGTGCAAACGAGCCGAGCTCGAGCTCGAGCCTGAAAATCAACTCGTTTACTTATCGAGCCCGAGCTCGAGCTTCGCTTGTGAAGATCGAGTAGGCTCGTCGAGCCTTTTCGATCCGAGCCCATTTGGCCCAATAACCAAGCCTAATAACATAACCCTAACTCTTATAATATAAAACACATACTATCCCTAATTAACCTGACATTTGCAACCCTAACACACACATAAACAAACGCCACCCATATCTCTATCAAGTATGGTCACCATCTCAAATCTCAAACAATTTCAGTTGCAACACAATACCAAGTCACTAATCTCAAACATATCAAACGCATCTTCCTGCCTTATCACTCCAAGAATAAACCACGAAACACAAACAAGAACCGTAGCTCATTTATCACTTCAAGATCTCTCGATGGAGGTCTCGGGTAGGTTTTGTTTGATTTGTCTTTGTAATAATTTATGATATATGGTTTGTCGTTGATCTAGATCTATGATGAGCTGTTTGTATAGATCTATAAAGATCTTTTCTTGAACATTGATATAACAGCCTGAGATTAATAATTTATGATATATGGTTATAGTTGTTGTAGATTAGTAGTTGGTTGTTGACTTTTTTTTCTCCTCATAATTTTTTTCATTTGACTTTTCTTTAACGTTGGTCTGTTAAGGTTGTAATTAATCTTGGTCAACAGTTAAACCATGACTTTTGGGTATCTTGTGGTATCTCAAGGTCTAGTGGTTACTCTCGCAACAAATCTGAGCTTGTAAATAATACAAGACTCGGATTTGTTTAAGAGAAATAGAAATAAGTTTTGCGACTCCTACATTTTGCGAGCTTTTTGACATGCGACACTGATTTGTGAGCAAAAAGTACCACCATTTTTCTCGGATTAAGCAGATAAAGCGAGCTCGAGCATAGTGAAAAGTTTGCGAGCCGAGCTCGAGCACAAAAATAAAGGCTCGGATCGAGCTGAGCTCGAGCTCGAGCTTGTTAAAAAAATGACGAGCCGAGCTCGAGTATAGTAAAGCTCGGGCTTGGCTCGGCTCGTTTCCACCCCTAGTTTTGAAATAAAAACCTTGAAGTAATTAAGTCATTTACCTCAAAAACTCTCCAAAATCAAGTAAGTATTCCAAGTAAATTTTTCTACCCTTACATACTTCTATTTGATCTATTTTTAAGTTCTAGTAACAAAACATGCAAGTATACTTATGTTACATACCACTCATCATGTTTTTGTCATTAAAATGAATTTAAAGGATCTTATTAGTGTTCTTATGAACTCTATCATTTTTGGTGAAGATTAGGAACCCATGACACCCTAGGAAGGTGTATAGTAGGTTTAGAATAGCTTTGGTGTTGATTGGAAGGGATTTGTACAAGTCTTGAACTAGTAAAAAATGGTTTTTGACTATATATAATAAGGATCTGTCCATTTTTGCAAAATATGGAAATTTCAGTGGATCATGGGTTATTTTGGTTTACATATTTAGAAAATACACTCAAAAACGAAGCCATGGCCGCTGGAATGAGTAAAAACGAGCTTACGACGAGAAATATATGTTAATTTCAAGTTTAACGACTAAAAACTATTTTCTGAAAAATAACAAGCTGTCACACGATTTTCAATGGTTAAAACGAGGCGTTGAACGCGAACTAGATGAGTCGACATATCAAAAATCTATTAGTTCGCTGTAATACGAAGCCGAGGACATAAAGAACGTAGAAAACGAGCTTATAACGACCGAGATACAAGCGTTTGAAACCCGGCGTTCATAACACATTTTCCATCAGCTTTTACTTAAATATTTATTGTGTTAAAACTGTCTTTGCAAGTGACTGATGCGGTGCGTTGTGTCGTTGCGGTTTAGCAGTATTAATGCCTACTCAAGTTTTAAATTTATATTTAGCCGACTTATCAATAACACACACACTTAACGAGCAGTGTACCCGGTCAGTATGAATATAATGGTAAGTAGAGTGTCGATCACTAAGAGTGGAACGTATTATCTAGTTATTCTAATCAGTATTTTAATATTCTAACGCAAGGGGGTTCAGTCTGAGAGACTGGCACGATTTGGTTGCAATTAAATAATAAAATAAACCAATAGGCACGAATCAGCGAATAGCACACACGTACACAGATAAATACTTGAGACAATAAGAAGATCTGTCCTTATGATTAAGTAGTTTGTCACTTGTTTTATTGATAGCTTTATATGAAGTGTATGTAGTTAATCCTTTCTCGTTGGTCCTATTCTTATCGGCGAGTAAACCCTTAATGATTATTTATGTCTAAAAGTTATTCCTAAGTGATCAATTTAGTAACAACCGTGGGAGCCACATTATTTTCCGCAGTCAAATGCGCAGGCCACTAATAAACACAGAGGTTATCAATGCACTAATAAGTAGTAACCAAAGACATCAACATATAAACTTTAATTGATGGGAAAGCAGTTTTAAGGGAGTGCAATCTTTCCGTTGTCACATTACACAAGCCATCAATCCTGAAGAATTAAAGTTTACTAACACAATAAAACAAAACTACTTAATGAATTAAACACATGCAACATCTTCTTACAGCTCTTGTATCTTCGTTTGGGTGTGTCTTGTGCTGCCTTAATCGATTGAATTCGTCCTAGGTTTCTGTACTTCGGTCTTCTGTTTAAACTTCGGAACTCTTAAAAACTTCGGAACTCGTCTGGTCTTGGGGTATTTATAGTTTCTGTTTGAGGGTAAGATGCGGCGCATCTAGTAAGTAGATGCGGCGCATTGACTTAACTTCGCGTGGGGTCCAAGATTATAATATTCAGGAATATTCGTAGACCGCCAGAAGATGCGGCGTAACTCCATAAATAGATGCGGCGCATGTCCTCTTGTATCTTGGATCGTATCTGGTGAAATATTGATAGTGATGCGCCGTATGTGATAAGTAAGATGCGGCGCATCTGGAGCAGAATGTCTTGATCTTGTACATTTCAGTAGACTCTTAACTTCTTGCATAATTTGCTCCATAATTAGTCCAAAATCGCCAAGTTTCACCAAATGCTTGTTTTCAACTGAGAATTACAAAAGTAAACGATTAAGTATCAATCCTCATACATAATATAATAAAACAAGTCAAATTATTAGGATAAATGATGGTAATAAAATGTACTTATTTGAGTTCATCAAATATCCCCCCACTTGAACTTTACTTGTCCCCAAGTAAACCTTAGAATTAATCTTATGAAAATGTATCCTAAAAGATATTAGGATTTATTTTTATATTTAAGCATGTATTCATTTTTGTCATAATCACACAACTAAACACTTAACGAATTAGAAGTAAAATAAAATAACTTGATAAAAGCAAATCTAATCGTTTAACTGTCCAGTCGCGACGAATATTCTATCATAAGCTTGGCAAGTATACACATCTCCACCACTAAAGCCAAGGAATAACAAGTCTAAAGCGGTAAAAAGGGTTTTTAGGCTTAAAGGGTTAATTATTCTTAATCTCTATCGATCTTAAATTCCAGAAAAGGCGACAAAATCACAAATACATGATCGAATCCACGAACACGATACTTTCAATTGCTCAAATCCTTAACTCGAATAGGCTAAAGATAGGTCCAAACTTCACCAATAATATTATATCAAAAAGGGCGACAAAATCATAAATACATAGCCGAATCCACGACTACGATACTTAAGATTGCTCAAATCCCTAATCTCAAAAAATCAAAGGTTTGGTCGGATAAAGAATAATAGGGTATGGATAATATTTGGGATATAAACTGGTGTAAAATGAAGAATAAACAAAACAAATAAATTAAAATCCTAAGTGTGGTTAATCACTATCCCAACCATCCCGTGAATAAGACTCATATCATAGAATAACTCACGCTTTAACACTTGAAACACACGCTTTAGGTAGACACGAATTATACTCAACAAGATCTTAATCAAAGAATAAACCTTAGTTGGCGTTCCCATAACTGCCAACTCCCATTCAATCCATAGATATAGTACAAACAATTAGTGGTGATATCGACTACTTACATAACTTTACATTGTTGGTTTAACAAACTTCCAACTTTCTTATTTTTCTTTTTCTTTTCTTATTTTTTTTCGATTTTTTTTTTTTTTTTTTTTTTTTTTTTTTTTTTTTTTTTTTTTTTTTTTGAAACATAAACATAGATGCGTAAAATTTCACCACATCACTATAATGATAATTCTGGATAATTTTTTCATATTTTTCATAACTTCAGAAATAACGGTAATAGTGAAAGTAGTAAACACACGAAAAATAAACTCAAAGATATACAATATTTACTTTCACTCCAATTGCATTGTGCAATTTCCCGACCTAACCATAGATAATGAATTACGCACGCGAACACAGGTAATGTAAGGAAACACACTTTGCCTTAAGCAATTAACCAACCACGGATTTTAATCTACAGGGTAGGCTAAGGTGTAAGGGTGTAACGAAATATTTTAACAAAGGTGTAAGAAACGAAAGGAATGGCTCTGAGTGTTTTTCTAGGGGTATCTTACTATAAAAATGAGAGTAACAAAAGGGTTTATACGGGGGTTAACTAACCAGTGTAGTTAGCTAATAACACATAACATATAAGGCTATTTGGGTGTAATCCTAAAAATTTACCAATTTAGACAAGTCATTCCAATTATATCAATAATACTTATTATGGTGGTCTCGAATAGTATACAAGCCAAGTTCTAAAGTTTACAAGTCACCGGCACACTCATAGATTTGTGAATTTTGAAAAATCATAATTTTTGAAAATAACGTCATGTGTGCAGCTATGCAACTTAGACTTTAAACAAAAACATGCTAAAATTTTTTAAGTTTTTCTATATTAAGCACATTTTAAGCATATTTTGAAAAGTTTTAGGACAAGTAAGCGTTAAGTGTTCTAATTCTCCAATCCCCCCACTTAAGTTAAACAACGTCCTCGTTGTTTGTATAAAAGGTTAAAAACTGGAAAATAAAAGAATTAGAACAGAAAAACTCCCCTGAGATTTGCTCGGTATGATCCTCCATTTGTATAAGAGCAAAAATCAACTTCTTGTGGATGAGAACGTTTAAGCTTCATAATCAATGTATCCACAGGAAATGCAGGAATCTATAATACCACCAAGGCTTTAAAACACACCTAAATTAAGAAAGGTTCAAACTTGCATAATACATTAGTAGTTAGGAAAAAATAAAACTTAAAAATTAAAATTAAAATCATCAGGTCAGTCGATGCGCCGTATCTTATGGAAGAAGATACGCCGTATCGAGCCTGGAATAAATACGGATCAGAATAGAAGATGCGCCGCATCCTTAACCAGGGATGCGCCGCATTGAAATAAACTGATAAAAAGTTTTAAAGTCGAAAATAAAAAATGCAGAAAAATAAAGATATGACCATTTGCAGGAGATGCGTCGCATCTCAGAATTGAGATGCGCCGTATCCTCTGCGGCCTGACTGACTCGACACAAAAACAGAATAAAAATTTCTCCGGGTTGTCTCCCGGTCAGCACTTGTCTTTATTCCAGAGTCTTCAAGTTAGACTCACGTTCAGCTCTTCAATATCGATCGTTGGTTCCCACATTGCCATGTAGGATCCATTTAGCAACTAATTCGTCACGTATATATTCAGGTCCCAAATTCAAAACTCCTTTATAGAATCCTTCCATAATTTGATATGGGTACTCAATTCCTCTCTTCATGTCATCATTACTAATAAAAAGGAATGGAGAGAATTTGTAGCATAACCTATTAGTAGCATGTTTAAATCCAGGGTGAGTTCGGGGCATCATATAAGTGATAATGTCGCTTCTACATTGAAAGGTGATCTTTCCTTCAAATCGTTTTGCATTAATAGTGATCTCCCTACAAAATGGTTTTCCAACAATCACGTCACCCATATCGCTGTCACGATAGGCATTCATGTCTTCAACAACGGCGAACTCAGTAACAATAGTAAAGCGTCCAACGAAGATCGGGACATTAATGAAGGCTCCAACTACATTCTTTCCCTTATACTCCACTTTATTTCTCATAATAGAATTGTAAAAGCTTCTTAACATGACATTGATTGGTAAAATAGGAAAGAAATTGGCGTCAATGCACTTGTATCCAATCATGCATGGGAATTGCAAATTGTAAGCACAATCCGCGTGGATCCTTCTACCGTAATCCCAAGAACCATCATATCCCTCAAATTCATCGTAATTCCTAGTAATAATAACGTTGACTTTTGGGCTATCCAGAATTTCTCCTTCTTCTAGCTCAGATTCCGCATCATCCATGAACAGGTCATTGGATTCTAATGGTCCATCAAGGTCATTAAGTTCAATGTAGTCCCCATCGTAACGTTCAGGTGATTTATCACGCACTAATATTTCATTCATAAAATTGGCTTCGAAGTCGAAGTCAATCAGTTCTCCGAACCCATCCATTTTCCTTCTGAAATAATCACGAAAGCATCAGTAGGATTTGTTCGCTAGAAGAAAAATTAATGAATATAGAAACGGATATAAGAATAAAAATTACTGATATCTGCAGACGATGCGCCGTATCCAAAAAGATGGATACGCCGTATCTTATAATCGTTAAAATTTAATCAGACTTTTATTCAGAAAATAGATACGCCGCTTAGAAATTAGAATGCGCCGTATCAATTTTAATTATCAAAAATCGATATTTATTTAAAATTAAATGCGTCGTATTAACAAAAGTTAATGCGCCGTATTTTCGTTACGTTTCAATATAAAAGATTTTTGATTCAGAAGATGCGCCGTATCGATAAAAATCGATACGCCGTATCTGTTTAATAATTCGAAAACTGTTTTTAATTAAAATAATAGATACGCCGTATCTGCTAAAGCAGATGCGTCGTATGGCGTTAACGTTTAGAAAAAAATTTTTCCTTAAAAACAGATACGCCGTATCTTGGGGAAAAGATGCGTCGTATCGAATTAATTAAACGCGTTGTATTTTATAAAAATTGAACGCAATACGCCGTATCTGATAGATCAGATGCGCCGTATCGTTTGATTTAACTCAGTACAACGATAGCAGAATACAAAAAATACGAAAAATAAAAACAAATAAAAACACACGAAAATAAACACAAATAAAAGCAAACAAATAACACACAAAAACAGAAAATATGCAAAATAATACAATGAATGCAAATTAATCTAATACACAACACAGTTAGCGGTTAGATAAAATAAAAAAAATTAAAAACCTAATTAAAATACTAATCAAATTAACAGATAATAACAATTCACTCCCCGGCAGCGGCGCCAAAAACTTGATGCGGTGCGTTGTGTCGTTGCGGTTTAGCAGTATTAATGCCTACTCAAGTTTTAAATTTATATTTAGCCGACTTATCAATAACACACACACTTAACGAGCAGTGTACCCGGTCAGTATGAATATAATGGTAAGTAGAGTGTCGATCACTAAGAGTGGAACGTATTATCTAGTTATTCTAATCAGTATTTTAATATTCTAACGCAAGGGGGTTCAGTCTGAGAGACTGGCACGATTTGGTTGCAATTAAATAATAAACTAAACCAATAGGCACGAATCAGCGAATAGCACACACGTACACAGATAAATACTTGAGACAATAAGAAGATCTGTCCTGATGATTAAGTAGTTTGTCACTTGTTTTATTGATAGTTTTATATGAAGTGTATGTAGTTAATCCTTTCTCGTTGGTCCTATTCTTATCGGCGAGTAAACCCTTAATGATTACTTATGTCTAAAAGTTATTCCTAAGTGATCAATTTAGTAACAACCGTGGGAGCCACATTATTTTCCGCAGTCAAATGCGCAGGCCACTAATAAACACAGAGGTTATCAATGCACTAATAAGTAGTAACCAAAGACATCAACATATAAACTTTAATTGATGGGAAAGCAGTTTTAAGGGAGTGCAATCTTTCCGTTGTCACATTACACAAGCCATCAATCCTGATGAATTAAAGTTTACTAACACAATAAAACAAAACTACTTAATGAATTAAACACATGCAGCACCTTCTTACAGCTCTTGTATCTTCGTTTGGGTGTGTCTTGTGCTGCCTTAATCGACTGAATTCGTCCTAGGTTTCTGTACTTCGGTCTTCTGTCTAAACTTCGGAACTCTTAAAAACTTCGGAACTCGTCTGGTCTTGGGGTATTTATAGTTTCTGTCTGAGGGTAAGATGCGGCGCATTGACTTAACTTCGCGTGGGGTCCAAGATTATAATATTCAGGAATATTCGTACACCGCCAGAAGATGCGGCGTAACTCCATAAATAGATGCGGCGCATGTCCTCTTGTATCTTGGATCGTATCTGGTGAAATATTGATAGTGATGCGCCGTATGTGATAAGCAAGATGCGGCGCATCTGGAGCAGAATGTCTTGATCTTGTACATTTCAGTAGACTCTTAACTTCTTGCATATTTTGCTCCATAATTAGTCCAAAATCGCCAAGTTTCACCAAATGCTTGTTTTCAACTGAGAATTACAAAAGTAAACGATTAAGTATCAATCCTCATATATAATATAATAAAACAAGTCAAATTATTAGGATAAATGATGGTAATAAAATGTACTTATTTGAGTTCATCAGTGACCAAGCTTGGAGCCGTTTTTCTCATTGATCGAGACAGTTTGAGACATTAACACCTTGAGGTAAAATCAAGTACTCCCGGCCTATTTTCCAAATTGACCAGCCGTTCGTCAACCGGACTTGTAACGAGTAAAATACGACCTTTCTAATATACCCAAAAACTACACAAAAACAGCAAATTTAGCCCGACTATCTAACTTAACTATTATTTTTCTTTATGATCGGGACTCGTATGGAAGAAATTTCAGTGTTACGAATTTAAGATATTGATACAAGCTTTCTAAAACCACTGAGTTCGTTTCCTAACGCTCAATATTCACCAACTTACGACTAGCTTTGCGAGGCTACTTAGTCATTTTCAGAAATTTATCAAAGTGTTTTATTTGCGACGAAAAACTCTATTTTTCGATAAATCACCAAACGACGATCGTGGGATGTCGTTACAACATATATACGCGTAAAATGTTTTTTAACTTAACAAGACGTCAAAAATATATTTTTCGACGATAAACATTATTTTCAAATTTCACGAGTGGTATCGATAACATACGTATTTGCATGTGTAACATCATTTCATGACTTACATTAGATCATATCATTCATATTAGGTTTCGGTTAGAGATCGCGCCTCATTTCGGTGTATCCACTTTTGTCATCATAACCATTGCATCAGGTGAGTTTTCATAGCCCCGTTTTTCAAGTTAATATTTCATTTCAAACCTACGGGGGAGAATACATTGCACAACATTTTATTGCGAGTCCAAGTACATTAAATTCAGTTACATTGCTTAAGTTACCACATTGCCAAGTTAAAGTCCCCTTTTTATTTATCATGAACCGTTAATTGACATTAAGCTAGGGTGTGTGAATAGATCTATTGAGGGTGACTCCTCCGTTCGGGTTGGTAGCTCCAACTAAGTCTACGAACGCATATCATTTGAATCATAATAGAGTGTCTGGCAAAATACTCAGTTGGGGCATACATTATTAGTCTAGCTTCGGGGTCATGAGCTTATAGCAATTGTATTATTTTAATTATATGGCGACATTGTCACACTTAACTTTATATGGCGACATTGTCACACTTAACTTTATACTTGTGGATGTCGTACAAAATATTTACATAAACCTATGATTCTCACCAACATTATTGTTGACCGTTTTAGCAATGTATTTTCAGGTAATTAAGGCATTCACATCATGGCTTGCATGTGGACATATCATAGAGTCGCGGTGACGACGCGTCTCACTTGTATTTATATGCACTTTAAATTATCGTTTGGTTTGTAACAAACTTATTTCCGCAAACTTGAATTATCATTTTGGACCTATCTTTTGTTAACTCTGAATGTTTTATGAAATCAAACGATGTACTTTTAAAACGACACTTTAGGTCGTTCAATATAACTGTAACCGTGATGCTATGGCAGTCGCGCCCCACGTATTCCATTCCGCTGCAAATAAGGTATTTGGGGGTGTGACAAATTGGCATCAGAGCTAAGGTTATAGCGAATTAGGTTGTATCACGGACCCTAGACTATAACCACATCATCACAGCATCACATCATTTCATCATAAGTGCATATTCACTATACATGCGGTTTCATACATACATTATGCGGGTTATTTACTTTCATTTCACGTCGATTGTCACAGAGATGTCTTCAGATACTCATCCTATCATCATCACTTCAGACTCTGACATGGAGGATGTCTCGTCACCACCTACTATAGTCCTAACATCAGTTGACCCTACACCAGACTCATCACTCATACCATCCGATGCCGAGACTGAACCCTTTGAGGAGGGCGAAGTTGCACCTACACCACGCTTATCACGTTATCTTACTCTTAGATCACCTGCTGCTTATGTACCACTACCACCACCATCACTTACCCCTAACACTAGTGGTCGTCCCATAGTGTTTACTTCATCTTATCCTCTCAGACGCCGCTTGACAGCGCGAAAGAGAGTAGTATTCTGTACACCATCATCACCATAATCTCTATCATCATTATCCCCATCCTCACCATCATCTGGAACACCACCAGCACCATCACATCTCAGAGACCCTACACCCGTATCTGACTTGCCGCTCAAGAAGCGTGCACGAGTTGACACACCATCACCAGCTACTACTGAGACTACAGAGACTACACCACCTAGTAGGTTTGAGGTCGGTGAGAGTTCTAGAGCTGCTGCAGCTAGACAGCCTACTGCTCCTACACTTGAGACATGATTAGACCATCAGCAGGAGCAGATTGACAGGGCCTTAGGTCAGTTAGAGGAGATTCCTTTGAGCCGAGTTGAGGCGATGGAGGAGGAGATAGAGGGTTTGGTTTTAGGCAGGGTTTCCATTGATGTTTCCTATCAGGGTTTGGAGACTAGACAGCAGGAGGATCATGAGCGTATCACTGAGCTAAGGCAGGAGACGCCAGAGTTAGTTTCAGTACGTGCGAGGATTGCTACTTTGGAGAGAAGGGATGTTGCTACTCAGCTTCAGATTCAGCATCTGACGGAGATTGTGGTCAGATTAGCTGCAGAGGTCCGAGAGCTTCAGAGTCGATCAGGCGGAGCACCAGGAGATGCCTAGATTAGACTTATATCATGCTAGCTTTTACTATTATATTCCTAGTCACGGGTGTGTGGACATAGTTTAAAGAACTTGTAATCTTTTGGTTGTTGTACAAACAAAATATATCAAGTGTTGACTTATACTATGTAGGAATGGTTGTGCTATCTATGATATTGGTCCATGTAGGCCGAAATTTTCATGTATTATATTCATGTGTGTTGTGATTATATTTATGATATTTTGTGGTTGTTTCTCGATGTGATTTCATTGTATTCATCCATGTTGTGGTTGTATATATTGTGTATGATGATCATTTTTGTTTGTGAGTTCTCATTATTGTTATCTTTTGTGATTATGAAGAATTATGCCGCCAAAGAAAACTACTCAAGCGATGACACCAGCTGATATTAGAAAACTTGTTGCGGATAGTATAGAGGCAGCACTAGTAGCTGAAAGAGAGGCCGTAGCTGCTCGGGCTGCTGAAGCCGCTTCTCAGGCAGAAACAACAGAAGCTATCAGACTGGCTAATAATGGTACTAATGTTCGCAAATGTACATACAAGGACTTTAAGAACGGCGATCCCATAAAATTCAAAGGCACTGAAGGAGCCACTGCTATGATCCGATGGTTTGAGAAGACGGAATCTGCATTTCTTCTATGCAATTGTCCAGATGACTGCAAGGTAAAGTTCGCTACTGGTACACTCATTGATGACGCTATGTCATGGTGGAATTCTTATGCACAGCCTATTGGTATGGAAAACGCTTACAAGCTCACGTGAGAAGAATTCAAGAAGCTACTGACTAAGAAGTTTTGTCCACGCACCGAAGTGAAGAAGCTAGAAACAGAATTTTATGAGTTAGTAACCACAGGTAATGATATCGAAGCCTACATCAGGAGATTTCAAGAGTTGGCCGCGCTATGTCCAACTATGGTTTCAGATAACGGGAAGTTGTTGGAAAACTTCATTGGTGGGCTACCACACAGCATCCGTGGGGATGTAACTTCTTTTGATCCACTCACGCTTGACGAAGCTATCAGAATGTCTCAAAAGCTTATGGCTCAAGTGATAAAGAAGGGAACTACTGTCAACAACAACAACCGAAACAATACCAACTATAACAACAACAACAACAAGAGAAGGTGGGACAACAATCAGGGTGGCAATGCTACTCAACAACCACCAAAGAGACAAGAAGTTGCTAAGGCCTATGCTGCAGGCCCAACTGAAAAGAAAGGTTACAAAGGTACCCTACCCAAATGCAACAAGTGTCAAAGTCATCATAACCGTGGGAATTGTCTTAATCCATGTGGCAACTGTAAGAAGATTGGTCATTCGACTAGAGAATGCAAGTTTCCAATCCTTTCCGGAAATCAGGAACCTCTAGTAACATGTTTTGGCTGTGGGGAGATAGGACACTACAAGAATGAATGTCCAAAACAATGAAATCAAGGAAATGGGAACCAAGGTGGAATAGCTCATGGAAGGGCTTATATCATCGGAGGAGGGGATTGCCAACACATCAACAACGTTGAGGACGACAACAATGTTTAAGAACAAGGAACTTCTGCCGTAATAATAAACCATAGGAGGAGCCCTTTGGGGTTGTATTTCTTTAAGTAGTCTATCTTAAGTACTTTCTTGTAACCTCGTTGTATCATGTACCTTTCTATCTAATGAATCCACTATCTTTTGTTATTTCCATATCACCACCTCCGTCTATTACACTCCCTATTTCACTACCATAGTTTCAACCGTTTTGCAACAATATTCACCTATCCTATTATAAACTAAGTTACTTACATTCTATGGCAGACTAGTAGACTCTTATTACCCTACAAAATGCTCTTCCAAGTGACATACAAGCTATCATGTTACCATTCTATAAACTGTTTCACAAATATCTTACAAACTATTTTCCTACCTCGTAAATTGTTTTGGCCGCTATTTCAACCACAATATGATTGATGATATTCAACTTTTGAGAAACATAATATCATTTGGACAAAACCAAGCATTACATCATCATTTGTTCTCAATTATACATAGCCTGATCACCTATGTATAATTCGGGAAGGATCATGTCATGAAAAGAATAATTATCTTTCAAACCTTTTCTAAAAGCAACTTTCACTTGAAACATTGAAGAGCAAAATTTTGTACATAGATAAACTATCCATGAACATCACTTTCCTAAGGCACCATAGACATCCACACCACTTATTCAATCGATAAATCAGACTACACTATTGACTTTTCTAGGAATGACCTTTCAAACCATCTACGAGAAAGATTCCTCGATGTACGTAAACCGTTTGAATTTTAAGTTGGCAACAGAGTTGTGTTGAAAGTCTCGCCTTGGAAAGGCGTGATACAATTCGGAAAATGCGGGAAATTGAACCCTAGGTATATTGGACCATTTAGGATTCTAGCTAGAATCGGCCAACTGGCATACAGACTTGAGCTTCCGTCAGAGCTCAACAGCGTACATAACACATTTCACGTTTCAAATCTCAAGAAGTGTCTTTCAGACGAATCACTCGTAATTCCATTAGAAGAAATTCAACTCGACGATAAGCTCAATTTCGTGGAGGAACCAACAGAAATCATGGACCGTGAGGTCAAACAGTTGAAGCAGAGTCGAATTCCTATCGTGAAAGTTCTCTGGAATTCTCGAAGAGGTCCCGAGTTTACTTGGGAGCGGGAAGACCAGATGCGACTCAAATATCCACATCTTTTCACCAAATCCACTCCAGAGACCAACACTAACTGAATTCAGGGACTGAATTCCTTTTAGGGTGGAAGACTGTGACAAATCATAATTCCAGGTCATTTTCCAAACTTCGAAATTTACTATTCACGGATTACTATTCATCATTTCACTATTCATCATTTTTGAAGTCAGTTTGCGACTTTGAAATGTTATTAAAATTTTTACTATTCACAAAATACTATTCATTCCCGGAGGGAAATCACTATTCATGGTTATCATTCATCATTTCGTAAACTAGGTTTACGGGTATTAAAATTTGTGTAACCGTAAGGGTTTGGTTGAGTATTCATGGAACATCATTGAGGACACACCATATAGACTAGAATAGTCTACATATCATCAGTAACATCATCTTCATATTAGGTCATTCACGGGTTTGCATAATTTCCATTCACGTATATTTATTTATTAAATAAATGCTATCACTCAATCATTTGTTTCGAACAATATACCCGACACTCCCGACTATGATCCTAATATATTTTCACACTCATTATAGTGATATAAAAATTATATTACTAGTTTACCCGGTGTTTTGAAATTATTTACTATATATACCGTTAAAAGCTTATAACTACGACGGTTTACGAAATTTCAACACGATAATTATTTGGACACCCGATTCTTGCAAGAAATGTGATTTTATAATTTTTACAACTTCGTCATACTTTATTTTGTTCCATCAAAATTTATTTCTAGCCAACTCAGTACCCGATAACATAATATCCTAACTAAATACTAGCTAAAATCTACCCTAAATACATCCAAGTACAAGCTAATTATGAAAAGCCACCAACATCATCCACCTTTCCCCTAAAATATGCCCCATTGCCCCCCCCCCTCCTAGCTACTTTGACTACTATTTGACTAAGAATAATAATTAACCTCACATCACTACATATTTCACATAACACTTCAAGTAACAAAATAAACTAGCAAAGAAAATTCTCTCATCATCTCCATGGTCCTTGTGGTTCGGCCAAACTAAGAAGAAGAAAAACCCATCAAAATGTCAAGTTCAAGTATTTTACAGGTTCTATTAGTGCTTCTAGTTAGGGTTTTGAAATAAAAACCTTGAAGCAATTAAGTCATTTACCTCAAAAACTCTCCAAAATCAAGTAAATGTTCCAAGTAAAATTTTCTACTCTTACATACTTCTATTTGATCTATTTTTAAGTTCTAGTAACAAAACATGCAAGTATACTTATGTTACATATCACTTATCACTTGTTTTTGTCATTAAAATAAATTTAAAGGATCTTATTAGTGTTCTTATGAACTCTATCATTTTTGGTGAAGATTAGGAACCCATGACACCCTAGGAAGGTGTATGGTAGGTTTAGAATAGCTTTGGTGTTGATTGGAAGGGATTTGTACAAGTATTGAATTAGTAAAAAATGGTTTTTGACAATATATAATAAGGATCTGTCCATTTTTGAAAAATATGGAAATTTCAGTGGATCATGGGTTATTTTGGTTTACATATCTAGAAAATACACTC
Organism: Artemisia tridentata subsp. tridentata; assembly: GCA_021014915.2. Lineage (NCBI taxonomy): Eukaryota > Viridiplantae > Streptophyta > Magnoliopsida > Asterales > Asteraceae > Artemisia > Artemisia tridentata. The sequence goes on along the minus strand of CP139505.1, from coordinate 11,297,718 downwards.
AAAAACGAAGCCATGGCCGTTGGAATGAGTAAAAACGAGCTTATGACGAGAAAGATACGTTAATTTCAAGTTTAACGACTAAAAACTATTTTCTGAAAAATAACAAGCTGTCACACGATTTTCAATAGTTAAAACGAGGTGTTGAACGCAAACTAGACGTGCCGAAAAATCAAAAATCTATTAGTTCGCTGTAATACGAAGCCGAGGACATAAATTACGTAGAAAACGAGCTTATAACGACCGAGATACAAGCGTTTGAAACCCGATGTTCACAACACATTTTCCATCAGCTTTTACTTAAATATTTATTGTGTTAAAACTGTCTTTGCAAGTGACCAAGTTTGGAGCCGTTTTTCTCATTGATCGTGACAGTTTGAGACATTAACACCTTGAGGTAAAATCAAGTACCCCCGTCCTTTTTTCCAAATTGACCAGCCGTTCGTCAACCGGACTTGTAACGAGTAAAATACGACATTTCTAATGTACCCGAAAACTACACAAAAACAGCAAATTAGCCCGACTATCTAACTTAACTATTATTTTTCTTTATGATCGGGACTCGTATGGAAGAAATTTCGGTGTTACGAATTTAAGATAATGATACAAGCTTTCTAAAACCACTGAGTTCGTTTCCTAACGTTCAATATTCACCAACTTACGACTAGCTTTGCGAGGCTACTTAGTCATTTTCAGAAATTTATCGAAGTGTTTTATTTGCGACGAAAAACTCTATTTTTTGATAAATCACCAAACGACGATCGTAGGATGTCGTTACAACATATATACGCGTAAAATGTTTTATAACTTAACAAGACGTCAAAAATATATTTTTCGACGATAAACATTATTTCCAAATTTCACGAGTAGTATCGATAACATACGTATTTGCATGTGTAACATCATTTCATGACTTACATTAGATTATATCATTCATATTAGGTTGCGGTTAGAGATCGCGCCTCATTTCAGTGTATCCACTTTTGTCATCATAACCATTGCATCAGGTGAGTTTTCATAGCCCCGTTTTTCAAGTTAATATTTCATTTCAAACCTACGGGGGAGAATACATTGCACAACATTTTATTGCGAGTCCAAGTACATTAAATTCAGTTACATTGCTTAAGTTACCACATTGCCAAGTTAAAGTCCCCTTTTTATTTATCATGAACCGTTAATTGACATTAAGCTAGGGTGAGTGAATAGATCTATTGAGGGTGACTCCTCCGTTCGGGTTGGTAGCTCCAACTAAGTCTACGAACGCATATCATTTGAATCATAATAGAGTGTCTGGCAAAACACTCAGTTGGGGCATACATTATTAGTCTAGCTTCGTGGTCATGAGCTTATAGCAATTTTATTATTTTAATTATATGGCGACATTGTCACACTTAACTTTATACTTGTGGATATCGTACAAAACATTTACATAAACCTATGATTCTCACCAACATTATTGTTGACCGTTTTAGCAATGTATTTTCAGGTAATTAAGGCATTCACATCATGGCCTGCATTTGGACATATCATAGAGTCGCGGTGACGACGCGTCTCACTTGTATTTATATGCACTTTAAACTATCGTTTGGTTTGTAACAAACTTATTTCCGCAAACTTGAATTATCATTTGGGACCTATCTTTTGTAAACTCTGAATGTTTTACGAAATCAAACGATGTACTTTTAAAACGACACTTTAGGTCGTTCAATATAACTGTAACTGTGATGCTATGGCAGTCGCGCCCCAGGTATTCCATTCCGCTGCAAATTAGGTATTTGGGGGTGTGACAAAAAACATCGACAAAATGATGTACAAAACGAGGTGTCAGGGAGTGATTGCTGTATTTTACTATAGTTTGTTTTTTTTGTTTTTTGTTTTTTTTTTTTTTTTTTTTTTTTTTTTGGGTAAAAGGGAGTAATCCTGCATTTCTCTTCTCTCTATTCTCTTTGATTAAGCCAATCATTCTATGACACCTCATTTTGTGGATTTTTTTTGTGAGCATAGCATTTGTCTTCTCTAACTTACTTTTGAATTCTCTCTCTTATATACATTTACAAATTTAAATGACACATTATTATTACTTTTGAATTCTCTCTCTTATATACATTTACAAATTTAAATGACACATTATTATGCGAAAAACATTTTGTGGTCTTATCATTCCTTAGGCTGGGCACAGTCTGTGACGCAAGCGACCTGGGTCACCGGCTGCCACATCAGCTTTCTCTCTCCGGCGATCAGAAGCGACCGACCTGCCACAGTCGATGACAGATTTTTTTTTTTTTTTTTTAATTTTTTTTTATTGTTATTATTATTTTTTAATCAAACTTTTGATGTATACGTGTCATGCAATACCATTTCATACGTGACTTAGTAATAACATGCAAAGTATCAAATTCACTCTATACGTGTCATGCACCATTTGATGTATGTCAAATTGTCAACCATGCTTAGCCATTGGTATGTATATATCTCATGCAAACACAAATTTTCATCTAAAACTAACCAAATAAGGTTCAACCAATTACAAAACCATAACTCACCAATAACATTTTCTTCCATGCATGCTATATATGCAAAGGTTAACCAACTGCTATGCAACTACGTTTCTTGTTCCCAACACGCAAGAAAAGATCATCAAACTCGCGATACCGTACAAACCCAACGCACTAAAAATCCTAGTTCCCCCACTCGTTGTACAACCTTGTAATACTACAAGACGCAAGACCATGAGATACATAACCTCGTTACCACACTTTCATAAGCCAACTTGAGAAGCCAAAGTTTCAAAGTTTCAATACAAGACGCAGCCAAAGTTTCAAAGTTTTAAAACCGAATTAGAAAAAAGAAAAACAAAAAAAAAAAAAAAAAAAAGAAGAGAAGGGAGAGTTTGGAAACTCGGTCGTTGTAACGATCGATATTCACTTTCACCCATATAAGCGACCGATCCTTCCCAACCCCAGCGACCGACCATAGTATCGGTCGGTTTGTGAAAGATGCAGCGACCGACCGATTTGTTCAGACAGACTGCGAGTAGCCTTATAAACTAATACTTCCAGTCATGTGATGCATCTCTGGACTTGTATCTATAGTTTTTAGTGATTACATCTACACTTTAATTTTTTTTAGCAATTACCGATATTAGGATTGTAATTAGCATAATGTGTAAATATACATTACAGCTATATATAGTTATTATTATTATTATTATTTTATTTTATTTTTTTATTTATTTTATATTTTTGTTGTTGTTGTTGTCATAAAATGATATAAAAAAAGTAGTAAGTTGTTTCTATGTTTGCTCTTTTCAACTTTTTAGACATGATTATTAAACTTAAAAATATTGCTTACTCTATGTTTGACAAACAACACATAATTTAAGAAAAGTGAGACATTTACACTTTTTAATCAATTAAATATCATTTCTACCCCCTATATTTTTTTTTTTGATTAGTTAAAACAAGAAGATAACAATTATTTTGACCATCCAAAAATAATATTGGCTCCGTTTCATATTTATTGCCTATATTTTCTTTTTGAATTGTCTTAAATTAATTATCAACTTTAAAAAATAGATAAAGAATATACATCAAGTTTACAATATTAACCTCATTAGAGTTTATTATTATAAGCTTTAAAGAAATTTTAAATTAATTAGTTAAGGGTAAAACTATATTTGTTCAAAAAGTAAGAAAAAGAAAGATGTAATGATGATGTTTTCTTAAATTGTGTGTATTTTGTCTGTGAACAATTATTTTGTGGCGAAAAGAGTAATGCAGATAATTTTAAGACAGATGAAGTATTATTTAAATCTATTTAAGATTTTACCTTATACAAGAGTAGTATTTTATTCGGAAAAATGATCTGTATGCCTAAAACCTAGACCTAAAATTAGACGTGATTGGTGCATTTTAAAAATTAATTGGTGGGAAATGATGAAAGAGAAAAGGTGCATGACACTTGTCAAAAAATGAATGATGTAGGTCTAAATATCATAACTCTTTTATTCGACCTCTCTTTCTTTATGTTATTCAAAAAATTATACATTTATGACATTAAATGGTCCGGTATATATATAGTAAGATTTATTTATTGTTTCACTGGTCAACAACTAGTTCTCCCTATATAAACAAATGAAAAGTTAAACCTTTTTGCTCATTCTAACTTGAATTGGCCAACACATAAAAACCAGAAGATGAATAAGTTGATGATAGCCATGGTTGTGCTTGCTTCATTAGCCATTGTCATGGCTGATGATCATGCACGTTTTAAGTGGCCATTTTTCGCTAATCGCCATCACCACCACAACCATGACTCCCCCTCTTTAATGAAAGAATTTCAGTGTGGTACTTCCATCCATAACGTTTACGCGTGTCTACGATCATCTTTCATCCACATTGACTACCAAAACCACAAGCTCCTTTATCCTTCCAACGATTGTTGCACCGCTATTCATGCTTTTCGTGAGAGATGCAGTGATTATGGTATCGGGAAACTCGAGTCTTTTATTTTTCCTGCTATGCTTTTTAGGCAATGTCCTACAAGTGACTCACCAGCTAGTCCAGCTTCAGCACCGGCTGAAGCTGATGGACCAGCTGCGGCTGATGATCAGCAATTTTAGTTGTACTACTAGCTAGCTAGATTGATCTGGTTATAAAAAAAATTGTGTTGAGACTATTATGCTATACGTACTATTTTTGTTTTGTCACTTATATATTTATTTCATTAATGCGTAATAATATTATTTTACTTCCATAGCTTCACTAAAAATAAACACACTACAAATACGAAATACCAAGATACCATTATACAATTTATCCCCTTAGGCTATGTTTGGCGCATAGCTTTTTGGAGCGATGAGCGGTGAACAATGAATTTTTTTATTTTTATTATTCGTTTGGCAAAAGAGCGGTGCGCTTTGCTATTTTTTAGGAATGCACATTTTTTCCAATGCTTTTTTAAAAAGCTGTGAGCGGTGAGCTGTGAGCTGTGAGCTATGACTACTGCTCACAGCTCACTGCTCACTACTACTTTTATCAAACACACCCTTATACATGCTGATATTTTTGCAATGATTCAAATATGGGAGGTGATTTGCACACTCCTAAATCTTATTGGGACACTCCATTGTACAAGTAGTTTAAAGCAGCTGATACTTAATGTACAACTGTCTATTGCATAAAGTGGAGTGTCCCAATAAATTTTGAGAGTGTGCGAATCATTTCCTTTCAAATATATAGTAACATAGGGCATGTTTGGCACGGAGCGGTGTGAAGCTTTTTGGAGTGGTGAGCGGTGGGCAATGAGCATTTTGGTTTTTAGTAATCGTTTAGCAAAGGAGCGGTGAACTTTGCTATATTTTTAGCAATGCTCATTTTTCCAATGCTTATTTAAAAAACGGTGAGCGGTGAGCTGTGAGTAGGGGTGTTATTGGGTCGGGTTGAATCGGGTTTTGACCTTTGAAAACATGACCCGCAACCCGACCTGATAAGAAATCAGGTTATCGGGTTCGGGTTATATCGGGTCGGGTTATCGGGTTATCGGGTTGAAGCATCATATTTGTACTTCTATTCTTGCGTAAGTTTGTGAAGTCTTTATTAGTATGCTAAATATTGATAGTTGACATCTCCTATTAACATATAAGTCTTAACATCTTTTATATGTTTCTGTTTGTATAAAAGAAAGCAAAATAGCGCATCGACTCTTTAGTATATACGTAAATGATTCAATTTTATGTTTAAAAGTTTTTTATTATCTTCTATACATCAGTTTAATTGTTATTCCAAAGATAGCCACTAAGACCAATTAACCATGTTATGTTCATATAAGCACTACATTAGCAGCTAGCTTCTAATAAATTTTACCAACTAAAACATGTCTTTCTTTTTCTTATGCTACGTACTACAGTAGCTATGTTTCTTTTCTTATTAAAAACAAAAATAACATGTAGAAACTAATATACTAACACTAAATAATAAAGTAAAACAACATATATTTACTTAATGGACTATTTATTAATATAAATATAGGGAAAAATATCTAAAAGAAAAATAGATTAAATACTATCGGGTCTTATCGGGTTGACCCGACAACCCGATAAGATAAATAACTTAACCCGAACCCGACCCGATAACAATGTCAGGTTATCGGGTTCGGGTCAAACTAGCCCGATAAGCTTTTTCGACCCGATATAACCCGACCCGATAAGGCTTATCGGGTTCGGGTTCGAGTCGGGTCAACCTGACCGTATTGACACCCCTACCCGTGACTACTGCTCAGAGTTCACTGCTACTGTTACTTTTAACAAACACACTCTATAAAAAAACCTATTTTTAATCATATAAAAACCAAAGGAGTTTTAACCAAAGGGTTTGTGTCACAATGATATCCGTTATTGTATGAGAAGCTCCCAAACCATAATGATTGCGAGTTCAAGTCCTGCTTATAACATGTGAGATAGTCTGTAGTGTGTGTATTCCGAGATAATTATTTGCCGTTCTAAAAAAATAAAATAAAAACAAAAGGAGTAGCATTTAATTAGCAGTAAATGAGCATCCAATGACACCTATATTGGTGATAATATATTCATATTTAGTGATTACATGGATCATAATAAAAAAAACAACATTCATTTAACATACTAATATGATGTGATAAAAACAACAATTTTATTAGTACATGATATACACGTATATTTAATATTAGATTCCAGACTTGTCCGATAAACACAATAGTTAATTATTTTTGTTTACTAAAAAAAGCGTGTATATAATTCCGATATAAACGATTATTTAATAAGGAACATCTAACTATCTTATAAAGTACAAATGGCTTTTTTTTAACATTAACTGCCTTAAAATTAAGCAATATAGCTAATAAAACAAAATGTACAAGTAAATTAAACACAATTTTGAAACATTAAATATCTCTAAAACTTAATTTTCTAACATAACAAACATTAAATATCCGAAGTCTTAAAATTAAGACATACAACATATAAAGCACTTGGAACACACATATCAAAATCTTAAAATTAAGAATACAACATTAAACACACTAATTAATATTATTTCTAAAACACCCCTGTAATAAAATAAAAAAAACATGTTATTATACACATTGTTATAAACAAATAAAACACACAAAACTTTATACAATTTTTATGCTAACAAGTTGATGGTACATATGATTTTAAAAACCGGACTGGACCAACGGGTTCAACCGGAATCCGAATTTGCCATCGGTTCGGCTAGCCAACAAAAGCCGTTCAAAAACGAAACGGAAAGGACCAGACGAAACTGGAAAAAACGGGTGAACTGAGTCGGACTGGGGTAATTTTTTTTCTCCGGTTAATCAGTTCGTCATTGTTATTTTGTTGGCGCCTAAACTTTAATCATAGGGTTCCCGACGCTGCAACGCGCGAGTACCCTGTTAGTGTTTTTATTATTAATCGAGGTCATTGACTCTATCATAAATAATCTTAATTAACTTATTTTAGAATAGAGTCAACAAATGCTCATATAGTCATATCCACGAAGAGCTTTTTATTAACACTATAATTTTTACTTGATTATCTAGTAATATATGTAAATACAAACCAATTTATTTAGTATTTAACATATTTGAATAAATATAGATATGATATATTGATATTTTTGCTGATTATAGAACTAACTAGAAAATAGAAATATAGAATATATGATGCGTCGCCGTTCTAGCGCCACCACACCGAGGGCCCTACGCTGTTTTCGGTATAAAGGAGTTGGCGCAACGCCAATTGGGAAGAAGCCATTTTTTTGTTTTTTTGGTTTATTTTTTTTATTTGGGTTTTGTTGTCGAATTTGTGTTTTAATTGGTTATGATGAGTCTTAAAAAGGGTGAAATTGCTTGAGTTATTAATGAAATTATATTTTGATGTGTGAATATTAAAAGTGAAATGATGAGGTGATGGTGAAACGGCGAAACGGACTTGAGCCACCACAACCATGCTCTTATGTAAATTTAATTTGAGGTTTTTGTTGATTATAAAACTAACTTCATATATATAATTTATAAAAATGATTCATATCGCATAACATTTCCCGACAAATTCATGTAACAAACTCATAAAATAGAGATTTTTATGTAGATGTAGAAAAAAAAGAAGGTAAACTCATCTATTACTATCATACTTTCTTTTGATCAATCTTAGCATAAACGTAATGGGACACACAAATATTCATCCCAAACAACAATGGAGGACATAGTAAAAATTGACAGCCGAATAATGTGGGTACATAGTGACTCTAAAAAAATAGCCACAAACATCCTATTATATCTCTCCCTAAAACATAACGACATTGTAATGTAAAAAGCTAAGGACAAGCATAATTAAATGCGGTTTTGTTGTTCATATGAAAAAGTCATTAGGAGAAAATTAAAACAGATCTTTTTAGTTAAAGAAGTAGCTTAGCTAGCTCCTCACACTTGACACTCTCTTAAGCTCGATCGCTCTAACCACTGCCACTCTAACCACTAATTATACAAAGATATGGAACGACATCATGTCGTTGATACCATATTTCTGATTGTTATCTGTTATGTCAGCGTGACCCACCAAATGCTAGTCCAAGATGGAGATGCTAGTTTCGTGTGCGACCCATCTCTTGATTTTGAAAATGTACGTATCAAGAATGGCTACATTGCATTACAAGCATGGAAGGCAGCTATTGTGTCCGACCCACATGGTGTAACCACAAACTGGGTTGGATCCAATGTCTGCAACTACACAGGTGTCTTCTGTTATGAATCCCTTGACAATCCTCAAGAACGCACCATAGCAGGTATAGACCTAAACCACCAAGATCTAGCTGGCAAACTCCCTGACCACCTAGGTTTATTATACGATCTTGGTATCTTTCATATCAATTCAAATCGGTTTTGTGGGACGCTCCCACTTAGTTTCTTAAATTTTAAGATACTTTTTGAGCTTGATCTGAGCAACAACCGGTTCGCTGGAAACTTTCCTCATTTTGTTTTGGAGCTTCCCGAGCTTAAATATTTAGACATCCGATTTAATGAATTTGAAGGTGAACTTCCTCAACAACTTTTCAACAAGAATCTTGATGCCATACTTGTCAATAACAACAGACTTTCTTCTAGTTTACCTGAAAACATTGGGAATTCACGTGCGTCAGTGATCGTTCTTGCAAATAATAGGTTTTCAGGATGTGTACCATCAAGTATAACTAAAATGACAGAGACATTAGACGAGTTAGTTTTAATAAACAACGGATTTAATTCTTGTTTGCCTGAAACCATCGGGTTGTTGAAGAATCTAAGTGTATTGGATTTGAGCTATAACAAGATAAAAGGTGAGCTGCCTTCGAGTATTGGGGAAATGACGAGTTTGGAGGTATTGAATGTGGCTCATAATATGCTGTCTGGAAAAATTCCTGAAAGTCTGTGTTTGCTTCCGAATTTGGATAGTTTTAGTTACGAGTATAACTTTTTAGTGAACCAGACAAATAGTTGCTTGGAATTAGCTGCTTTTGATGATAGAAGGAATTGTTTTAAAGATAGGCCAGAACAACGAACCAGGACACTGTGTGGCAAGTATCTATCTAAGCCGTTTAATTGTAGCGATATCAGGTGTGGCCAGCCATTGCATGTTCCTCCACCTTCACCACCACCTTTGTCTCCGGATCCACCATCATCAACACCGCTATCTTCACCACCATCTTATTCATCTCCTCGGCCATTATCGCTACCTCCATCACCAGCTCCACTACCACCACCCCCAACACCATTTTCACCTCCGATTTACTTCCCTCCCGATCCATCATCACCTTCTCCACTTTCTCCTTCCCCTAGTTTTCCGATACTTGCACCCTCGTTTACTTGTCCACCATGTGAACAAAACCCTCTACCATGTGACCAAAAAGTACATCCACCATCACCATCACCAGCTCCACAATCTCCATCACCTGTTTTTGTACCTTAAAGGAATATATGGATCAGGATGTTATTGTCAAAAATGCAAAAAAGGTTTCGGATATTATTGTCAAAACTCTAGCTATCGATCAAGAGGCCAGAATAGCCATGTACGCGCGCTTCTTAGCATTTTTTTCTTCACATTCATTTCATTAAACTTTATGTGCTTCTAGCATTACATAATAAGAATCGTGTGTCCACATATAGATAGATGTAGATGGAACTATAACATGGGAATGTAAGTATGGATCGAATCACTTTGTTATAAATTTCTGTTGACAAATTGATTTTTAAGAATCTACTTCAACTTATATATATAACGCCATTAGGTTTGTTCTTCTTGACGAGAGCTTAACAACAAACAATGAAGAAAGATGCGTCCAAAATGAAGGCTTTCTGGTGTTGGTTTGTCCCACTTGATCGACTATCTAAAAGAGCAAAGATCGATGTAACACTAATCTAGCTTAATTTCTCTCTATCTATATATAGAGCCACGCATCTAGCTACTTTTAGTTTAGTCTCATAAATAATGAAATTATGTATTCATAACTTGAATCCTTAGAGTGAGTGATAGGTATGGTAACTTGAGCTAAAAAAAAAAATCCCGCCACATCAGCTTTAACATTTCAACTTTAACATAAAAAAACACCTTTTATCATAAAAACACCTCAACAACACCTTTTGAGACTCACTTAAAAAAAAAAAAAAAATACAAGTTACAAATTCAACCCTTAAACTAATATTTCATGCATTAAACAACCTAACATTATATTATTAAACTTAAACATTACAATACAAAATGAAAAAAGTTACAACATAAAGCAAAATTGCGAAAAACAATTAGAAGATAAAAAAATACGATATAAAAGAAAGTACGACATAAAAGAAATTACGAAATAAAAGAAATTACGAAATAAAAATACAATACGAAAATAAAATAAAACTACTCCAGGCGGCGTTGCAAATTGTATTTTTTCTTGATTTTCTCCTTTTCCATTTCGATCCAATACGCAGTGTCCTCATCCATATCCTTCGTGTTAATACCGAGAAATTTCATCTCTTTCGAACGCATAATCGTACGGTCTTTCTCCTTAGCGACCTCGTACGCCGATTGGGCCGCTTCCCGTTTAGCATGAAGCTCGCTTGACATATACTCTCCGAATTGGCTTGACGAGTCGCTTCTCCTGATACTCGTCGTGGTCTCAGATTTGGATTTTTTCGTAGCACGTTGTTTGCCGGGCGGACGTGGCCTTGCATCTTGACGTAATAGCGCCTCGTTGCTTTGCCTGGGGACATCGCCGATTAAATCAATCGGCTCCGGTGCGTCCCATTTTGCATGGCTTTTCAAAATTTCCCACGCATCCTCTTGGGTAAACGAGGCTCCTCTATGCTCGTCACGGTACATCTGTCTAGGCCGTCTCATGTTATCCAACTCATTTTCCTCACTTTTTTCCAAACGTTTTGCACGTTTGTAGACTGCGTTGAACTTTTGGCAATTTTGGTTCAACGTATGCCACTTGCTTGTTAACATATCCTTGTTGCGTAGTTGAAATTTTTTCTTATTGAACTCGTGCATAACCCGATACCAAAACGTGTCGCCCGCTTGTGAAATTCCGACAGTTTCATCCTCGGAAATGACAACGTATCACGATGCAAGTAGTTTTTCCTCTTTTGGTTGCCAACGTTGCGTAGTCTCGGTCACGTCAGGATTTTACTCGGAATAGGGTTCGGGATCTTTGGATTTTGTTGCCTTTCGTTTACCTCGACTTTTGGGGAGACGTAGGTGGTTCGGATTCTTCTTGTGTTTCGAATTGTGTACGTGAGGATTGGGATGGTGGTTGTGATTGTTGCTCGAATTGTAGACTTTGGAAATTGGCGTTTAGCATTGCATTGTGTTGTTGCCACATAAGAAATTGTTGTTGTTGTTGGTAAAGTTGCTCGGGAGTCATGTCGAGTAGGTTATGGAAAGGGGTTGAAGAAGACCCCGCGTTCGGGTTTGAAGAGGAAGACCCCGCGTTCGGGTTATTAAAATCGGGGAGGCTCAAGAAACTCTCGTTAGAATATCCTGACATTTTTTGAGAGAATGGAAGTATATGAATTTGAGTTTGAGTTGTGGAAGTGTGTAAAAAAAGTTGTGAAAGTGGTTATTTATATTGAGTTATTAAAGCTTTTTTTTTTTTTTTTTTTTTTTTTTTTTTTTTTTTTTTTTTAATATAAATAAAACTAGCCGTTTGCCAGGGGGTGTTTATGTAAATTTTTTTTGAATTTCAAATCCAAAATAGTCGTTAAAGGGGGTGGGATGTAACTTTTTTTTTGTCTTTTACATGTTGCGTCCCACGTTGGTGTATAAACGTGCGTTACAATGCAGGCCAAAATGCTGCACACACGGTATGATAACGCTGGCTTAACGCCGGCCACGTAGGCATAACGCCGGATTAAATGTTACCATACCGTGTGCTCTTATAAATTTGCTTCTAAAATATGAACATGGATGCATGATCCATAACTTAACCTAGAGCTTTGACATTATTCGAAGATAAAGATTCATGTTTTAAAGGTTCCCGAGCATGAAGAAAATATCAAGTGTTCATCAAAAGAAGGAGAAGATATATAAAGTTTACTAGGAATTATGGCATACTTTTCCAACCCAAGGCTGAGTTTCCAACCCAAGGTTCAAAATCTCAACCTGAGGTTGAGCAGTCATCCCAACCGCGGGTTGAAGGTCCTAACCGTGGGTTGGAATTGATTTTGGTGATCAAAAATTTCCAGCCGCCAAGGTTGAAACTCCAGCCGCCGACTACTGCACAAAAAGTCCTCCAAAGTTGCATTTAAGTGTGGAATTAAGTACCATTAACCCCAAGTCCGATCATATACTCCTCATTACTCATTTTTACTGCACTTTATGACACTTTGTGGCCAAGGAAATTGCTTGGAGGCTAAGGGTGTCATCATCTATAAATAAGACTACTTTGAGAATATAACAACAACATGGACTCTCCCTTACACCATAAGGGCAGATTTTCTACAACTCTCTAAACCCGAAAGACCCTATTCACCCTACCATTCACAGAGGACGAATCCAAGTACGACAAAGAAGTGTTAGAGCGATTCTCTAGTGTGGTTAGAACGTGTACCGGTTGATTGGAGGCTCGTAGGATTGCTATAAATCCTATTCTTTACTCATTGTAATTGCTACTTGGGTAAACCTTATTATTATCAAGATGTTATACTTTATATTTCATGTTTGGTTTCTTTGTGTTTCATGTGATGTGTTTGATAATGATAATCTCTTAATGTTTGTTTGGAATATATGAGAACTTGTGATAAAGGGATGTTTGGATATAATTAGTGTCTGTTTGGTTTATGATGAAAGACATCATATTTGGTTAAATTAGAATTTGTTCTTGTTTATTGTTATGGTTAATCATTGTTGAGTTTAGAGGCCGAAAGGATTCACAATAGTGATTAGTTTCAATTCATTATTCGACGAATGATTTTGGTCTTGTACTTTGTGACGATTGTGCAAGAGAATTAATAAATATAACAAGTAAAGGTCGAAAGAATTCTTTTAATTGAGATTAAGATCGAAAAGAGTATTTTGAATATGTGTTCTCATCATCTTTTAAGTAAATGGAACTTCACAAATTAATGACATCAAAGTCTATAGGTCGAAAGAATTCTTTGTTTGTTATTGGTTTAGGCATGAGTCTTATGATATGACCAATTGATTGAGACTTATGTTTATTTGATTTATAAAACACTAGACTATTATAATTGGTTCTAAAGGTCGAAAGGATTACCAATGATAATATGTTTTCTAAACTAAACATCTAATATCCTTGTGATTATTTGTCCATACAAGTATGTTCTTTGTGTGCTTACATCATGATTTCCATATTGCTTTTATTGGTGGTTTGATCTGTGACAATCATAACCACCACCTTTGTTACTTGCTTAAACAATCACACAATACTTGAGTGCAACCAAGTTTTTTGGGACAACCTTGACTTACCAATCCCTAACTACACACGATAAAGGTATACTTGCCCGAATGTGTTCCTAGTTAACCGATAATTCTTGTTTATAAATTTAAACCCCATTGCGAAAGCACATCAGTATCCCTATTATTGAATCTTGAAAACTTAAAAATAAAAAATAAAAACTAATAAACTATAACTTATCAAAACATGGTCTAACAGCCTTTCAAAATAAAAAATGGGAAACAAGAAACCGAAAACAAACATACATACACGATATATAAGAACATATATGCATACACAGTTAAAAAAAACTATCACTATAACTATGTGCTGCTATAAAATCTCGTTGCTATGCACGGATACTCGTCTAGTATTCAAAAGTAAGAAAATAAAGTTTAAGGTAGTTTATGTAGAGTGATAGATAGTTTAAGAGTGTGTTTTGAATTTTAGTTTATATATTCAAAAAACATAAATTAAACATCAATATTTTTTATAAAATCGCACGTTATTTTAAATTATTGTAACATTAGGCTCATTTAATTCGCAAATTAAATACCTTTTCATCAGGTTTTTTTTAAAGAATCGTTGAGTATCTGTCAGATATTCGTAACTTGTCACATAGTTGAGGGGGTCATTTTGGAAATTTTTCCCCCGAAACAACATCGAAGGCTATACCAATTGTATATACTTATAATGAATTATGTTGAAAGAGAATCGACATTTGTTTCTCTATTTCCATTTCGTGCGTCCAAAACAAATGAGGGAAAGAGTACCCATTGCGTTTCTTCCCTTTTCATTCATGCGTATCAAACATCATGGTTAAAGTTAAAGGTACTACTATTGATCACTTATGTGTGTAAATCGATACAAAACAAGGTTACAATTGCCCGCACGTCGCGTTGAGATATAGTTCTTATATAAGATGGTTTAAGGTTATAAAAGTTTTTGGTAGTAAAAGACTAAAAGTGTTACAGCTTCACTTTTTATTATTTATGCTCCTTTTATGATAAGGTGTAAGTAATTATTCAAAAAGTTAATATTAGAGTATTAGACTAATATAAAAACACATCGTTATGCGAGTTTAGGTAAAATAATGAGACGCTATTGGCCACCACATCAAAAATATACAGTAAAAAGTTGAAAAAGATAGTAAATTCTAAGAGCATTAGGTACATAGAGGGTGATTGCGCCGGATCCGATGTAGCAGAATGTAACAACAGAGAAATTTCAAGTCAATCTTTTTTACTAATTTCATTTGCTTATTATGCTATTTTAAGTAAATTGGCTTTTTTCGGGAAAATTGCCCGCATACGTTGTGACACGTACACTTAAATTCATAAATTGACTCAGACTATGTCCAGTCTACCCACGTACTTGTTTTCATATAGAATAATTTAATTTTTCATTTTTACGCAAAGTGTGCACATTTTACGTTTTACGCGTTTTCGACTCGCGTTTTAAACTTTAACGACGTTATAACACTCCGAAAGGCTCGGGAAATTTATGAAACACCAATTTGGGTCATTTTAAGTTAAATGTGATATTTTTATGAAAATATTATCCTTGTGACATTTATTTTTACCAGCTATGCATAAAAAGTACCCGATTTAGCGATTTTCGCGTTTCTAGTTATTCATGAGCAGTGCTTAGGATTTCTATCCGTTTTCATGTCATTAGTAGTTTAATATTCCATCATATGCTCCTAGGATTCTAAAATTTCAATATTTCACATTTTCTATTTCGTTTCACGATTTCGTAAAAT
This sequence comes from Artemisia tridentata subsp. tridentata, assembly GCA_021014915.2. Taxonomy (NCBI): domain Eukaryota; kingdom Viridiplantae; phylum Streptophyta; class Magnoliopsida; order Asterales; family Asteraceae; genus Artemisia; species Artemisia tridentata. The sequence continues at coordinate 11,282,007 of CP139505.1, read as the reverse complement.
TTTGGTAACAACTCGCGTTTTGAGCCTGCGTTTTTTATTTTTAGTTTCGTTTTAACACTCCGGCAAACAAAAGGCTCCCATGAAATATTAAAATTATGCCGAAACCCCGCCGTGACACCAGTTGCGCCCGCCGAGACTTCCTGAGCCGAATCCACGACGTGAAAAAGAAAGAAAAAAAAGTAAACCGTTGTACGGTTATATTCCACAAAATTCAAACTTAAAAAAAAAAAAAAAAAAAAACAACTAAACCCCTTTTTACACTCTATATATAACAACCCATTTTAACTAAAATTTTCACGCACTTCTCTACCAAAGACACATTCTTTATACAATAAATAGCTTGTTCTCTCCCCCATACCGTCGAAGAAATCCAAACGTATGTTCAGAAACAATGTGACGAAGACAATGTGGCTCGTAATGAAGCTATTATCGGCGCAATCGAGCAGGTTGAGCAAGCAAGGGATGCAAAAGAAGATTTGAGGAAACAATACGCGGAATGCAAAGACATTTCGCCAGAAAGACGTGTTTTTATTAATAAATTTTTTGCATAATGAAGGCTAGAAAGATTACGAGATTAAGGCCATGTTGTGGAAATTTATGTCACAAATACAAGATAATATCAGTCATAAAATATGTTGGATGCACAAAGAAAACAAATATGATGATTTGTGTTTTCGCATCGTATCGTAATTTGTATTTTTATTCCAACATACGTGTTTTTTTTTAGGATATTTATAAGAAATTAAATGAAATGATCCGTCTTTCATTTCATTTAGCTTATTTATGAATATCATAAAAAAACTCGTATGTTTTTTAGTTTTCGTGTATTTTTTTTTAAGTTTCATATTGTAATATATTAAAATGAATGGAATTTAGTTTATTTGAAAAAATGAAGAAAAAAAAAGAAAAAAAATTGTGGGTGGGTGGGGCCAGATGACATATTGTAAGTGAAGTGAAATGGGGAACAAATGACATGTTGTGATACCTTATGCTCTAAAAGTAAATTTTGAGGTAATTAAAATTAGGAAAAAATTTTATATTTATATAAGTTTGTTAGACAATGATAAAAACCGAAGGCATAATTTTATTATTAACTATTATTTATAATAGTGAAAATCTAGATACACTAAACTCACAAACTGAGCTTGGGTCTATTTATCATCTAATAAAGTTTACGTATAACGTAAAAGATTAGTGAAACTTAAAATGGCTAAATTGTAAATTATTATTTATTACATAAGTTAATAAGTAAAGTAAAAGTTTAAAGAAAGTTAAAGGAATTAAACCGCAAATTAGTATTCATACCATTTGATGAATAGTAATTTTGGTAATTTGATAATAAGTATAAGAGTAAACTGCAAAAATCATCCATGTGGTTTGTGGTTTTTGGCAAATATCATCACTATCTCAAACTTTTGGCATTAATCATCACTAAGTCCATAAACTATCGCCACTAATCATCACAGAGCATTAACGTCGTTAGTTTTACCCGTTAAATACCACACGTGCATATCACGTGAGGGATGATTAGTGCCAAAACATAAACCATAGGGATGATTTTTGCAGTTTTACTTAAAAACTAATAAAACATATTATTATTATTATTATTATTATTATTATTAAACCATAGGGATGATTTTTGCAGTTTTACTTAAAAACTAATAAAACATATTATTATTATTATTATTATTATTATTATTATTATTATTGTTAATACAAATATCGTACTAAAAACGTTATTTATATTTTACGATCTTTGCTTAATGTTTTGTTCATGACAAACACAAAGTATATTCCTTAAGCAAATTATAAATACTAGTTAAAGACTTTTTCAAAACACATCTTTTATTTAACATGATCACTAACATTATATTACATATACATGTGTATTTCCTTTAATGGAAACTTTAATTTAAAAGTTACAAAGTGACATCATGGTATACATCACAAATACAATCTTGGTAAGATTGTGTGATATCTTGATTAGATACTCAAGTTATATAGTTGACTTTGGAAGATATTGATTTGACAACACAAGGATATGGAAAGATCTCTTATGCAATGTTAGCTGTCATCCCACGGATCCAAGTCTATACAAAGACGGATCCCTTCTGAGGGATCCGCCGGATCCGTAGGAGCCTTTCTTTGTTTGCCTATAAATAGCAGGCTTGGCATTTGATCTAACAATCCACTTAGAAAAGAAAAACACATACATTCACTTTAGTTACTAACCACAGTAGTTATATATATATCATTGATGTTTCTTTTGTAGCAAAGAAGATCAAGTTAACAAGCTTCAAACAAGCAGACTGTTGTGAAGTTGTAGTATAGGTTCTGTGTAAACACTTTGAGTGTTTCTTATCATTTGTATCAGTTAGATCAGTAAGTGTGGTTAGTGCTTTAGTCCTCAAAGCACAAAGAGAGTAGGGAGTGGTTGTACCCGTGTAAAGAACTCGACATCTAGCTTAGTGTCGGTAAAGTAAGTAGGCGACGTCAGGTTGGTTCTACCTTGTGAAAGAACCCGGTGTTTAGCTTAGTACCGGAAAAGGAAGTAAGCGACGTGTAAAGGTTTTCTCCACCTTGAAGGGAGTTTGTTTCTTAGTGAAAGATATCTCTCGAGTAAGCAACTCGAGGAAGTGGAGTAGGGCAAGGATAAGGATCTCTTGCAAACCGAACCACTATAAACACTTGTGTTATGTGGTTTGATCTTTCATCTCTTTATCTCTAGTTTATATTGTGTGATAACTTAATTTGTGATTGTTTCCCTAGAACTAACAAATTAAACAAAAGAAACGGTAAAAACTATTCAACCCCCCTTCTAGTTTTCCACAATTGGCATCAGAGCTACGTTACTCAAGATTTTTAAAATAAACTGTATTTTAAAACTTGAAACGATCAAATCGATTTTGAAAACTTTAAAGAAGGGAAATCCTTGCAAAGATCACCAGACCTTAAAAACAGTTTTTATAGTTCGGAAAAACCATTTTTAAAATGTCAAAAGACTCAGATCTAGCTAAACACAATATTTCACCTAAAGCTCCTGATGAATCCATTTCTAGTAAGTATTTTGACAGGAAAGATCTTGACCCATAATGGAAAGTTAAAACAACAAATATTGAAGATTCTAGGGATCATTCAAGGATGACATTGGACGAGCTCATAGGATACCTCAAAGCTCATCTAGCAATAATTGATAAAGATTCGGAGATACCTATAGGCATAAAGGAGTGGATAGCTTCTAGCACTATAGCCAGATCCAGTTTCAACAGTGAAGATGTGCTAAAAGACAACAAGGTGGATAGTACGGCTAACATAACAAGAAAGGTATCCTCTGACTCTTCATATATAGTTAATGAATACGACACATTAGATATAGAACACAATAGATTAAGTAAGCTCATTATAAACGTCATAAGTAAAAATAAGATCTTGAAAACCAAAGAAGAATACTTGATGAATAAAATACATAAGTTGAAAGAAAAAGTTAAAAGCTTGGAAGAAAATATGGTAACTGAATGTTGTACATCATGTCAAGAAATAAAACTTGAATTAGAGTCACATAAACTCACACTAAACAAATACATAAAACAAAATCTCAAGTTTCAAAGATTCAATAGACACATAAACTGTGTGGATGACACTATGAGAATTCTTAAAACATCTCATGGTAACTTCAAGCCTGATTTTATGGAAAATGGTCATTTAAGTGATTTTGAAAGTCAAACGATAAATGAAAATCAAATCACACCAACTGAGTTGGTAAACCACGGATCCCACGGATCCAAAACTTTGGATCCGCGTAGTATAAACAAAGGATCCGTGAGTACAGTAAAAACATTGAAAAATCAAGATTCAAGAATAACTAATTCAAAAACGATCAAAGACAGAGATATAGTTAAAACAACAGTAAAATCATGTTCATACATAGGAAATGAGCTTAGTAGACAATTACCATTTGACTATCTCGGAGATATTAGTGAACCATGGTAATATGTTGTTTAACCCAAAAAGGACCCATGAGATATTGGGGACCAAACACTCAAGTTTTCTTTAGGTATGCTTAAAAGGATTTGGTCTTTATGATCTTACTTAATCCCAAGATACATTGATACAAAGGTATCTTCTCTAATCACTAAAGTGCTCATCCTGATCAATAGCACTTTTGGTATTAATCATCAAAAAGGTATGAACTCTCATAACTCTACTCATAATGATTATTCTCATAGATAATTCATGATTTCATAACTATTTGTGGTATGATAAATTATTACTACATAAGTAATAATAGAGACTCTATGTGTATAAGATAGGATAATTAGTAGGAAAAGGTTTTTAAAACCTTTGCTAAAACCGGATATAACACCTCAAGACAAATGTTGTCTCATATTCTTATGTTATATCTCAAAACACTTAGGAAATACCCATACATGGATAAGCTCTTAGAACTTGTAAGAACTCTAACCAAGATAAGATTTAACCAACACATTTGTGATCATCACATCCATAAATGTTCCTAAGTAAGTTCTAACTTAATTATTCATAACCTTAAAAAGTACTTGGAAGAAAATTAATTTTAGGATAATCTCACCATATTATAAAAGCTTATCTCTCCATAACTCATAATGATAATACATTGGTCTGATTAGAAAACATTGAGATTTAAATAATTTAGTTTTTCTCTAGAATCTAAGTGAGATTGATAACTAAGAGCATTAATCAAAGAACATATAGGAAAAACATACTTTCATACACACTAGCTTTAATTAAGGAAACACAAACAAACTTAGTAGAATCTCATCTCCTTATCAAGATGTGCTATCATAAGTAAAACTTCAAGTGCCAAACAACTAGGAATGTTTTAACTCATCTCAATCATGAAAATTATCATTCGCGTTAAGGATCATAATAGTAAATTCATTGGATAACCTTAAAAAATAGTAATACATTAAGTAGAACACCAAACCTTATGTATAACTATCATTCTTAGATCATAAATAAATTAGGTAGATCTCTAAACATATTGTGTACCAATGTAAGACATTGTACAACAAGTCACTAAGAAACTAACGTTCCTTGATACTTAAGTAGTTAAGGAGAAGTGTGGAGAAAATACCCGTAGTTTGTGTCTTTAGTCTCTATTACCAATCTTCTCCTGTTTCGTCAACCTTGCAATCATTCATTACTTAGCTCGAACTGGTTTCTCAAAAAGACTACAGTGGTAAATCCTCTTACAAACATCTCAAGAAATAAATCTTCGTTCCTTACTAAACATACTAACTTTTAGAAGTAATTAAAACAGTCGTCCAAATCTTAATTTAACCAAAAACAAAAATACCACAACCTTGTTCTGATCCTGCGGATCCAATTGACAACAAGGGCGGAACCCTTTTTAAGGATCCGCCGAATCCGTGAGTTGTCAAATTCAATTATGAATTACCAAACACTCCTTACTGCACTACACACTTAATTAAACCCTCAAAATCAACTCATAATCGACTCTCATCATTCCTAACTCAAAAATTAGATCTTTCATCTCATATCAATTCGTGCTTGATCACTCACTGTAAGTTCACTAATTCATTTCAAATTCAAAACTAGGGTTCATGCTATTTCAATAATACATTTTAGATTACTATTCTTGATTAAACACTACAGATAAGTCTTTTGTCAAAAATTAATAGGAATTCCATCTTGTTTAAACTCTTTAACAAAATAAAACCAAAGAAACCTTCTCTAAACAATTAGAATAAATTTTCTTTCAAAAACCCCATAAGTAGTCTTTTCATAATTAGATAAAATGAAACATTGCTAATACAAAATCAAAGAAAACGTCAAACAGAAATGTTTGGGGTATAAAGTGTTTTGTCACAAAACATATTTTTCAAACATCATAGATCAAAACTAACCACACCTCCATATTTTTCCACAGTTCATGTATTTTAGATTAGTGTAACTAAAACTATTAAATTGTTTATGACTAGGAAAATCATGCCTCCTGCCACTAACTACGATCACAAGAAAACAAAGAAGTACCTACCCAAACATCATCAAACAAAAGGACTCACAGAAGCGCAAGTCCAACTTTTCAAATCTTTAGAAAGTCGGTATGTTCATGAGGGTAGAACCATAGACTCTTCATTTTTAGAAGAAACAAACATTCGTGAACAAATGGCCACCATTCAATTTGATTCACTTCTCGACATAGATGAACCTATCATTCCTCGATTCATTCTCGAATTTTATGCCTCAATAAAACTTATTTCTGATGACAATGGATCATTTAGCATCAACTTCAATGTGAACCAAAATTCCAAAAATTTTCCTTTAGATCATTTTGGGGAAGTATTACACATCCCAAGTGAAGGAACATGCTTCTATTCTGACAAATGGTCCTTAACCATTCTTAATTCACATCTAGGAAGGGAACATCCTTACGACACTCCCCTAACTCCTAAAGAAATTATCCGAGATCATCTTTTTAACGCTAGAACCAATCCAATTAAGAAACTTCGGGGCAAAGATGTCAATCGAGATCCATTTGCCATGGAACTCAATGAACTCAAACCTGAGTTCAAAAGACTCGAAGAAATTCTAAGATCTAATGTCATTAGTACTATTGGTAACAAAGATCACGTGAATGCTGGACTATGCTATATGCTCTATTGTATTTCAACTCATCAAAAATTCAATCTTGCCTACTATATCGCCAAACGGATGGTTGATATACGTGTCCTAGGGAAAACCACACTGCCATATGGAATGCTACTCACTCGTTTGTTCAAAGCTTCCATTCCTATCCTTCCAAATTCTGTTGGTTTTGTCCCAGATTACCCAGAAATCAAACACACCTTTGTCCCTCTTAGTGACCATAGAGTGAAAGTAGGAAAAGGGAAACGAGCTTGTCTCTCATCTTCATCTTCATCATCTTCATCAGCTAGTGACGAAGATGGATTACCTAACTCAAAACTTCCACTATTAGATTACTTAAGTCAACTTCCATCTCTCAATAATGAATCTGCGGAAAGCCGACAAACAAAGGGAGTTCTAAAGTGTGCAGGACGATGGATGATGAAACTCCGAAAGGATCAAAAGAAAATACTCAAAGTATTAAAAGAAAGGCAAGAATAAATGAGCGTCTGGAACAGTTGTTCTTTAGATCCCATATGATCATATTTCTATGTTTGTTAAGACATGTCTTTAGTACTTTATGCTTATGTGTTCTTGCTCAACTTTAACTGATGATAATGCACATGATTATCAATTTTCAAACTTATGCCACTGTTTGGGTTAAAACATTGTTCACGATGAAGTTTAAATGATAAGGTTTATTTTTACACTTGATTGTGTTTTATTTTTTTTTTATATGAGAACTAACTGATCATTGCAGATTGATAACACTCAGGGTTATCAATTTACCATACCTAACTCTATGTTTGGCTTAACTGCTACTACGGTAAGTTTCTAAGAACAAATTAAACTATGTGCAATCATGTGTTAATGTAATCATATTTAGTTGTTTTGCTATACATATTAGATGCTAAATAAGGTCTAGGAAAATTTTCAGGTTTTCGTCAAAAAACGAAAAATACGACATATGTTCTGTTTAGTTTTTAAGTCTTAGGCATACGGATCCGGCGGATCCCAAAACAGGGTTCCGCCAAGGCTAATCGTTGGATCCGTCATCCGCCATCCTGCGGATTTGGCGGATCGCTAAACATGGTTCCGCATGTGCAACCATTTGGATCCGCATGTTTCACAGTAAAATTATAAAACTTTTTTGACTCATCCCGATTCTTAAATCTTAGCGTTTAGTATCATTTAGGATTCTTACACTAATCATAATTCATCTTAGAATCATTAGGGAATTCTTAGAAACTTAGGAACAAAATTTCCCACCAAAATTTAAATTTTTAAATTTTAGGTGTGAGTTACCAAACAGATACAATGAAGGAACTCTTTTTAGGGATCCGTCAAATCCGTGGAAATATCAAATCATCAGATTTTCCACTATCCTCATGTATTAACTGTAAATCCACAACATATTACTCAACCAAAGCTCAATGGATTGACTTCCTTGAAATGACCTGCACAAATTTTTGTTCCAAATCATTAGAAACCAACATTCTCTATTGGATTCACATCAAATCCAAACACACAGACTCACACAACTTCTGTCTATAAATTAGCACTTTAGGATCATCACTTCACACAACAACCATTTCCTCTCCTGTACATCTTAGCTATCATACTTCACCATGACCATGTCAAACAACTCTTCCATGTCTAGACCATACAGACGAACAGCTAGAATTAGTGTCAGACCTTATTGGTATGCAAACCCACTTCATAATGTAACCTTTCCTGTTAGATCCACAAACACCACAACAACTCCTATTACGACTCCCATAATCAACATATACTCTTTTTCAAATTCACCCGCTACAAACTCATCCAATACAACAACATCACCTCCTATCATTACTCCTGTAGCAACCACACCACCACTCGCTCCGGCTCCACCACAAACTAAGAAGTCTGCATTATCACCATCCTCATCAAAACTCCAACCCATGGAACTATTTAGAACACCACCAACATCTCCACAACCATACCTTGAAGAGTTAGAAGATCTTCCACTTACATCAACCAATTCTCCACAAATAAGTCCTGAAAACTTAGAACCCATGATAGTCCATCCTCATGAACCTCAATACCATATCACATCAATTATCAACACAACAATTGCCACACCAATTGTCACTTCACCAAGTGTTTCCACAACAATTGACTCCTCACCACAATCATCACCACCTAAAGAAAGAATCTCATCACCATCTTCAAGCTTAATAATAGACCCATCACATGACATAATTACCACTCTTCAAGCTTGGATGAATCAATGTGGATCAATAATAGACCCTCTATGATACTAGTAGTCTAGAAACCAAATGGCTTGTCTCTATCATGTCATCATCAAAACAAGAAAAATAGAAGTCTGTAGTATCATCGCAATAATTAATTTTAAGATTTTATTATCTCTAGGAACCTTCATGTGTAATCGTATGTTTGAGACTTTTGTCACAAACAAATTTTCAATGTATAATTATGCTCTAAAATATGATATCTTGTTTTGACACAAAAAGTGATTTAGGCATACAAGATGAACACCCTTTAAGATTAGTCAATACTATCATCATAGCACCTTATTAGCTCAACATTATAGTTCTGCACCAAAACCTCATGAAAACACAATCATGTGTTTAACAAACCTCTTTAAAAGAGATGTCTTAAGTCTCCTTAAACTTTGATTAGGATTAATAAAAATAAATCAATAATTGTTAGTAAATTAACCTTAGCTTGAACCTTTATTAGATCAGAACGAGGAAAATTGATCAAATCAATTTCTATCACACGGAACCAAAAGAAAATAATGACGGAACCAAAATTTTGGATCCGCCCAATCCGCGGGTACCTGATCTGATTTTAACCATTCAGAAACCCAACAACCTTCTCGTAACCAACAAATCTAGAATTTTCATCTTAATCTCACAACTCAATTGTCTAGAACATCTTCAGTATCTAGAACACCATCATAGGATCACATCCTTTTCATTCTTGATACATATCAAGCACGTCATTGTCAATACAAACAGAACCCTCATTCTCAACACGCTATTCCAACCAACACTCTCATAATATGATGTCATTTTCATCCGCATATAGGTATCTAGTATTTCTAATTATTGCATATGAAATTTCTATTCCTAAGTGATCATTGTCTTCACTCAATTTTTCATTCTAGCACTTATTATGGCACGATTCATCATCTTTGGTAGATGATAATATCATAACCTTAACCATCTTCAAATACCTTTATAGCATTTGTTATACATTAGAGTTTCTGAATTCATTGTATTCTTTAAAACCACCACCTTCCATCATCTTTTTAGCGAAAAACATACTTGCATCAACCTTTAGTTATCAATTAAGTTATCACTAGTAAACTAACACCACCACTAGCACCACTAACTTAACTTCATATCCTCATCATAGGCATTTGTTTTAGGACTTTTTATTTCTTTCTAGGATGCCTTTTTACTATACTTGTAACATCATTTCATAATTGTGACTTTTGTCACAACATTTTAAATATCTATGAATATGATGTTTTATGCTTATGAGTGATCAACATATTGCATATTATCATTCTCAGTGTGAACTAACATTCTTATATAGCATATATTATACCTTGATTATGATTGACTTAGGTACAAATAATGATCAGACACTTACTCTGACTTTTAAAAGTCAAAACATATTGAAAGCCTAGTTTGGGAAAATAATTTACACGCATTCTCATTCATTCCTGACACTTCATTTACAGCATATCATACCCTTCAAAGTATACGTTGGTACTCAAGAAATGAGGAGTATACATCGAGGGGGAGCATTTCATTAATTTTTCATATTCTAACCATTTGTCTTGTAGGTTTATGCATCATTTACTTGTTACTCCATTTAGGGGGAGTACAAAACAAGGGGGAGCTATTAAAGTTCTCAAAATCGCATTCCGCTACGCACTTCTTCTTTTTGTTTCGACAAAAAGGGGGAGAAAGGAAAAAGGATTAAGTTTGCATAATTAGTTCATACTAAGTTATTTCATAATAGTAATCAAAAATTTGAATAACTAAAAACTTAATCTATATTTTTAAAAGGACTTAAACTATATTTACTTGTTTGCTTAAAAATATAATTTATGTTTTGTCATCAACAAAAAGGGGGAGATTGTTAATACAAATATCGTACTAAAAGCGTTATTTATATTTTACGATCTTTGCTTAATGTTTTGTTCATGACAAACACAAAGTATATTCCTTAAGCAAATTATAAATACTAGTTAAAGACTTTTTCAAAACACATCTTTTATTTAACATGATCACTAACATTATATTACATATACATGTGTATTTCCTTTAATGGAAACTTTAATTTAAAAGTTACAAAGTGACATCATGGTATACATCACAAATACAATCTTGGTAAGATTGTGTGATATCTTGATTAGATACTCAAGTTATATAGTTGACTTTGGAAGATATTGATTTGACAACACAAGGATATGGAAAGATCTCTTATGCAATGTTAGCTGTCATCCCACGGATCCAAGTCTATACAAAGACGGATCCCTTCTGAGGGATCCGCCGGATCCGTAGGAGCCTTTCTTTGTTTGCCTATAAATAGCAGGCTTGGCATTTGATCTAACAATCCACTTAGAAAAGAAAAACACATACATTCACTTTAGTTACTAACCACAGTAGTTATATATATATCATTGATGTTTCTTTTGTAGCAAAGAAGATCAAGTTAACAAGCTTCAAACAAGCAGACTGTTGTGAAGTTGTAGTATAGGTTCTGTGTAAACACTTTGAGTGTTTCTTATCATTTGTATCAGTTAGATCAGTGAGTGTGGTTAGTGCTTTAGTCCTCAAAGCACAAAGAGAGTAGGGAGTGGTTGTACCCGTGTAAAGAACTCGACATCTAGCTTAGTGTCGGTAAAGTAAGTAGGCGACGTCAGGTTGGTTCTACCTTGTGAAAGAACCCGGTGTTTAGCTTAGTACCGGAAAAGGAAGTAAGCGACGTGTAAAGGTTTTCTCCACCTTGAAGGGAGTTTGTTTCTTAGTGAAAGATATCTCTCGAGTAAGCAACTCGAGGAAGTGGAGTAGGGCAAGGATAAGGATCTCTTGCAAACCGAACCACTATAAACACTTGTGTTATGTGATTTGATCTTTCATCTCTTTATCTCTAGTTTATATTGTGTGATAACTTAATTTGTGATTGTTTCCCTAGAACTAACAAATTAAACAAAAGAAACGGTAAAAACTATTCAACCCCCCTTCTAGTTTTCCACAATTATTATTATTATTATTATTATTATTATTATTATTATTATTATTATTATTATTATTATTATTATTATTATTATTATTATTATTATTATTTATTTTTTTTTTTTTATTATGAACATCACTTTATTAGAAACAAAAAAGGATTTACAAGAAGTTAGTGGGGAGTCGAGATACTAACTGGGCCCCCACTCCTTTAGCTATAGAAAAGCTAATCCTGCTAAAAATATGTGCAGCAGCACGTGCTCCAATGTCTTGAGTCATCGAGAACTTTCGAATACGCTTCAGTAAGGTCACAACATCCTTCTCAAGTTCTCCAAAAGAAAAGAAAGAGAAGGGGAGGAACCCATATCCAATACTTGCGCACTTAGCCTCATACTTGACGCGTTTATTATTATTAGTTTTAGTTTTATAAGTTTTTATCCACTTTTATACGTTTTCGTCCGTTTATAAAGGTTTTTTTACATTTTCGTCCGTTCTCTTACGTTTATATAGGCTTTTTTTACGTTTTTATCCGTTTTATACGTTTTCGTCCATTTTTACGTTTTACGTTTTATTCCATTTTTATACGTTTTCTTCCGTATTTATACTTTTTATACGTTTTCACCTTTTGTCGATTTTTATACGTTTTTGTCGTTGTTATACGTTTTATCCGTTTTATACGTTTTCATCGCTTTATACGTTTTCATCCGTTTTTATATGTTTTCGTCCGTATTTATATGTTTTCATACCTTTTGTCCATTTTTATACGTTTTGTCTATTTTTATACGTTTTCGTCCGTTTTCTATACGTTTTCTTCCGTTTTATACGATTTTTTACGTTTACGTCCGTTTTTATATACGTCTAACAACGGCAAAAGCGTTACAAACGGATTGAAAATTTAAGAAATCTATAAAAATGGAAGAAAACTATAGAAACGGATGAAAACGATAAAAAACTGACTTAAACGTAAGAAATCGTATAAAAATGGAAGAAAACGTATAAAAACAGATGAAAACGGAAAGAAAATGTCTACAAACGGATAAAACGTATGAAATCGTATGAAAACGTAAGAAAACTTATAAGAAACGTATAAAAAAACGGATAAAAACGTAAGAGAACGGACGAAAATGTAAGAAAATGTTTAAAAATGGAAGAAAACGTATAAAAGCGGATAAAAACGTTTAAAACGAATAAAAATGGAAGAAAACGTATAAAAGGAAGATCCCAGAAGCAGGTTTGCGGGTGTTTTTCCCGCCAATATTTCTCGTCCCTTACACGGTGTTAAATTGTTGGGGGGGGGGGGGGGGGCCCGTTAGTGTGGATTTTGAGTTTGGTAGTAAGCTTGTTTTGAAAAGGGTTGCTAAAACTATTGAACTTATGGATGTGGTTGCCAAACTTAATGACCCTCAATGTGAGTTGTTGTTACTTCGTGCATGTGCTGGTATTTCCAAGTTGTATTTTTCTATGCGCACATGTTCTCCCCGGGTCTTTGAGTGTGCTCAGGTTTCCTTTGATGCGGCACTTCGTTCTTCCTTGGAGCGTATTGTCACTGCTTCTGGGCCTGGTTTTGGTGATTGGCAATGGAGACTCGCCACCGACCCTTTGCTTTTGGGGGGCTTGGTGTATATTATGCAGGTGATGTCTTGAACTATGCTTTCCTAGCTTCTAGACTTCAATCTGCTAGCTTACAGACTAAGCTTCTCCATAGTTCTGGTATTGTTACTGCTGGTCCTTCTTTTGATGATGCCTTATGTACTTTTAATGTTAATATGGATATTGACCTTTTGAGTAACCCTCTCGAGGTCGCTGCCCCCAAACTTATGAAGAAATTGGCAGATATATATTTCGATCGGGTTACCCAAACTGTTGAATCTACATACCATCTAGCTCCTCGACAGATGGCTTTATGGAGTTCACTAAAGGAGGATCATACTTCAGATTGGCTTAGGGTGGCTCCGATTTCGGGACTGGGACAAACTATGAATGCCAGGACCTATCGTTGTGTGTTGTGCTATCGGTTGGGCGTTCCTCTTTTCACTATTCAGGTACCGTGTTCAGCCTGTTCTAGGGTTTTCACTGAAGATATTTATGGGGATCATGCTGTTTCATGTTCGGGTATTGTTGGCATTAAACACCGGCATAACATTGTACGTGATGTTCTTGTTGATATTTGTTCTCGGTCCGGAATCTCAGCTCGTAAGGAGGTGGATATTGGGCTTTATGGAGACAGGGACAGATCCTTACGACCGGCTGATATATTGCTTTATTCTTGGGACGATGGGCGTGATGTATGTGTTGATCTTACGGGTTCGTCGCCTTTGACGCAATCTGGGATGATTGATTTTATGTCAGGGCGTGCGGTTATTGATGCAGCACAGCGTAAACGTGTCAAGTACGATGCCAAATGTGTTGATATCGGGTATGGTTTCCTCCCCTTCTCTTTCTCTTCTTTTGGAGAACTTGAGAAGGATGCAGTAACCCTACTAAAGCGTATTCGACGATTCTCTATGACTCAAGACATTGGGGCGCGTGTTGCGGTTCATATTTTTAGTAGAATTGGTTTTGCTATTGCTAGAGGTGTGGGGGCCCAGTTGGTTTCTCGGCTTCCCACCAATTTCTTGTAAATTCTATGAGTTTTTATTGAAGTGATGTTTATAAAAAAAAAAAAAAAAAAAAAAAAAAAAAAAAAAAAAAAAATTAATAATAATAATAATAATAATAATAATAATAATAATAATAATAGAATTGGTTTTGCTATTGCTAGAGGTGTGGGGGCCCAGTTGGTTTCTCGGCTTCCCACCAATTTCTTGTAAATTCTATGAGTTTTTAATAAAGTGATAGTTATAATAAAAATAATAATAATAATAATAATAATAATTTAATGTTTGGGTTTAGCGGGGAAAGGGACAAACCTTTAAATCCAGCAGATATGTTGCTTTACTCGTGGGACGGAGGGCTTGATGTATATGTTGATTTGACAGGGTCATCGCCTTTGACGCAAACGGGTATGGTTGATTTTGTGCCAGGTCGTGCGGTGATTGAGGCCGCACAACGTAAACGCGTCAAGTATGAGGCTAGGTGCGCGAATATTGGATATGGGTTTCTCCCCTTCTCTTTCTCTTCTTTTGGGGAACTTGAGAAGGATGCGGTGACCTTACTGCGAATCCGAAAGTTCTCTGTGACCCAAGACATTGAATCACGTGCTGCTGTTCATATCTTCAATAGGATTAGTTTTGCTATAGCTAGAGGAGTGGGGGCTCATATAGTGTCTCGGCTCTCCACTAATTTCTTGTAAATCCTATAAGTTTCTAATAAAGTGATGTTATAATAATAATAATAATAATAATAATAATAATAATAATAATAATAATCATCATCATCCCTCACGTGGGGTATTTAACGGGTAAAACTAACGACGTTAGTGCTCAGGGATGATTAGTGGCGATAGTTTATGGACTTAGTGCTCAAGGATGATTAATGTCAAAGGTTTGAGATAGAGATGATATTTGCCAAAAACCACAAACTACAGGGATGATTTTTGCTGTTTACTCTAAGTATAAATATAAATGAGTAGATAAGTATGAATAACAAACATTAAATAAACTATGGAATATATGTTTAAATGCATGTAATTATATTAACCATTTTCCATTGTTTAATCAGCATTATTTTCATATGTTCAAACCCAGTTTACGACATTTGTCAGTACACATTATCACGCAATTCTTCAATTCATTCCCACCTGAAAAAGTCAGTCAAAAGTCAAACAACTTTGACAAATTAAAGTACAATAAATATATACACATTTTTACCAAATTTTTAATACATTCAACTTTATTATTAGCATAAACGTGAATTCAAGTAATGTCAATAAAGCATGCATAATAGATAATGCTGCACGTATATGATGGCATTCTATTGTAGAGAATTGAGAAGAGTACCATGGCATGTTTGTAAAGAGCAATCTGTTATGCAGGAGCATTTTTTCTTATCAAGACGAAGAGACTTGTTGATCTTAAATGTAGTATCGTAGACAGATGATTCCTCCGAATCAGAGGGTGAAGGTGCGGGAACTTCATCTGGTGGATTAGGCGGGCTCGAAGGAGGAGTACGGGAACCTGGAGGTGGATAAAAACACGTAGCCACACAATTCACATAACATGGAAATCTTGCACCAATTCTGTTGTTGTTGTTGGTACCAAGAAAAAAACATTGATTGAGACAGCCTCCCCAACATGTGTATATCCCAGCCCTTGCTTGTTGTACACGTACCAAAAACAACAGCAATACTACCAATGTGCTTATATTACTACAACCACTCTTCATCCTCTTAATTGGATGGTTAACCTTCTGGCCTCTCCTAAACGCTGTGGTTTTAAAGGACCAGGATATGCTTGCCACCAAACTCCATTTATTGCGCTTTAATCTTCTTTTGTTGACTCTCTCCGTCTTAAATTAAATGTCTATCTTTCTATTTTAAGATGTCCTAAAATAAATGTTCACTTTGTGTTTTAACCGATAAAAAATGATTTCAGCAGGAAGTTGTGATATTTTATTGGTGTAAAATATATTAAATGAGATTTCTTAAAATTTTATGCAATATGAAGATAGACATTTGTTTTGTAAAGAAAGGAGTAACATATAACAAAAAGAAAAACAAAATACTTAGTCATGCATATATATATAAATTTCACATGAATGTATGTCCTTCCTATAATACAATACTGATCATTTTTTAAAAATTTCATTTAAAATGATAGCCGGGTACCCGCGTGTTGCAGCGACGGGTAACGTATATTATTATTTATTTTGGTTCACATGTTATGCAATAATAGATACGACACTAACGTAAGAGCATCTCAAATGCAATAAACTTATGATATTATTAACTCGTTTTTCAACATAGCATGGTATCTGCACTTTGAGGCGGTGGGTACACTGTGATTAAAGTCTAGACATCAACAAAATAACAATGACGAGCTGATTAACCTGAGAAAAACAAGAAGAAAATGATCTTGGTTTGGCCCAGTTCACCTGTTTTTACCGTTTCCGACGATCCTCTCAGGTTCATTTTCAAACGGACTTCAAAGAATTTAAAATGCTTTGGAAGATGATCGACAGTATAAGATTGAATACCTTCGACTATTTCTAGAAAGCGTTTCCGACTCATATGATATCTTCGTCGAAAATAGGATAACGGATACTTACAACATTCAATAAAATAGTCGGCCATCAAACGTATCTCGGCAGCCTCATGTTCACGGTGATCGGGTTATGGGTCAATCGAAGAGGTTGCGCTTCTTCTGCTTGTAACCGTTGGTGATCCTCGTACGCTGCCATCATAAAGTAAACGTCGGTTTCGTCATCGACGTCGGAAACGTTGTTATGTTCTTCGTCACTTGGATTAGGATCTATTGTGAAAGAATAAGTTTTTTTTTTTTTTTTTTTTTTTTTTTTTTTTTTTTTTTTGTGTGTAGAGAGGGTTTGAATTACTTGTGTGAAAAATGGTTAGATAGTTGTATAATATATATAGGTGGGTATTTGAAAAAAAATAAAACTTGAAAAACATAACCGTTTAGCGGGGTGTTTTGGATTTTTTTACTTCAAAACAAAATAGCTGTTAGTAGGATAACTTGGACGATAACGCCGAGTTCAACGCCACAACCCTGGTATGGTAACGCCGGGCAACGCCTTGCCAGCTAGGCATAATGCCGGCTTCGGCGTTACCATACCTTGCCCTCTAAGTTACAGTATTTTGCACAACAAAATAACGTGGAGAAATCAAAACAACGTAAATTCTTTGGTTACTTGTCTATTAACATAATCTGTGTTCTGATTATTGTTTATGATTGCTATACGTTCAATTCTAGATGTCTTCAGCCCCGAATAATGTCTCAACAATGACACATGACCAAACCACGTTCTCCAGCACATTTTTCACAAGCAAATTAAATCAACTTTCTTATAAGATTCAACAAGTATATACTTATATATGTACATAATTTTAATGCCAGCTATTAGATATAAATATCGACTATGATGACCATGGTAACACCGTTGTTAAGCTTTACAGTAGAAAGGAGAGAACTCGAATTACTTGCCCCTGCTAAGCCAACCCCATATGAATTGAATTTGCTTTTGGCTTTAGGTATACTGTATTACATGACTCAAGTAATATGCATAAGATGTTATGAAGCAGATTTACTGTTTCTCTAAATAGTTTTTGATTATGTAAGCCGGGCCTAGAGAAATCCCATACACCTTGTTGCCAGGGATGGCTAGGCAAGGGCCTCTTACTTTTTAAGACCATGTAGGTTTATTTAGTTTTTCTTTTAAAAAATTTGATGGCCCATTATCATCCTATAAGGAATTAAAGCCAATTTATGAGCAAGTATAATTAGTAACATGGGCTCTAATAAAATTGTGTTCTTTCTTAGTAACATGGGCTCTAATAAAATTGTGTTCTTTCTTACATTCAAAAGTTTTATGATTTTCAGTTTATCAAAGTTTTATACGTGGATAGCTTGGCTACAATTTTTGTAGCTAATTAGCTACGATCTTCCACCAAAATACACAAAAAAAAATGAATCAAGGACCTACAGAAAGTAGTCAGGGACCCACAAAATGACTCAAGACCCACAATTTGTAGCACAAATTGTAAGGCTGGATGCACTAAGGGGTAGCGATCGACTCATTTTTTTTTTGTCCCACTCGATCGTCACCCAATCTCCTTACTGTGGGGAATAATCACCAATCGATCATTTGGTCTTTTTTTTGGATAAGGGTTGTACAAATGATCGACTCATTGTGTACTATTATTTATCTTGTGTGTGCTTTTTTGTGTTTAAATTAATATAAAATGTATTTTTGTGAGATATGTTTTTTATAGTGTAGGTCGCCCTTACTGGGGCACCCAATCGCATGAAGGTCGTTAGAGAGAGAAAACTGACGTGGCAGAGAAAATGGGAGGAAGGAATTGGCTAAAATTCAATTGTAGTTAATATATTTCCTTTATATTATTTATGTTCTTTTAAGCAACTCAAATAAATTTGTTTACGAATATAAGTGATTTTAGATTCCCCCCCCCCATTTTAGCCTTATGCCACACAATAAATGGCATTGACCAAATCACTCCATTTTTTCATGTTTCAATTTGAAGTTTGGGCTAGAATATAAAATTTGAAAGTTGCAAATGGGAGAAGTTTGGTAATCAAGGAGAAATTAGGAGTAATAGAGGTATAGAAAAAAGTGGGATAATTGAGTGTGTATAATTTTGATTAAAGGTTAAATAGTCATATATTTTGTCTATTAATTTTTGTGTAAGTTGCTAAAAAACATATATTGTGAAACAGATAGAGTACTATTTTGAAAGAAATTCACGAATAATAGTATATTCAAAATTCAAACAGGTATCTATAATATTTTTAGTAGTCAACATTATTTCGCTTGATACAACAACCCATATCAAAATTGTTTTAGGCAATATTGACATGCATGGAAAGAGCTCAAAAAATTTATCAAAAATGTTGGATAAGATTCATGTGACTTGTACAGATAAGGAGGATCCATGAATTCAAAAATTCAATGAAATTCATATATAAGCCGCCGGGTCGTACAGTGTAGCAGGCTCCCTCGATCGACTTGAATAAGTTAAAAGAGTAAACTACATTTTTGGTCCTTGTGGTTGTATCAAAATTTCAGTTTTAGTTCAAAAATCAAAAAATCGCACGGATCAGTCCAAAAGTCCACGTGGACTTCACTTTTGGTCCAATTTCTAACCTAGTTAATGGTCGTTAGTCCTTTCAATTAAGTACGTTGCACCGTTAGTCCTTTATACTTTTCGGTCGTTAGCAATGTTTGCACCGTTCGTCCTTTCAGTTAAAAAATTGGAAAAAAAATTTTTGGAAATTTTTTTTTAAAAAAAATTTCCGAATATATTTTTTTTTCCGAAAATTATTTTTGAAAATATTAAAAAAATTGAAAAAAAAAAAATTCAAAATTTTTTTTATAACTTTTTTTTCGCAAAATATTTTTTTCGTTCGTTTTTTTTTTTCGTTTTTTGTTTTTCCGTTTTTCTTACGGTTTTGTCCGTTTTTATACGTTTTCGTCTGTTTTTTTTCGTTTTCGTTCGTTTTTTTCCGTTTTTTTACGGTTTTGTCGTTTTTATACGTTTTCGTCCGTTTTTTTTTCCGTTTTCGTTTTTTTTTTTCGTTTTTGTCCGTTTTTCTTACGGTTTTGTCCGTTTTTATACGTTTTCGTCCGTTTTTATCCGTTTTCGTTCGTTTTTTTTACGTTTTTCTTACGGTTTTGTCCGTTTTTATACGTTTTCATCCGTTTTTTTTCCGTTTTCGTTCGTTTTTGTCCGTTTTTCTTATGGTTTTGTCCGTTTTTATACGTTTTCGTTCGTTTTTATCCGTTTTCGTTCGTTTTTTTTTTCCGTTTTTCTTACGGTTTTGTCCGTTTTTATACGTTTTCGTCCATTTTTTTTCCGTTTTCGTTCGTCTTTTTTCGTTTTTGTCCGTTTTTCTTACGGTTTTTTCCGGTTTTATTCGTTTTCGTCCGTTTTTTTAACTTGAAAAAATATATTCGGAAATTTTTTTTAAAAAAAAAATTCCAAATTTTTTTTTTCCAATTTTTTAACTGAAAGGACAAACGGTGCAAACATTGCTAACGACCGTTAGGTTAAAGGACTAACGGTGCAACGTACTTAACTGAAAGGACTAACGACCATTAACTAGGTTAGAAATTGGACCAAAAGTGAAGTCCACGTGGACTTTTGGACTGATCCGTGCGATTTTTTGATTTTTGAACTAAAGCTGAAATTTTGATACAACCACAAGGACCAAAAATGTAGTTTACTCATGTTAAAATTAAACTGGACAAAAAACATTGAATACAGAAGAAAAACTGGGGAAAGGAAATAATGCAGAGAAGTGGGTCATTGCCACTCGCATTCGCAATTTCAAGAGATAAAAAATAAATGGTTTGTAAAGAAAAGAGTAAATTACACGGATCGTCCCTGTGGTTTGTCCAAAATCACTGGTTTAGACCCTCGAGTTTCAAAGTTGCGTGTATCGTCCCTCTGACAGCAAAAGAATAACACCTATGGTCCCTATCGCTAACTAACGTTATATATTCCGTTAGCAAGTTTCAACGTTAGTCCATTAACCAAACAAGCATTTGCAACGTTAGTCCTTTTCCTTAACGGCCGTTTGCAACGTTAGTCCTTTTTTGAAAAATATTCGAAAAATTTATAAAATTCGAAATATTTATAAAAATTCAAAAAATTCTAAAAATTTATAAAAATTCGAAAAAATTTAAAAAAATTCGAAAAATTTATAAAAATTCGAAAAACTTTAAAAATTCGAAAAAACTTATAAAAATTTCTAAAAATTCAAAAAATTTATAAAAATTCAAAAAAATTTATAAAAATTCGAAAAATTTATAAAAATTCAAAAAAACTTATAAAAATTCAAAAAATTTATAATAATTCAAAAAAATTTAAAAAATCAAAAAATTTATAAAAATTCAAAAAAATTTATAAAAAATTCAAAAAATTTATAAAAATTCAAAAAAAAATTATAAAAATTCAAAAATTTATAAAAATTCAAAAAATTTTAAAAATTCCAAAAATTTATAAAAATTAGAAAAAATTTTAAAAATTCGAAAAAACTTATAAAAAGTCAAAAAATTTATAAAAATTCAAAAAAATTTAAAAATTCAAAAAATATATAATAATTCAAAAAAATTTATAAAAATTCAAAAAAATTTAAAAATTCAAAAAATTTATACATTCAGTAAGGTTTCATTTTAGTTTCTCTCTATCTTAGGTAACTTTACACATTCAGTAACTTTAGTTATTATCATTCCTGTTTATCAACTTATTAAAGATGACCATGTTAGTAGGTTAAGGTTCAAAATGCCTTTTACATAAGTTCAAGGTTAACTATGACACGTTTCCATAAGTTAGGGTTTTTAATTGCAACATCCCAAAGTTAAGGGTCTTGAATGAAAATATTGTAAACTACTAATTTAAGTACATCATTTATTCAGAATCACATCTCCCGTCCTTTAAGTTTCATAGTTTACACATTACACCCTTGATTTACCAAAATCACAAAATAAACCTTATAATACAAATTACACTTCAACCTTTATTATGCTCATCATTACACAACTAACCCTCATATTTACTAAATTACAGATTATACTCTCAAATATAAGTGTGGCACGAATCAAACCCTTAAGTTTCATAAAATTACACATTTAGTCCCTTTAGTTTTTAAAATAACACGAAACACCTTTCAAAACCCTTTTTATACTTTTCATCAGGTTCTAACAGTTTTAAGCTTGAAATTGTTAGGTTTTCTATAAATAGAAAATTATATAAGAACTCAGAAATAAATTCCCCAAAAATTCCCAGGGATACTTTAATGTCTTAAGTATTTTATCTAATTTTTCCAGATTTTATTAAGTAACATAGCTATGGATTAAAATTCACTTAAACCAACTCGTCCAGATTTCTAATTAATTTTGCTATACGAAAAGTTATTAATTAGAAACCTTTTAAGAAAAATTCACAAAAATCTACAAAAATTCCAGGAAGTAATAGACATCCTAAAGATTACCCAGTTCAAAGGAAACCTCCTAATTCGACACGGTTTGGAAATTAAAATTCAAAAACCCGGACTAATTTTCCAGACTCACAAATCCGATCAGACACATAATTTTCTAAAAATCAAAAAGTAACCTTCCAAGCCTCTAAAAATTACAAACTAAATTTTTCCAGGTAGCCATTTCATTGAACTTAGTTTTAGACTCTTAAAACACCCAAAATTTCGATTCCATCATTTAGTTACAGCCGGTTAAAGTTGAACAAAATTCCGGATCAGTAGCAGTTATTCACAGAATCATGTATACTTAGGGTTTTCGTCATTCCATTCATTAGTTCTTGACACCAAACGATTTTAGATGAGTTCATAACATATTTAGGTCGATTATTACAGGTCTAAACATAATCAATTCGAACAATTTCATCATTTACTCTCCTGGTCGATTCATATACATTTGTCTTTAGGGTTTTATGATTATAATTTTATGTGTTCTCTTTCTATGATCATATGTGTATGTAAACATGCGAATTCATCAAGAATTGAAAGGGAAAAATGGATGGTACGAATACCCTTGAAGAACACACGAAGAATCAAGAACACAAGATCACGTCATCAACAATTCTACCTCCTTTCTTCTCTTCCTGGTCGTACAGCAGCAGCACACGAAAAAAAGAAAGCAATTGTTCGATTTAGGGCTTGCAACAAGACACGAATGGATCAATGGGAACAAGAACTAAATTACCTTGATTCGTATGAGCAAGGAGTAACCCTTTTGTGGCTGTTCTTGGGTCGACAACAGCAGCAAAATAGGGAGGGAGCCGACACTTTGTTTTTGAGAGTTAGGGTTTGTTTTGGTTGTTTCATTTGAGGATCGGTATACAAAAAAATAAATAAATACCGGTTTTATTATTTTTTTTTTATTTTTTTGATGGGCCAATTAGGGAGTGATGGGTTTTATTTGGGCTAGGATCAACCAAGTTACATGCATTCTTATTTAGTAAATATGGGCCGAAAATTAGGAATATCATAGGTGCATAAGTTCACAAAATTTCGCCTAGCATATTAGATATAGGATTAATATTTTGTACATCTTATTTACATAAGGTATAGATTACATTATCTTAATTTGCTTTGTAACTTAAGTTATGATCAAATGAGGTTACTTACATATTTTCATAAGTTCTCAAAAGTTCAAATTCAGAGGGTATTTTAGTCTTTTCGGATTGTTTAAATTTTTGGGGTTTTACAACTCTTCCCCTCTTAAAAAAAAAATTTCGTCCTCGAAAATTGAAGTCGCAAAGTTAAACGAAGTCGTAGCAAGTCGCAACATATCATCACAAACATTCTTATGCCCAGGGAGTTTCTTTCAAAAAGATCTTCAGACCAAAAGTTTCTCATGACTCAGATCAAAACGAGGTGGGTTCAAATTTCTCAAAAGGAGACAAAATAAGTTGATTTCTGATCGAAAGGTCCATGCAATATAAACTGGACGATAGGTGAATCTTTAGAAAGCTCATATAGAATACGAACACGAATTTCAAATCGAATTAATCGCATCATCCGTAGGAAGTCCTAAAAGGAGTTTCAGGACTTATAACTGAGGTCAACAGAATTCAAATCGAGAGTTCAAACTCAATCAGATATCTAATGAACGAAAACAGGGTACACAAACAGGTAGAATGAACCTAATGCCTCACTATTCGCGGATTATCCAACGGAGTTCAAATTCTAAACTTCTTAGGTACTTCCCAAGATATCCTATGCCCACAACAAGTGCACGTTATATGATGTAAGTATTATCACGTTGGCCAGACGTCATAATACTGGCATCATATAAATATGCCCTCATGATGGTCATACTTTATCTCAAATCGTAATCAAAACCACCTATCTTAATCCACCTAGTACTTCTACAGTCTTATAGATCAACAAAATCAATTGCCATAGTCAAAAAGAAAAACAAAACTATTCGTAAGAGTATTAAAATCCCAGATTGCTTAACAGAAGTGAGGTACGCCGTCACGAGCATCATATCTTCTACAATTCGCCAAATCCTCCCAAAACAAAGCCATTACCGAACATACAAAAAGATAAATACGAACTGAAATGCTTCAAGGGAGCTTAAATCTTAAGAGGTTCTTATTATGATATAACGAAACTTAAGAGGGTCAACGGAAATGAAAATTAGCCGTCAGAACTTCGGCCTTCATAGAATCAATTCTTCCAAGCATAAAGGGTCTGTTTCAAATTTTCGTTCGTTCAACACATCCAATCTCCTCAAGTCCGGTTAATCTGTCTTCGTCTGTCCATCAGCCGGGAAGTGAAACCAAGATCGGGAACTTGTGTCTGGTTCGTCGAGCCTCCTGCAGTTCTTCTTGGAATGCGATGGAGTAATGTGGATTTCTGCCACGATCTTTAAATCTCTTCATCATCCAGTCTGCTTCCGCTCTCAATTCATCTTAGTACAACCAAGATGAATAGGGAAGTGAGACTGCATGTCTTCATCAGCTCCAGGTTCGCGATATTGACCAGAATTTCTTCTTGTGCATCGCCAACACTTCTGTCTTGAAAGGAATGTCTTCACTCTTCGGGGTAGCCTCCGCAGTTATCAACAATATCAATCTCCCAGAATGTACAAATGATCGTCAAATTTCTAACAAGGTGCAAAAATGATTTTCATGTTCTTCCTCGTCTCTGAATGTACCATTAAGTCATACAATGACCATATGCCCAGTACTCATAAGAAAATATCATCTATCAAATTTACCAAGATCGTCAGAGCTTTAGCTAATACTATTAGCGTCACTAACCGTCATAGCAGTCGTTTATGAATACGGAAGGCGATTTCAAGAATAAGATCAATTCATCCGAAAGGAAAAACTTTGCGCTCTGAATTTAAACAAACATATAGTCGTCTCAGGGTGGAGGAATATTGGTTCCTAACAGTATTACGATTCAGCTTCCAGAATTCAATACATATCTCCTGTCATCATTCTTCTTTATTGCGAACAAAACTGAATTACGCCAAGAGAATGCACTTAAGCAAACTTACTTTACACTCCGGTGGGAAACTTGGTGGTTCAATCAGAAATCGTGTTTTAGAAAATTCAGGGTGCCCAATAGCGTTCAATACAAGGTTCATGCTCAGACGATTCAAGTGCCAAATAGCTCCCAAGATAAGGTTCATTCATTAGCGTACGAAATGGGTTCTAGGAAAACTTCATACACGCTAAACTAACACAAGAGACTCCAGAGTAATAGTGATAGCAAAGGGTTTATCAATCGGTAATCATGGTAGGGAGTTCAAAATTGTTGCAAACTTTAAAGGTGAGACATAGAAGGGAAATTGTCCATATTTGAATGCTCAATCAGCCGATTCCTTGTCAGAATAAAATTGAAGTTAACTATCCCAAGATAGACGGATCACAAGTCAAATCTTTATCATTTAAAAGTGAGAGGGAAAACACTCTTATCCTCGTGGTTACACACCACAAGGCTTCTTATAAGGACAGAGATGGGTGAAACGAAATCAAATAGTGTCGGAAGATTTTTAGATACTTATCAAAAGCAAGAGACAAATAACCAAAACATATCCAATACGTCATCGCCATGAAGGTTCTCAGAATGCCCGAATAGGCATCAAAGTGATTAACAAAATGATCAGAGTGCAACGTGGGCCTTTATCAAAATGATTAATGAAAGGAATCTGAAGATAAGGATCCAAACAGTGTCGGCAATTATTATGAAATTTCTCAATGCCTTCCAAATTTAATCAGGTTCAAATTTTAGGTGGTGCAAAACATAAGCTTTCGCTTTCCAAAAGTGATATCAACAGGATCTAACCAAAAGCAAGGCACGAATCAGAGTGATGCGGAAGCAAAGATACTTAAACGAATGCCTTATAGTCTACCCATTCCTCACTGGTCAAAACTTAGGTTCCTATAGGGAAATCTTAAAGCAAAATTTTCAAAGGTTATCTTACGAGCGCCTACAGGGGAAAACTTATTGGTCCTAACTTACACAGGTCAAGGGTACTGTATTACGAATCGCAGCCTGTCGCTCTGATACCATAATTGTAACACCCCAACCCGACAAGGGTAAAGATGTCACAACAATGGTGACATATCAGAAACATACACAAGCATACATCTTCAATAATACAAAGAAAGTACAAAGGTTATAAGAATTTACAAGGGAATACAAAATTTACAAGGGAATAAATACTAAGCCTGATAATATGAATTCTTCTAATAATCTCTACATCAGAATAACTATCAAAGTCTTCTAAGTCCAAAAGTCTCTTCACTCATACCCATCTTCCAACTAAAACCTGCCGCACACGAAAAGAAAACGTGCGGCTGAGCTTACAAAGCTCAGTGAACAGATACATAATACAAGCAAAGATAACGAAACAGACTGTAGTGAAGTACTGGAAATATCCTAAGGTATAATCAAAGCAAAAGAGTAATAAAGGAAATATAGGATAGTCATCTACCACGAGCCCAGAAACTCAAAGTCATAATCTCAACATCATAATCTCAAAGTCATAATCTCACAATCAGAGGGGATACCTCTCAGGCAACCAGATAATATGAGGGGTGTCCTCATGTATCATAAAAGTGGAGTGATCAGCTCCCAGAAATGTGAAAGGCATGTATTGCACACAGTACCAGTCACCTCAAAGTCATAACTCAAAGTCATAGTTAAATCCACTAAACATACAAATCTAGGATTGCAATCCATACGCCCCCAAACTCAAAGTCATCTCAAAATCATAATCTCAAAGTCATAATGGCCATATCATAATATAAGAGGGACGGTGTGAGAAATCACTCACCCACACATGAGTCATGCCAGTGGTGCATCACAGACATGGCCAGGTTACCTTCCTGGCTAGGTAACATAAAATGGCTCGGGTATCAAACTAAGAGTCAGGTCTCAATGTCATATCAAAGTGCATCTCAAAGTCATAATCAGAAGGTATATCTCAAAGTCATATCAAAAGGTTCATGTCAAAAGGTTTATGTCAAAAGGATCATGGCAAAGTTTAAATCATAGCTCAACATCAATGCATAGGTGAAAAGACACCCTTACTAAAAAGGGTAGAGTATCCGTACCTTATTCGATAGCAAAACAAACCAAAGGCAGATCACAAAACACTGGATTACTCCCGCTTCAGCGAATCTACACGAATTATAATTGTACTTATAAGTTTCATAGCTTTATGATTTCATAGTTTCTTAATCATAAGGTTTCATTTTAGTTTCTCTCCATCTTAGGTAACTTTACACATTCAGTAACTTTAGTTATTATCATTCCTGTTTATCAACTTATTAAAGATGACCATGTTAGTAGGTTAAGGTTCATAATGCCTTTTACATAAGTTCAAGGTTAAATATGACACGTTTCCATAAGTTAGGGTTTTTAATTGCAACATCCCAAAGTTAAGGGTCTTGAATGAAAATATTGCAAACTACTAATTTAAGTACATCATTTATTCAGAATCACATCTCCCGTCCTTTAAGTTTCATAGTTTACACATTACACCCTTGATTTACCAAAATCACAAAATAAACCTTATAATACAAATTACACTTCAACCTTTATTATGCTCATCATTACACAACTAACCCTCATATTTACTAAATTACAGATTATACTCTCAAATATAAGTGTGGCACGAATCAAACCCTCAAGTTTCATAAAATTACACATTTAGTCCCTTTAGTTTTTAAAATAACACGAAACACCTTTCAAAACCCTTTTTATACTTTTCATCAGGTTCTAACAGTTTTAAGCTTGAAATTGTTAGGTTTTCTATAAATAGAAAATTATATAAGAACTCAGAAATAAATTCCCCAAAAATTCCCAGGGATACTTTAATGTCTTAAGTATTTTATCTAATTTTTCCAGATTTTATTAAGTAACATAGCTATGGATTAAAATTCACTTAAACCAACTCGTCCAGATTTCTAATTAATTTTGCTATACGAAAAGTTATTAATTAGAAACCTTTTAAGAAAAATTCACAAAAATCTACAAAAATTCCAGGAAGTAATATACATCCTAAAGATTATCCAGTTCAAAGAAAACCTCCTAATTCGACACGGTTTGGAAATTAAAATTCAAAAACCCGGACTAATTTTCCAGACTCACAAATCCGATCAGACACATAATTTTCTAAAAATCAAAAAGTAACCTTCCAAGCCTCTAAAAATTACAAACTAAATTTTCCCAAGTAGCCATTTCATTTAACTTAGTTTTAGACTCTTAAAACACCCAAAATTTCGATTCCATCATTTAGTTACAGCCGGTTAAAGTTGAACAAAATTACGGATCAGTAGCAGTTATTCACAGAATCATGTATACTTAGGGTTTTCGTCATTCCATTCATTAGTTCTTGACACCAAACGATTTTAGATGAGTTCATAACATATTTAGGTCGATTATTACAGGTCTAAACATAATCAATTCGAACAATTTCATCATTTACTCTCCTGGTCGATTCATATACATTTGTCTTTAGGGTTTTATGATTATAATTTTATGTGTTCTCTTTCTATGATCATATGTGTATGTAAACATGCGAATTCATCAAGAATTGAAAGGGAAAAATGGATGGTACGAATACCCTTGAAGAACACACGAAGAATCAAGAACACAAGATCACGCCATCAACAATTCTACCTCCTTTCTTCTCTTCCTGGTCGTACAGCAGCAGCACACGAAAAAAAGAAAGCAATTGTTCGATTTAGGGCTTGCAACAAGACACGAATGGATCAATGGGAACAAGAACTAAATTACCTTGATTCGTATGAGCAAGGAGTAACCCTTTTGTGGCTGTTCTTGGGTCGACAACAGCAGCAAAATAGGGAGGGAGCCGACACTTTGTTTTTGAGAGTTAGGGTTTGTTTTGGTTGTTTCATTTGAGGATCGGTATACAAAAAAATAAATAAATACCGGTTTTATTATTATTTTTTTTTTTATTTTTTTTTGATGGGCCAATTAGGGAGTGATGGGTTTTATTTGGGCTAGGATCAACCAAGTTACATGCATTCTTATTTAGTAAATATGGGCCGAAAATTAGGAATATCATAGGTGCATAAGTTCACAAAATTTCGCCTAGCATATTAGATATAGGATTAATATTTTGTACATCTTATTTACATAAGGTATAGATTACATTATCTTAATTTCCTTTGTAACTTAAGTTATGATCAAATGAGGTTACTTACATATTTTCATAAGTTCTCAAAAGTTCAAATTCAGAGGGTATTTTAGTCTTTTCGGATTGTTTAAATTTTTGGGGTTTTACAGCATATGTATGAACATCATGCATGCATTCATGCATGCATATGGTTTTCAATCTACTACTTGTCGAACACTGTAGGAAAAGAATATATGTACATTCGTTAGTCATGTGACTTTTAGGGATAAGTAATGTGTCGATTGTATTGAGCTAGTAGAGTACACCGAGAATAAGACCAAAGGGTATATTTATATAGCATTTAACCTTGTCCAACAAGTCATTGCTAGCACCTCCTTAAGTTCCAAAACTCGACACTCAACCCCCTCCTTTTTCCTTGTTCGACCGGTAGCAACCAACACCCCAAGGGTTTGGTTTTCATACTAATAAGTCCCTCATGTATTAGTTACTTTATTTGTGATTTAATAATTAAATATAACTATTTATATATTAATTATTTAACATCGATTCTCATACGTAAAGTGTGCAATCCCGTGATCTCGAGTTCGATCCTAACACACAACTACTAAATTATGTCCACAAAACTAACAGCTCCCACTTGGACATATTTTAATAGTGTGAACACATCGGTTAGCGTCTAGCAACACTTCGATGCCTCTAGTACAACTCGAGTAAGGTCTCCTGGAAAAACCTTTTAATGATTCATCATTATTATTATCCTTTTGTCACTAATACCACGTTAAATAAAGATATGGATTTAAGTCATTCTTTATTCAACAATTCCGTTTCTCGTTGTTTGTGATTGAATAAGATTACCAAATCTTTTGAACATTTCAAGGAAGATCTTGGGCATGGCCATGCAAAGATCTTGTCAACCCTACGAGGGGCCCAACAGTATTAAAGTCCAAAATAAATTTGAAGGAACAAATTCTATCTTGACTACAAGCATAACCTATGAATTTTGTAACAATTCCGAAAACAATCCTTATGAGTACCAGTTACGTATAGCGTTAAATTCTTCCACATAATGCACTACATTCATAACAGTTATCTGGTATCTCAAGTCTGAGGATAACTATTTAAGATTTACTTAATAACAACATCCATAAAGTAACATGATGTAGTTTGGGATAAGTCCTATATTCAATTCATTGAATATCATGTGAATTTGGCATGTCAACGCATCAATATACTTTCAAGTATATTATACCAAAACTCAGATTTGTCTTAATTCAATGATATTCCCATATCATTGATCGACAACGGGCTATTTAGAACAACATAAGTTATTCACGGATTTAAACATGCAAATATATGATACAATCTATTATTAATGAAAACAAACGTACCAAGTACTTTAATTCGTTACAAATAATAAATGCTTAACATTCTTTATCCAAATACTAAATAAATCAATGCATGATATCTCTAGTTGATGAATTATGCCTCAAGTGATGATAATCATACTTGTTGACCCATAAAATGACTCAGGACCCACAATTTGTAGCACAAATTGTAGGGAATTGGCTAAAATTCAATTGTAGCTAATATATTTCCTTTATATTATTTATGTTCTTTTAAGCAACTCAAATTAATTTGTTTACGAATATAAGTGATTTTAGATTTTTTTTCCCCGCATTTTAGCCTTATGCCACAATAAATGGCATTGACCAAATCACTTCATTTTTTCATGTTTCAATTTTAAGTTTGGGCTAGAATATAAAATTTGAAAGTTGCAAATGGGAGAAGTTTGGTAATCAAGGAGAAATTAGGAGTAATAGAGGTATAGAAAAAAGTGGGATAATTAAGTGTGTATAATTTTGATTAAAGGTTAAATAGTCATATATTTTGTCTATTAATTTTTGTGTAAGTTGCTAAAAAACATATATTGTGAAACAGATAGAGTACTATTTTGAAAGAAATTCACGAATAATAGTATATTCAAAATCCAAACAGGTATCTATAATATTTTTAGTATTCAACATTATTTCGCTTGATACAACAACCCATATCAAAATTGTTTTAGGCAATATCGACATGCATGGAAAGAGCTCAAAAAATTTATCAAAAATGTTGGATAAGATTCATGTGACTTGTACAGATAAGGAGGATCCATGAATTCAAAAATTCAATGAAATTCATATATAAGCCGCCGGGTCATACAGTGTAGTAGGCTCCCTTGATCGACTTGAATAAGTTAAAATTAAACTGGACAAAAAACATTGAATACAGAAGAAAAAGTGGGGAAAGGAAACAATGCAGAGAACTGAGAGAAGTGAGTCATTACCACTCGCATTCGCAATATCAAGTGATAAAAAATAAATGGTTTGGAAAGAAAATATGTCGACCAAAGGATGTCGTTGCTAGTTTTATGGACATTATTTTAGTAGTCGTATGTTAGGATCGAACTCGATATCACGGGATTGCACACTTTACGTATGAGAGTTAAAGTTTAATAATTAAATGTAAAATGTTATATTTAATTATTAATTATACAAAATGTCTAATGACCGTTATTATTTAACGAATAATGACTAACGACCGCTAACCAATAAAAGAAAAGAATTATGTGTGAATATTTGGTATGTCAAGAAGGTTCCGGAATACCCTTAGGGGTGTTAGCCGATCGGTTATGGGAGGGGAAATCCAACCCATAACTTAACTTGAGCTCCAAGTTTCTATTCCTATATAAACA
Organism: Artemisia tridentata subsp. tridentata; assembly: GCA_021014915.2. Lineage (NCBI taxonomy): Eukaryota > Viridiplantae > Streptophyta > Magnoliopsida > Asterales > Asteraceae > Artemisia > Artemisia tridentata. The sequence goes on along the minus strand of CP139505.1, from coordinate 11,249,607 downwards.
AACTTAGGGATCATTATTTGTTACTCTTGTACACATAGTTTATCCCTAAACTTGTTTTCTTCTTTTCTTTTTGTTTGGCCAATCGACAAACACCCTTCATAGGGTCGATTGGTTTGATTTTCCAAACCAAAACGTTTTGTGTTCTTAAACTAGCATTTACTTTAATTTGTTAATAGTACGTGTGTACAAGAACGTGATTCAATCACACTATTGATTGAATCTTGGATTGAATTACAAAACGGTAAGGGGTAATTCCAATAATCCACATAAACCCTAATTAGGGTTCATAAAGTTGATTGCTTGGAATTAGATTCTTGTTTGGCTAGAATCTTAAGGTACGCATACTTTTACGTTTGGTTAATTAATTTATACATTATATGTTCCTACTCGCTTCCGCATGTTTACTTTGATGTTATTGTTTAATTATGATTGTCTTGTATTAAAATTCCAACAGTGGCATCACGAGCCTTGGATAATGTGTAATTAATTACCAAAACACATAAAAAACGAATCTTGGATTGTGTTTATATATGTTAGTCGATTTTTATGGATAAAAATTTCGAACCCTAATTTTTTTTAATAGGGCCGATTGCCTTATTATTTATTTTAGGGTTTGGGTTTTAATTTTAATATTGATTAGAAACCCTAGATTAACATGTTTATGTGTTAGTATGCGATCTTGTGGCAACTTGATTATATTTATGTAGAATCAATGAAAACGTGCATATTTGGCATGGATTTATTGTTGTGATAATTTAAATTGTTTAAATTTGCTATATGAATTAATGGTTAAGTTTTACACATGTAATTTAATTGATAGATGTCGAATTGGGGAAGACTCCAATATATTAAGTAATCAATTACGTGCAATATGGTATATATTTGCTATGACTAACGCAATCGATACGTCGATGCATGTGGCTCACTTACCTTTGTAAGTGATAGTCTTAGTTGAATATATACAAATATAAACCTAGAATTGATTATTAATAGGTTTTATCGAATTAAGTTTGCATGTGGCTACATGTTTTTTACATAATTAATTGTTATGTTATGTAAGTTTATTTAGTTGTTTTATTTTTTATTTGTATTACTTGTTTTTTGTTTATTTATTGTAAAGACATGTTTATAAACGAAAAGTGAAACAATGAATTGTTTTCAAAGAGTTAAATTTTCAAAGTGTTTTAATTGATTGTTGAGTTTTGTACCAATAGTACGAACGGCTCACCCAATTGTGACAAACTATAAGAGGGGTATAAGTAGGAACGGGTTTTTAATAAGCTTCGCGCTGACCTTTGTTTCTACGCTCCTTTGTGCGTCAAATTGGAGCTACCAAGTACGACTATTTTATGTACAAAATCACCTTAAGGGTGAATTAGCTTTAATTCCATGCGCCACTTTGTGGTAATTATCCGAAACACTAAGTCTTTAGACTTATGCAAAAGTACGATATAATGGACGATAATTAAAGGTAAATTCTTTGATTGGTGAATCCAATACCTCAATTGAAAACGTTTGTAAATTTGATCTTAATGAATTGGTAAATAAAAAGGTTTTATTAAACTTATGATACGAAGATGTATGCATGCTTTTTCGTACATATTTTGATTATAAACATAAAAAACTAGTACCCTTAAAATTAAGTTGATGCCATCTAATTAAAAGAACACGTGAAGTTGTGATTTACGTCATGTGAGAGCTTGGACTAGATTGCAATGGAAAGGTATATTCATACTTTCATTACTAGCAGATCAACTGATGTAATGGAACTATGTTAATTTGCAGTTCTTTAAATTAGACGACTTAATTGAGTTGTAAGTGAGAGCTTGGACTCAAGGCATAAGATGGGAATAAAACATGCTTACATTGCAATATTGTTTGGCAATGTAAATTCCATAAAGATCTAGGAATTGGAAATCGTTTGCCAATTATTGTTCGACAATTACCTTGTTGAATACTTTCATTACTAGCAGATCAACTAATGTAATGAAATTATGTCAATCAGGATCCTAACTTTAAGAAAATTCTATGGTTTATATGAATATTTACTAATGGGTATTTAATTTCCTTAAAGATTGTATTATCAAAAATACTAAAATTGAATTTTGTAAATTCTTTTAAATGTATTAATGCAACATTAAACCATAAACGTGAGATATTCTTTTATTGGTAAATTGATCTACACCCGTATGGGTTTTTTTTGGCTATAGTCAACTTTACTAAAAGGATAAACCTAGTCTCCTTTCCATGAGAGAAGCATGAGACTTAATCATATTCCTTTTCATGAATGAGAAATGTATGATAGGAAAATTAGAATTGTCTAAATTCTAAATACATAACTCATAGCAAACTTTAATAGTTAAGATTATTGCACATTTTATGAGTTATTAAATTAGAAGCTAGACTAGTTATCGCAAAATGGTAAAAGACAAACTAGCATATTTTATCTAGTTGTTTTGTTTTGACCATTTAAAGGTGCTACATACCATTGTGGGGATGGTAGACCTATTAAGGAAGAAATTGCACGCCCAATTTGTTAAGTTAATTGCATTGATGGATAGTCCATCATTTACAAAGTAGAATACATTCTTTTAGTACCTAAGTAATTGTTACGTATGGGTTTTCTCAAAGGTGTAGGAAAGTAAATAACACACTATTTGCTTTTACTGGTTATGAAACACATATAATGTTGTCAAATCCAGTGGGAGCATTGTGTTGTAATTACTGAATATGAATTATTATAATGATCTGTAATTCAGTGGGAGCTACAAGCTTTGTCATCTTGGTATAGTAACACAGATTATCTCTAGAATGTCTTGAGATAATTACTTTCCAATAGTAGACACTTATGTTTTTAAGGATAGTCATGTACGTTTCCTTACTAGACAATGTGGTTCTATATCTACTAATTATAATAAAAACTATGATACAATCATATTAATCACGTAAACAAACGAGTGACGTGTTATTTATCTGATACATGATGTTGTTCCATGCACAAGTGGGAGAAATCTTTATTGTGTGCTAAGGTACAACACATAGGAATATGATTTAAAGGATTCTATTGACTACAAGGTAAGAGACTAGCATTCTAATGTGAATTATTCACATCTAATCTAAGAAACACTTGGTGTTGCAATTTACGTTATGAGAGAGCTTAGCTAGATTGCAACAACAAGGTAAATATCCATGTTACTTGATACCGTATCTGAAAAATTTGCAGTTTCTAAATTAGATACCTATTAGAACAAGTGTTAATATGATAATAAGACTACTTCAAATTAAATATTTATGTATTATTGAAATGACATAAATAAATGAAGTAATCTAATACTACTTCAATTTGAATATTTATGTAATTTTGGAATGACACAAAATAAGTGAAGTAATAAATTAACTTGAAATTACTATTGAAACCAAGAGATGGTGTTCATAATTAATTTAGTTAAACATGTTTATGTTTCATTGTAAAGATATAAACATGAAGTCTTTTAATTGTTACAAGACTTATAATAAAGTAAGACGTTAACTTGTTATGTTTTTTAATTAAGACATATACAAGAAGTCATTGAGTTGATCAATGATTTATAACGTATAGTGGGATTATAACAGTTTATGTCTTCTTGTTGAGACATGGAAATTAAGTGACTTGGTCAAAAAGTACTTATGTTATATAGCATGCAATTGGCTTGAAAATTCTATTATACCATTAAGTTGACTTAGTTGGTGAATAGATAAGCCAAACGAAATATATTTATCTTACATATTGTAAGATTGTCTTACAATATTAATTCTAATGAAATACCAAATGTTTATGGTATGTTCATTTAGGAAAATCAAACTCTTGTAATTTTATGGACATTATTTTAGTAGTCGTATGTTAGGATCGAACTCGAGATCACGGGATTGCACACTTTACATATGAGAGTTAAAGTTTAATAATTAAATGTAAAAGGTTATGTTTAATTATAAATTACACAAAACGTCTAACGACCGTTAGTATTTAACGAATAATGACTAACGACCGTTAAACAATAAAATGAAAGAATTATGTGTGAATATTTGGTATGTCAAGAAGGTTCCGGAATACCTCTTAAGGGTGTTAGCCGATCGGTTATGGGAGGGGAAACCCAACCCATAACTTAACTTGAGCTCAAAGTTTCTATTCATATATAAACAAACTTATGGATCATTATTTATTTCTCTTGTACACATAGTTTATCCCTAAAATTGTTTTCTTCTTTTCTTTTTGTGCCAATCGACAAACACCCTTCATATGGTCGATTGGTTTGATTTTCCAAACCAAAACATTTTGTGTTCTTAAACTAGTATTTACTTTAATTCGTTAATAGTACGTGTGTACAAGAACGTGATTCAATCACACTATTGATTGAATTACAAAACGGTAAGGGGTAATTCCAATAATCCACATAAACCCTAAGTAGGGTTCATAAAGTTGATTTCTTGAAATTAGATTCTTTTTTGACTAAAATCTTAAGCTACACATACTTTTACGTTTGGTTAAATAATTTATACATTATATGTTTCTACTCGCTTCCGCATGTTTACTTTGATGTTATTGTTTAATTCCAACAGGCGTTTCGGCTATAAATAAGGGAGTTTGATAAGCTGATCATATATACAATTAATATTACCCTTCAAAGCATTATGATGAAGTCACCTCCTCTCACATGTCTTGTTGCTGTGCTGGTTGCGGTGGTGGTGATATTGCAGCTGCAGGTCCCTCAAGCTCAGGCCCAAAGGCCCGAAATGTTCAAATGTTAATGTGTGGTTATTGGGGTGAGATTGGTATCCTGATAGCAATTAGAAGTCACGAATAGTACGCTTTCAGATCGATTAAATTGGAGTGTATACCAATTAACGACCGGATAAAATCTAATTGATTCAAGTTTGTGAATGATTGTATGTTTGCAGAATTCGTTGTGATCAAAATCGTTTTGATCAGCCTCTGTTTTCTATATCTCAAAATAGAGAATATATTAGACCCTTTAAAGAGTCGGTTATTGGGTTCTGATAACTGCAAAACGGTTATATTAACTGTAACCAACTATCAGCAGAATCTACACAATCAGCAGGAACGCTGCACTATCGGCAGGAACCATGTACTATCGGCAGAAACCACATCAGCAGAAACCACCTGCTATCAGCAGGAACCATCTGCTATCAGCAGAGTTACAATGCTATCAGCAGAGTTAGAATGCTATCAGCAGAGTCATCAAAGCTATCAGCAGAGTTACAATGCTATCAGCAGAGTCATCAAAGCTATCAGCAGAGTTTCAACACAACTGCCGCCCCTTGGACCCTGCTTCTCTCAGGGGCGTTGCCCCCGAACCCCCACCAAGGGGGCTACGCCCCCTTGGAACCCCCGTTAGTCCAGTTAATATCCAAATAAGTGTCGACCCTTATTTGCATATTAAACTCAATCTATTTTACACTAAAATACCAACACAAAACCTTCAAATGTTCCGGCTCTATTCTCTGCGGGACCCTTAAACAGGGTTCCTGTAATGATGCTCGAAATAAGATTCAGGCCGACAAGACCTACATCACTGGCGGAAATGGAGCAGCCTCAGGGCCTTGCTCAGGCCAATGTGGACTCTTCGTCTCCGGTTCCAGATGCGACCTCACCGGCAAAGAGATGATCACTGCCTTTAACGAACTCCGTGCTCGTGGCTGTTTCAAATGTGGTGTCAAGACTTTCAGTGATGGCTGCCAGTTCAAGATGGATTATGTCTCTGGAAGTTGCTAAGTGTGTACGTTGTTGGTGCTATATCCATCTACCTCTAGCTCTCATGTTCGTCAATAAAATAAAAGCTAGAGAAATTTAAATAAAAGGCGTTTTAGCCTTTCAACTTTGTTTACCCTTAGCCGCCTTAAATGCTACACAAATATCAGTTGTGAAGGATTTAGTGTTAAAAGTTTAAAAAATTTTGATCTCTCTGTTAGTAATTGAGCTATAGGAAAAATCAAAGGGTGGGAAAAAACGAAACCATAATTAAAGCTTTTTAATCTTAATTAAGGGTATATCGGTAAAAAAAAAATAATCTTTAATTTGTGTGAAACAACCTATTACGCCTTATATATGCAATCAGAGGGACTTTTAGATTACGAAATATTAGTGAATAAGGTATCATCACATTAAGAGGGTACAATAAGTAATCTATCGATTTACTTTGAGCTTTTTCGAGGAATGAATCGACTTTCATGACTTTTATACCTTCGCAAAGTAGCTGCAAAAGAATTAAAATAAAAAATAAAAAAAAATCCTTTAACAAGACTAAAAATCCTCTCAAATTCCAAATTCCAATTCACTACAAGAAAAGCTTCTTTTAGTGACAGGTGGTATTTCATCACTAACAGCAAAAAGTCGTTACAAATCCTGCTTAGTGGCGAAAACTGAGGTCCTCACGTGTCGTCACAATAGGTGCGTCACATATTTGTTTTAGAGACGAAATGCAAAAATTCGTCATTAAAAAGTGACAAAATCAGAGTTGTCACTAAAATTTTTGATGACATCTTTCGTCACAAAATTTTGTCACCAAAGGATGTAAGTCGTCACTATTTTTTGTCAAATTAACCAAAAAGGGTTGTCACAAATTTGACATCATCAGTGACCAAATAGTCATCACTATTTGTGAAAAATAAAATTCAGGCTACTAATTAGTCTAACGAGTGCATCAAATAGAACTCCATTACATTTATGAACCGTGTAATGTATCCAAAGCACTAATGTCATTCCGCATTACAAGCTTAAATCACATGTATATTGATTAAACCATCAATATTACGAGCACGCAACGGAAGAATCAATATTTAATGTTATGCACAACATTGGATCTCGTATCACCACGAAACCTTGATCAACTATAGCGAGCTGATCTCTATCTAATACCAAACCCCAGTCACAACAGTATCAACCCCAATACATTTCTAGCAGTATAAAGCTGAATAAAAAAAAATAAAAAAAAAAAATAAAAAAAAATAAAAAAAAACTTCCACCAAATGCCAAAGAGGTTAATTTCATTCCATTTTGAAAGTGATTATTTGTATATTGTTCTTTCAGGTATTAAATAGTCAAATTTTAGGGTGCGTTTGGTATCCGGTTGTCGTAGTCAAAAAATAGATTCAATCTAATAATGAACTGTTTGGTAGGTCCTTGAAAGAAAAAGAAATTGAATCATATTAAAAAAGTCATTCCACATTAAAATTATGACTTTTCACCAATTCCCTCTGGCACACATATCTCAACCGCACGATTCATATATTTCTTTGATATTATTTGTCTTTTTGTTACAAGTTTCTTGAGTCAAACATTTAAATATTTTTAAATAAATATATAAATTAAATAATTATTAATTTTCTCTCTATTCCTTTTCTTTCAAACATTTCTCAAATTCAAATCCAAATCCAAATCCAATTCCAATCCGACTTACAAACCAAACGCACCCTTAGTTTGTGTGTGTAGTGAACCTTAATCTGACGAAAAACCAGTATAGGAGTAATTGCACGAGAACCGACTTTTATTATCCAGATACTTGTAACCTTTATGGGTCAATTTACAAATAAATTCTCAAGTAATCAAAATTTCCCAACACTAATCTTAATATCACAACTTCAAACATCGTAAAGCATATCCAAACACCATCTCTTGCAGCCCATTTTGTTATAGCTATATGTGTTTCTGATTATTTTATATCCTTATATATGGGTCATCTCAAAAGTAGCTATTTTTGGTAATCACGACATCTAATATCTTTTGGCTAGGGTGCACATTAAACCACAGTCCACTATCTATTATGTCTGAATGCTTTTCAACTAAATTTTTTAAAAAGTTCAACAACCATCAATGAGGACCAAACCGACCCTTAGTGCAACTGTTTATTCCGTAACATAAAACATGCAAAAAATACCAAATTGACCCTAAGTAAAGATACCATTAATGATAGAAAGAGAAAAGAACTCAAGGCCTACCGCACAATTCACCATCCACAACTTTGGATCACGAACACATGGCAAGAGAGCTTGTTGTTCCAACTCAGTCTGGTCATCATCATCATCATCATCATCATCATCATCATCATCATCATCATCATCATCATCATCATCATCATCTGACCGATTCCTACCATATCTCTCCTGAATTTCTCTCCAAGAGCTTCAACATCTTCTGTTCATCTTCACGAGTAGGCAAAGGAGGATGACACATCCTCCTTGCATCTTCAGCATCGTGATCATCTCGCTCATTCACTATGAAACCTTTGCCAAAATAATAATAATAATAATAATAATAAAATAAATAAAAAGACCTTATCAGAAAAATTAAAAGAAATTCAACATTTTATAAGATATAATGAAATACATTACAGCTTTCAATAATTCAAAGTTCAATTGAAAAGTGCCAATATATATTATCACATAAAGCAAATTTAAGAAACAGGAGCTTCACCATGAAGCATTCACAACGAATGCGAAAGTATGAAAATTGCAGAATTTCACGACACATAACAGAATCACTGGCTGAATTTAAACTTATTCTTTGCAGTATATATACGATGCTAAATATAACTCGAAGTGTGATCAAATTATAAAGTAACCATGATAAGTTAAATATATGATGAACTTTCGTTGTAACCTAGTGTTATTAAGAGCCAGAGGCAAAATATTAGACATCGACACCGGCTTATGATTTAATATTCTATTGTGTTTCCCCTACAACATTTGTCTCTCAAAATGTTTTATTTTGTCCAATGTAACGTTTGAATATGTGATCAAAATGTTCCTACGTAATAATCTAAATGCTTTCTTTGTTTGCTATAGTGTTTATTCCAACAGTTAAACAAAAACCTAATATGACTAGATGTATTGATTGTTAGATAATAAATGTCCACAAGCCCGTTGGGTTTCACCCGTTTAGTTAATAGGGTTAGGTTAGTTTTGTAGTCAATTTAATATTTTGTAATCTTCATTAATTTGCGAATCTGATAATATGGTTTTCAGTATTCCCTTTGTTTATACATGGTATCTAGAGCTATGAAGAAGAAGAAAGAAAAAAAAGTTTCGTTTGGTTTTGCTATCGAAGATTCGTCTGAATTGGGAAAGTTTGTTTTTGTTCTTGTCGTTCCTTCGTTTGGTTTTGCTATCGAAGATTCGTCTGAATTGGGATAGTTTGTTTTTGCTCTTGTCGTTCCTTCGTTCGAATTTAGATGAAAAGAAGAATCGTTGGGAATAATAGTTTGACTAAAGATATTAAACCAAGCAAATTTTGACATCTTTTTTCAATTCAGTCAAATTCAAGATCTTAAACAAGGAAGAAAGGAAGAAATTAGATAGTGTGAATTTTAATTTTTCATTTACAACTATCAGATCCAACTCACACGAAGGAAGTAACCCAAACAAAGGGGACTTTTTATTTTGTTTCCCATATACCATAACGCATGCTAGGTCAATTATGGAGATTATTTTGTCATTGCTTAACCGAACCAAAATTTTGTTATTTTATGTGAATGCAAATATATTGTGGGATATGTTTATGTGAATGCAATCAAATAATATGTTATCACAAAATATAGTTGAAACTAAGGGTTGGTTTGGTAGGACGGAATGAAATGTCAAATGAATAGAATAAACGACGTAATAGAATAATTGATGAAATGTAATGATTAGTTGCCGTTATTAATCTTGTTTGGTTGGTATAATATGACGTTACGAAACCGATAAGAAAAAAAAAATACTAAAATGCCCATTGATAATAGAAATTTTTTTAATGTGGTTCGTTAATGACGGACTTTTATGTAATTTTGATTCCATTGCAAGATGGAATGAAAAAAATGAGGGACTATGATAGTTTTTGGTGCAATGTGTCATTCCTTGTAATGAATCATTACATTATATAATTGTAAACAAATAAATTTTTTTATTACATAATAATAATCTTTTTCATTCCCACTTTGATTACAACAAACCAAATACTAAGTAAGTAACGAGAAGAACAAAGTATGTTGCATTGTTTTTGAAATTTGACATGTAGCATAAATGCTTAATCCAATAGATTGCATATTATCTAAAACCGAGGGACCAAAAATGCAATACTTGGGGTCAACGTCAACCCATTCATTTCATCTTCCATTTTGATTGCATTCATTCATACCAACAGTACTTGACTCTCAAAAGACTTTCATCCATTGCTAATCTGTAAGTATTTCTAAACTCTAATCAATTACTTTTAATATTATCGATCCAATTCATTTGTTTCATTTTGTATTTGCTCGATCATCTTATAGCTTGTTGTTCTATGTCTGTATACAAATCATTTTGTTTTTTTTATTAACATCATGTGTGGTTATTATTTCAAGGCATTAGAAGTGATTATTTGATCCAATAGCATGAATCATATAAAATAATATGATTAAGACTGAATTACACATTTTGGGTAGGTTCAGTCACAGGAAACATTTAATCTCTACAAAACCTATTAAATATAGAAAACGTGCCTAAATTTGAGATGTTGTAGTCGTCCCGTCACTATAATTTGTTACTTTTGTGTAGTTATCATTTTGAGACATTAAAACTGATTATTTCATCTATTGCCCAAATGACCACATTTTAATAACTTATCGGTGTGAATGATATATAATCTAAATAAGATTAAATTGCGAAATCACACATTTAGTTTGTGTCTAGACTCTAGATGTTGTTGTCGTTCAATAACTTATTTTTGTGTTGCTATCATTTTAAGACTACGTATGAACCAGAGTCACATATTTAGTAAAAGGATTTTTTTATGAAATGCAACATATATACCTGTGGGTCTAAAAATCATACTTTTTAAATATAATTTGACCTATCAACATATCATGTGATGTTGTTTACATTATCTTAGTCATGGATTCTTGGTACTAATTATTATTGATAATGGCTACTGTTTCTGGTGATCTTTACTTCTGAACGCAGCTCGATAGCTCGTCATTGATAATGGCTACTACGTCCATTCCTCATCGGTGGAAATATGATGTCTTTGTAAGTTTCAGAGGTGAAGATATCCGCAAAAACTTTATGGATCATATGTTCAATGATTTCAAGCAAAAAAGGATTCATGCTTTTAGAGATGATAGAGAATTGCCTAAAGGAGAAGAGATATCTCCTCATCTCTACAAAGCCATTGAAGAATCGAGGTTTTTGATTGTTATCTTCTCCAAAAATTACGCTTCTTCAACATGGTGTCTCAGGGAACTTGTGAAAATACTTGAGTGCAAGCAGATTGAAGATCCCAAACATGAGGTTCGGATTATCTTTTATGATGCCAAGCCTGATGTAGTGAGGAAGCAAAAGAGAAGTTACGCAAAAGCGTTTGCCAAACATGATGTTTCAAATAGAACAGAGGTGGATAAATGGAAAGAAGCTTTATCAATGGCGGCTAACTTATCTGGATGGGATCTCCAGGACATGACAAATGGGTAAATTTCTTGTTTTTGTGTAATTATCTTGTAGCTCTACTAAAGCTTAACACTATGTAGTTTCTCTTACTTATTGTGGCTTTGTGGTAAACAGGTTTGAGTCCAAGTTCATCGATTCCATTTCCAGAGAAATCCTCAAAACATTATGTGATGGACCCTTACATGTTGGTGAGAACCTTGTTGGCATAGATTTCCATTTCGACAAATTAGGCTTGGCACGCTTCATTGGGTCAGATAAGGTTAACATGATTGGATTATGCGGTATAAGCGGGATAGGAAAGACGACCCTTACCAAAGCTATTTATAACTTGATGTATGTCCACTTTGAAGGAAGTTGCTTTTGTGAAGATGTCAAAGAAGTCACAAAACGACAAGGCCTGCTTCAAGTCCAACTGCATATGATTGGAAAGATCTCGAAAATAGAAGATTTGAAGATATCAAGTGTTGGTGAAGGAATTATGGTAATAAAGAAGATAATGTCATCAAAGCCGATCCTGCTTGTTTTGGATGATGTGGATCATCGGGATCAGTTAATGGCACTAGCGGGTTCAGCTAGTTGGTTTTGCCCAGGAAGTTTGATTATTTTCACAGGTAAAGATAAACAGTTGCTAAGATCTCATAGAGTGGATGAAATCCATGACATGGACTTCCTAGATGAGGATGAATCTCTTAAGCTCTTCAGTTTCCATGCCTTTGAGGAAAAACATCCTTCTACAGGCTTCCAAGAACTTGCTGAGAAAGCTGTGAACTATGTGCAAGGTCACCCTCTGGCTCTCATAGTTTTGGGTTGTTTTTTGTACGGTAAAACTGTGGGTCAGTGGGTTAGTGAACTGGAAAGGCTTAAAAAACATCCTAATGAAGAAATACATCGAGTTCTCCGCTTAGGTTATGATGGGCTAAACCTCCCGCAGCAAAATATCTTACTTGATATCGCATGTTTATTCATTAGAGAAAACAGTGATTTTGTAGCAAGCATACTAGATGGTTGTAGCTTTTTTGCATATACAAACATGCAAGTTCTTGTTGATAAGTCATTAATTACAATCTCCAGTGGGATGTCACTTCAAATGCATGACTTGATTCAAGCAATGGCAAGGGAAATCATTCATGAAGAATCTATCATGACTGGGAAACAGAGGAGATTGTGGAATTCATCTGAAGTATACAATGTATTGAGTGAAAAGAAGGTAAGTAGTGGTATATGATTTTTTTTCTCTACATTAATACATTAAGGTATTAGCAACATATCCTAATGAAGCTACATGTTTTTGTTTTTTGAGGTGGCAAGAACTGAAGCAGTTGAAGTTCTAGTCCTTTTGTTAGAGAAATTGAGTCAAAAGGTTCACATAGATGCTAATGATTTTGCACATATGAAAAAGTTGCGGATCCTGAAAATCTATCAAGAGGAAATATTTGGGCAGAAACATGAATTGGAGGGACACAATGTGATCTTCTCAGGAAATTTGTATTATTTGTCCAATGAGCTAAGCTTGTTTTATTGGCATGGATGCCCTTTCAAGTACTTACCTTCAAATTTCTATCCAGAAAACATTGTGGCCATTGACCTGTCTTACAGCAACATAAATAATTTTTGGACAACACCTAAGGTATTTCCTTGTACATACATATTTTCCTATTTGATATCTAATGATCCGAGAATTTATCTTCTTCTTTTCTTTTCTTTTTTTATCGATGTCAGTGCTTTAGAAGGTTGAAAGTAATGAAGTTAAGGTTCTGTTGTAACCTAACAACCACCCCTGACTTCTCGGAGATTACAAATCTCGAAGAGCTAAGTCTTGAAGGTTGTGTGAATTTGGTTAGCATTCATCCCTCAATTGGAATGCTCGAGAGGCTTGTTGTGTTAAATCTAGCGGGGTGCCTAAAAGTCGACCAACATCCATCCTCTCTAATAAACCTTGCATCATTGTCATTTGGTGGCCAAGGGAGGATTCAACCTAGATGGTGGACTTCACTCGCTGGTTTCATATGGAAGCAACAACATCCCCAAAGATCAGTTTCATTGGCAGGTTTACATATGTTAAAGGAACTGAATTTAAGCTACTGCAATTTAGAACAAGTGCCTGAGAGCATTGGAGACTTATCATGTCTAAAGGATCTATACTTGGAAGGAAACAATTTTACTAGCTTGCCTGGAAGTTTGAGTCAACTTTCTCATCTTGAATATCTTATACTTGATGGTTGCAAGAAGCTGGAAGTGTTGCCCGAACTTCCACATAGCCTAGATTATCTTTATGCATCTGATTGCACCTCCTTAAGAGAAGTGGCGGAATCATCTAAAGACCCATTGTGGTATAGGGGAAATGATTTCATAAATTGTCCAAAGCTGTTTAAGAATGTTACCATTGATAGCGAGGGGTCTATATCGAAGACTCATTGTCTTGACTCATCTATAACTTCCCAAGGCTTTATTCACCAGCTTTGTGCTTTCCTTGGGTATGTGGGTTTAGAGACTAACTCATCTATAAATTCTCAAGGCTTTGAGTTAGATATAGCATATCATGGGAATAGCATTCCAGAGTGGTTTACAAATAGAAGTACGGAAAATCATGTAAAGGTTGAATTACCATCAGATTGGTGTTATGATAAGTTTAGCGGATTTGGAACTTGTGTTGTTTTTAAGAGAAAAAAGCCTTTCGAGTGCGGGTTGAGTTACTCTGTAAAGAACTTTGATGGAGCTTCTCTGAATCTTGCATACAATTACTTTCCATTTGCAATTAAGGATTATTTTGAGAAAGAGGTGACAGGAATCCAAGATTCATATATGATATGGTTGCGTTATACGAGGTGGAGGGATCTATGGAAATGGAAGGAAGCAAAGAATTTTGTAACATTTTGTTTTAAAGATGTTGAAGTGAAGGAGTGTGGTGCAACATTTTGTTTTGAAGAGAATAATGAAGATATTGAGGTGACGGAGTGTGGTGTTAGAGTCGTTTATGATGAAGAGAATAATGAAAACTTAACACACTTGAGTATGTTGCAAGACCTAACTCCATCTGGTGGGACCATGAGCTATTTTGGGCGTAATAGAAGTATTGACTGGTCGTGGTAGTCCAAAAACAAAAGCATTTGTAATTTATATTTGTTAGCCACTGTTTAGACAAATTCCTCCTCAATATATTTTAACAGCAATTACAAGTTTGATTTATTAATCGTAAATGTTAAACTTTAATTTTTTGTTGATATTTGTTAGCCACTGTTTAGACCTACATATGACCTTTTGCTACAGCAGTGGCGACCTTCATATTTTTTTTCTATTTTTATTCCTTTCAATTTTTTTAACAACAAAATTAAATTTCATTAATAATAAAAACATTTCAATTAAATTCAAATAACATTACAACATTACAATAATAACTAGTTTTAGACCCCCGTGCACGCACAGGGTTTTGGATTTAAATTTTGTTAGATTAAGCTTTGGCTTAAATTTTGTTGGATAAATGGTTGTTGAAAGTAAATAAAGTGCTAACATTGTTTAATTGGTACGGGGTTTTGGATATATTTTTGTTAGATTTGTTTTCGCAAATTGTAAATATAAGTCTTTTGTTTTTTTTTTAATTGTTGATTAAAAGTCAAATTAAAATAAGACTTTGTTTAGATGAATTTGTAAAAGTTTCTGATGATATATGGGGCTTGTTGATGGGTCTCTGGCTAATGGGCCTTGCTGGTGAGCATTTCTGATGGGTTTCCTGATGACCAAAATTATTTCATTTTGATGGGTCTTTCTTTCTGATGACCAAAATTGTTTCATTCTGATGGGTCTTTCTGAACACATGTTATGTATCCATTGTGTATTGCTAATAATGCATGGGTCCATGTGTTCACTTAAAATGCTTAACAGTCACGTTTGATTAATGTTTTATGACTTCACAAGCAAATCATAACCCCTACTAATATCATCCTAACGCACATTGAGATACCTCTTCATTATTTCATTACTAATCCGCTTAATATGTTTAAGCAATAAATTCCATAACTTCTGATGAAGTGTAATTCATACAGTAGAATATGATTAGAATTTGTTTATAATGATGCTTGACTGGTATATGATTTATCGGGATCTCCTATGGGATCCTAAGTATAACACAAATACTTCTTTAGTAGATTGTTGGCTTGCATTATTTCTGGGAGATGATAACCATTGTATTGTTGAAGTTCAAAATCACTGCTCTTCTCTGTGGCATATGGGTTTTGTTGCAATTCGTCCCCAAGAAACACTTTTAGGCCTGAATCTGAACCCAATTTGGATGCCGACAGATGTTGCAGCTGCTTTTGCTGATGGGCCAGGGTCATATTTCTGCAAAATGGGTCGAAAATAATCGCTATATTAGTATTGACTTGAAACAATTGATAGGTTATCCCAGATAAAATGTTGAATAATATAATGCCAAACCCCAATCACAGCAATATCAACCCCAATACATTTCTAGCAGTATAAAGCTGAAAAAAAAAAAAAAAAAAAAAAAAAAAAAAAAAAAAAACTCCCATCAAATGCCAAAGAGGTTAATTTCATTGCATTTTGAAAGTGATTATCTGTATATTGTTCTTTCAGGTATTAAATAGTCAAATTTTAGGGTGCGTTTGGTATCTGGGTGTCGTAATCAAATAATGGATTCAATCTAATAATGAACTGTTTGGTAGGTCTTTGAAAGAAAAAGAAATGGAATCATATTAAAAAAGTCATTCCACATTAAAATTGTGACTTTTCACCCATTCCTCTGGCATACATATCTCAGCTGCATGATTCGTATCTTTCTTTGATATTATTTGTCTTTTTGTTACAAGTTTCTTGAGTCAAACATTTAAATATTTTTAAATAAATACATAAATTAAATAATTATTAATTTTCTCTCTCTTCCTTTCATTTCAAACCTTTCCCAGATCCAAATCCAAATCCAAATCCAATTCCAATCCCACTTACAAACCAAACGCACCCTTAGTTTGTGTGTGTGTAGTGAACCTTAATATGACGAAAAACCAGTATAGGAGTAACTGGACGACAACCGACTTTTATTATCCATATATTTGAAGCGTTATGGGTCAATTTACAAATAAATTCTCAAGTAATCAAAATTTCCCAAACACTAATCTTAATATTACAACTTCAAACATCGTAAAGCATATCCAAACACCATCTTTTGCAGCCTATTTTGTTATAGCTATATGTGTTTCTATTTTATATCCTATAATATTGGTCATCTCAAAAGTAGCTATTTTTGGTAATCATGGCATCTAATATCTTTTGGCTAGGGTGCACACTAAACCACAACCCACTATCTATTGTGTCTGAATGCTTTTCAACTAATTTTTTTAAAAAGTTCAACAACCATCAATGAGGACCAAACCGACCCTTACTGCAACTGTTTGTTCCGTAACATAAAACAAGCAAAAAAAATACCAAATTGACCCTAAGTAAATATACCATTAATGATAGAAAGAGAAAAGAACTCAAGGCATACCGCACAATTCACCATCCACAACTTTGGATCACGAACTGATGGCAAGAGAGCTTGTTATTCCACCTCAGTCTGGTCATCATCATCATCATCATCAACATAATCTGACCGATTCCTACCATATCTCTCCTGAATTTCTCTCTCAAGAGCTTCAACATCTTCCTGTTCATCTTCACGAGTAGGCAAAGGAGGATGACGCATCCTCCTTGCATCTTCAGCATCGTGATCATCTCCCTTATTCACTATGAAACCTTTGCCAAATATATATATATATATATATATATATAATAAAATAAAATAAAAAGACCTTATCAGAAAAATTAAAAGAAATTCAACATTTTATAAGATATAATGAAAGACATTACAGCTTTCAATAATTCAAAGTTCAAGTTGTTGGGTCAAGAATTTGACCTAAGTACCCTGACAAGATTTGAACATAAAATAGCCTAATTCACTGATAAAATAGTGGGTTACTCACTGATAAAGAAATAAGTGAGTGTTGTAAAAAGCCCGTTGTTGAAGAAACATTTACTTACTAATAGGGTGTCAGTGAGTAAAGTATTCGAGCTACAAGCAACACCAGTATCACTGAGAATTGACAAATGTCTCAGTGACCCTGAAGATACTATCTCTACAAGCAGACTGATAAATGGGCGGGAACTTCCAACAACGAAGTTAGACAAAGTACAAGAGGGACCACTTGGTGGATGACAACTCACACCAAGTGGATGACAACTCATACCTACCACACTTGACTTTGTTTATTTTCCAATATATATAGTTTGCTATTGTAATAGATTTAGTATGCATTTCCTAAACAAACCAAAATAGACACATAGTGTATTAGTTTATAGGATCATCTTCTCACTGAATCACAAGCATAGCTTGGATCAGTGAGAGTTTATTTGTCACCCAAAGGGGATGATTTACCGAAATTATCCCATTTAAGAAGCTGAAGATGTTATCATGTAATCTAATATGTTTTGAGTAATCTTGTAACAATTTATTCACTGTCAATGAATATGTTCTTGTGTTACTCAATTTCATGGACCAACACAAGTGAAGAGTGCCAATATATATTATCACATAAAGCGAATTTAAGAAACAAGAGCTTCACCATGAAGCATTCACAAAGAATGCGAAAATATGACAATTGCAGAATTTTACGCACATAACAGAATCACTGGCAGAATTTAAACTTATTCTTTGCAGTATATACACGATGCTAAATATAACTCTAAGTGTGATCAAATTATAAAGTAACCATGATAAGTTAAATATATGATGAACTTTCATTGTAACCTAGTGTTATTAAGAGCCAGAGGAAAAATAATAAACATCGACACCGGCTTATGATTTAATATTCTATTGTGTTTCCCCTACAACATATGTCACTCACCTACTAACCTTCAATATATTATTAGCTGGTCATATAGAGTATAGACATTATCCTGCATAAATCAAGTGAATTGTATCACCATATAAAACTTTAGTCCCCTGGTTTTGCCTTCCTCACGCGTGAGGTCACACCACCACAATGAGGTGGCGTGTGACCCGTGCTCATGCTGCACCATTGTGGGCAGCCTAAGATCTAACTCATATTTTTTCCATTCATAAGTATCTCAAAGAAAAACCAAGTCAAGATCAATATCATGTCATTCCCAACGCATACGCGGAAACTAATTGTAACCTACAATTCGCTCAGAATTTGACATCTATCTCATCAGCAAACATTAGCCACCGTAAAACTTACTTCAAAGGCTAATGGAATCAATTTGTTTAACATGTATGCTTTATTAAAATTAGTTACGTAATTTGATACAATTAAAACAACACTATTAATCGGCCAAAACGCTAAATAGATGCAAAAGAACATAGGCCAAACAGACAATAACAATAAACAAATAAGAAAAAAACGCTAACAGTGTTCCGCTTCTTCCTCCTCCTCCTCATCATCTTCCGAATCGGTTACCTCAACCTCAAGCTCAAAAAAATTATTCGCCGCTTTCGCACGTCTCCGCCTACGTCCGCCACCACCGTAATCCTCATCATCCTCCTCCTGCTCATCATCATCATCTTCCTCAGCCACATCATCTATATATTCAGATCTCCATCTCGTACTATCGCCGGTGCCGCGATCTTCGTCTTCTTCGCCAATGGCGTCATCTTGATCTTCGTTTTCTATGTCATCTTCGTACTCGTCACGTCGAGGGCCTCGAGGCATAGTTTAGGTTTTTGAGAATTGAAACGATTGATAATACCAAACATGAATCATTTGTCCTTACCAAAGTTTTCTGCTTATACCCCAATCTTTAATATTCGATAGCCAGTGATTGTATATCTGAAAGTACTAAAACAAATCAAATAAGTTATAAACTACAGACTTACAGAGTTCTAAATTATATATAAAACCACAATTATGACTAAAGATATGGTAAATACCTTATCACATCTTTCCAGCATAATGGTTAGTTCTCATGTTTTAACTGCCTCAAGGGCCTTCTCAGCCAAAGGCTCCATGGTCTGGTTGCTGGAAAATTAGCATATCTGAAATTAAACATCTGATTACGGATAAACATTTATTACCCCTTTTTTGAAACCTAGCATAATCAGCTTTTATTTCACAACTGGTCTTTAACTTTTTCAAAAGAACTATCCTATGTTGACAATTTATGTGTTTTGAATTGGGTTCGTTAGTGTCCTTATTAACTGTGGCTATTGAAATGGAAGACTGGATTGTTGCTCCTTCTCCCTAAATTCTTGGACCTGCACTCTTTTGTAACACATGTTCAAAGACTTGGAGGACCACAAATAATCATCCCATTATCCAAAAATTTAGCAAACATATAACAAACAGTACTCCATTTATTTAGATGCATAGTTATACTAATTGACCAAAGGGTGTTTGGGGTAAGTTTATCCTTAAAAGCTTATGTGTTTTAAAAAATTCCTAATCCAAGGGATTTTACTTTTTAGCTTATTTCGTAGCCGGAATTTATATAAGCCTTTTAACATAAGCTTAACTAAACACCTTCAAAGTGTTTAATAGCTTTTCCATGATAGAGTAAGCTATTCAACATTTGATATAAGCTTACCCCAAACACTCCCTAAGTATTAAAGTTACTGTAATAATGCAGAGTTATCAACTTTTTAGCTAATAAGAACATTTCAACCCCCTGATTTTAATAGCAGAGAGTTATTCTCATTCATGTAGTACTATTATTCCGACTGATGGATGAATAAGCTATCTGATGTGTAAATTTCCAAATTTCCGACTTCAAATATTGGTTTGATTTTCCTTTAGGTTACAGAACGTATATTGGACTTCATTCATCATGATCACCTAAGTATTCATCTTGTGAAACTTATTTACTTCAGTCCAATATATTACAAAGAAACATTTATCAGTTCCAAAATGGTAATGGTCTTGTTGACAATGTCTTTCACAACTGACAGGTGACTGGTCGAACTTATGTCATCATCAAGTACCAATTTCACCGTTTCATGACATTTTTTCTTCTTAAACACTATTCTTATCCTCATTTTCTACCTATTTACCTTCCACTCAATCAACCCTCTTGTCCTTACCTCTCATACCCTTGTTATATTTTATTCTATCTAAATTGTCTGCTCTCAAACGATAATGCTTTCTTTTCCAATATGTGCTATTACAATTAGTTATCTGTATTATGACTATCTAATATAACATGGTCTCTTCTAAAGAGCACACATCCAAACGCCCCGATAAGTAAAAGTTATTAATAAACAATTTCCTAATCAAATTACATTCATATAATGCTGGACAGGTGTCGTATAACGTTGAACAGATGTCGATTTGACATACTTGTCTCTTTCACTATTAACCGTACCTAGTGGATTAATCTCTATTTTAGCACCCATTCACCAACCTCTATTTCCCCAACCACCGCCACCATGACGACCGAAACTAACACATACTGACCCTACAATTTTTATACCTGGGAACACCCCATCATGACCTGCTTGTTTGTCCACTCTTTCCAACCTATAAGTTATAGGCAAAGCACTATTAAAGTGGTGCATCTGACTCAACCACGTTAACAAATGCAGGTGTCTTGTTATAAAGATGTGGCGGCACATCAGATGTTGCAACATATTCAAATCATAAAAGAAAATAATCAGATGATCCAACCATGGAAACATTTGCTGAAACTTAATTTTCCTGCAAACGCGCACACAACCAGTTGCATATTTATATCTTAAGAGTGTGCATAATAACAAATTTAGTCCTAACATCATATAAACAAACTACAGTAAGGCATTAAGGGGGATGTTTATTATACAGTAAGTTTATAATAAATCCATGTGTTCTTTCAAAAAGCTTAGCCAAACACCCCTAAACATACAACCAGGTCCATAATAGTCTAGTATGTGCACTATGGTAACAACAAAAATCTTCTCCAACCTGGTGTTCAAATCTGTATCGTACCATGTTTTCAAACTTGTGTTGCATCAGATTTAGTGTAAATGGGGTACTATGGCGACTACAACTGTATCCTCATGCCCTGTCGATGTTAACTGGGTAAGTTTTCTTCCAGTAATTGTTAGTACTAAAAAAAAAAAAAAAGATACGTACCTGCTCCCATTAGTCTAGATGTCATTTATACATTTATGCCGTATAAGTTTCTATGGTCCATCCTCACGTCAAGCTAAAGGGGACCCAACAGATTAGATTGATCATAAGAGTTGTTAATATACAGGGAACACAGTAAACCACAACCCGCTATTTATTGTGTCTGAATGTTTTCCAAGTATTAAAAAAAGTTCAACAGCCATCAATGAGTACCCATAGGTTTGAACTGAAACACTTGAGCAGAAGCATTAAGACTCAAACTCATAATTCTAAGCCTAACAGTGTCTTTGATAAGATTGCGGACCTCATCAAAAGATCTAAATCTGCCTTGAAAAGTTCTCAGATTTCTTTCTTGCCATAGATAATAGATGGAAAACCAATAACCAATCTTTGCAAAATACTCCAAATGGACTTATTAATAGGTCTTCTCAACATGTAATCCTGAATTTCAGACCAACAATTAGGAGCATAGTCCAGCCTAACCATGCTTTTCATTTCCTGCCAAATTTTGCCTGGGAATTCAAATTCAAAAAAGAGATGATCATGGCTGCCAGGTATGTTTTTGCAGAACACACAAAGCATATTATCCCTCCTCTCCCAAGCACCCATAACATCATGAGTTTTGAGCCTGCCATGAATGGCCAACCAAACCATGAATGAGTGCCTAGGAATGCATTGGCTAAACCACACCAGGTTAGCCCACTTAACAACAGGGCTAACAACTCTTATGTCATTCCATACCCTAGAAACAGAGAAATCAAAATGCCTCCCTTTACAGGTTTTCCATAAAACCTTATCCTTCTTTCCCACATACAACAAAGGGGGTGGAATAACAGTCAAACCATCAAACTCATCAGACAAAGAACTAGGCCAAATCCAGTCACCACATTTGATCATATTAGCCACTTTACAATCAAGGGACAACCCAACGTGAAAGATTTTCCTCTTACTAATAAAATTACTGAGGGGGCATATAGGATGCCAGTTATCAAACCAAAGGGATGTGGTCAAACCATCTCCAATCCTATGAATAATATGGCCCCTCAGCATTTCCCACGGTCTCATGACCCTTCTTAATGTCACAACCTTCACTCCAAAATCCCACAGTAAATCCCATCTTAGTAAGTTTGCTAACGGAAATACAACACTTGGTAATTTTAGGCATATGAAAAACATTTTCAAGAGTCAATACCTTCCCACTAGTCAACTGAAGTTTCACTGTCCCAAACCCAGCCACATCAACAGGAGTATTGTTTTCAAGAACCACCTCATGACCAGTCACAGGCTGGTAGTCAACAAACATGTCCCTCGAGTTACAAACATGAACTGTGCACCTAGTAAGCAAGTACCACCCTCGAGCTCTGACTTTGGTCAACTCTGGGTGTTCATTGGATACCAACAAGCCTATTGTTTCATCGAGCATCACTTTCTTAATAGGACACTCTTCCATTAAGCTCAAACGGTACAGGGTCGAAAAAATATCACTGTGATGATAGGCTAAATCTTCTATCCCATTACCTATGACCTCGTGGGTATTCTTAATGACACATCCCCCACTCCCAAGAGACATGATGTATATGAAGAACATTTGAAAGAGTCAAAACCTTGCCTGTGGTGAAGCGAAGCACCACTGTACCAATCCCAGCTAAATCAACATGATCTTTGTTTTCCAAAATCACCTCGTGATTTCTCGTTGGTTTGTAGTCAACAAACATGTCCCTAGAGTAGCAAACATGCGCTGAAGAACCAAAAATCAAGTACCAGCCTTGAGCCTTCATGTTGGATTTAGTCTCAAAGCCTAATATTTCCTTAAGCACCACTTTCACAGTATCAGATTTTTTGCCTCTAGATTCCCGAGCATAATGTCCTGTCTCCCCATACACATTACACTTCCTGGTTGTGTCCTGAAGCCCTACTTTCTTAGAATCTAACTTTCTTTCTTTGCAGTCGCGAGCATAGTGTCCTGTGTGCCCACACAGGTGACACTTCCTGGTTGTGTCCTGAAGCACCACTTTCACAGTATCAGATTTTTTGTCTTTGCATTCCCGAGCATAATGTCCTGTCTCCCCACACACGTGACACTTCCCGGTTGTGTCCTGAAGCAACACTTCTTCAGAACCTGACTTTTTTTCTTCGCATTCGCGAGCATATTGTCCTGTGTCCCCACACACGTGACACTTCACAGTCTTCTTAGCCTTGGAATTTTTTTTTCTGTGGCATGTTCGTTCTACCTGCTTATTACAAGAAAAATATGAAAACTTAATATTTTTTGGGAATTTATGAAACATAAGATAGAAAGTTTTACATGCAACATTGAATCAATCATGATCAATGAAAGTAAACACGAAAACAGAAATATAATATCCACATAATAATATGCTTGCAAACATGGAAACATTATGACAATTTACATGTCATTGCATAAAAAGGGTAACTTATAAGCACTATACAACACAAGACCACAAGCGATTTTTTCCTCATATGGCGTTTCTTTTCAGAAAGGTTTTACATTCCTTTTTACCCTCTGCTCTTTTGATTGACATACTTATCACATACATTTTTAATTACCGTTAGTTATAAAAAATATACCATATCACTTAAGTAGGAAAGCAAGTTGATTGGTCCAAGTGAACGACAAAGACCACGCACCTTGAATGGAAATTAATATAGTTAGAAAAGTATTTTGGTTGTTAAATGACAGCCATGATCACATCCGAAAATGCTAAAATCCTCATGAACAACAAAAATTTCAGATTTCACGCGATGTGTATTAAATTTCAGATTGCACATACCGCAAGATTCTCACATTTCATTTTGATTTCAGAATCAAGAGTTATTCAGTTATATTGATTTCAGAAACAAGCATCAACGACCTGATGTATCAATTTTGGGATTTTGAAGAATTAATTCATTTCACAGGGTGTTTGCCATTGTGTTTTAAAAGTGATTATCTCATCTAACTCAAATTAATAAAAATATTCGTAATGGATATCTGGTTGTTAGTTATAGTGCAATTGATTAAAATATATTGGAGTATATATATTGTCTAAAGAATCAGTTATGTTGATCAGTTTATGAGTAGCGGCAAGTCTGCAACAAAACTGATTCTGATAATATTATTGTGCAGTTCATTTTACATGTAAATTCTTATACAGAGGATGTTTGGAATTGCTTTCTTCTTTTTATTTTTCTCAATAAGCATTTTTAGTGTTTGGATAGAGGAAATAGCTTAAAAATAAGCAAATCCCAAACACCCACATAACTTTAAACACGCAAACACATCCAAACACTTCTCCTACGACATAATCACTTTCAAAATGCAATACCAAACACCAATTTTAATCTAAACCCTAAATCAATAACCATCATTCCCACTTTTTAGAGGGTGTTTGGGATTGCTTATTTTCAATGAATAAGCACTTAAAGATGAGCAATCTCAAACACCCACATAACTTGAAACACCACAAGCACTTCCAAACACTATCTCCTACGACATAATCACTTATGAAAAACAATGGCTAACACATTTTGATCTAAACCCAAATTTAACAACAGTCATACCCACTTTTAAGAGAATGTTTGGGATTGCTTATATTTAAGTGCTAATCTGCTTATTATCATGGAAAAAGAGTCTGTAATCAAGGGTTTCAGGTAAACCCTCTTCCTTGATCTGAACAAGCAAACCCTCTCTTTTTGTTTCCAGTCTTCATTAATAATGGCTGAGTCGAGCGTTTCTCTTTATTTTTATTTTTGATTTAATTTTGGGTTTGATTTAGAGCGGTGAAAAGTAAAAAAAAAGTAATGACCCAAGTACAAAAGAGAGTGAAAAGTAAAAAAAGTCGCTCAAAGTAATAAGCTGTCAGTTGCTTAGGTTGCTCAAAATTAGGAAGAGGCAAAAAGAATAAAATAAAATTTTTTGAAGTTTGACTTTTTTGGTGAAAAAAGACAAAATAGAAAGTCGCTTAAGGTATAAAAAGTCGCTGTAAAAAAATCGCTTAGAAAGTACACATAGTGGGCTATGACACAAGTACCACTTTAATGATTGGGCGCGACTTTTTGGAGTGCCACATGTCACCTTCATATTAAGTCACAAGTCGCTCGGGCTATTTCAAGAAAGTCACAGTCCTTAAAAGCCCAACACTTCGAGCTACTAGGACAGTCTCAGAATTGCCCCAAATAATTAATCTAATTCGAATTTTGATAATAAAATTCGAACCAAAATATATGATATAGGTGGGTTTATGCAAATCCTATATTGAGGGAATCATGATGGTTATACATTGTCTAATCCTAGTCTTAATTACATAAAAATTTAATCAAAATCGAAAAACTCCAATTCGAATTTGTGTGTATGAACAAACCCTAGACTCAAGATTAAAGAAAATTAAAGTTAAATGACTTACAATTGATGTTGAGAAAGTAGTGGTGGTTGATAATCTTGAAAATTAATGCCACGAATTTGATTTTAAAAGGGTGTAATTGAATTTGGGGTTGTGAGGTTTTTTTTTGATAGCAGGGGTTGGGAAAGTTTGAAAGTGAATAATGAGGGAAAGAAAAACTGAAATACGGGCTCTATCAGATCCACGGTACCATAGTACCACTAAATTTAGTGGTGCCGTGGCCATTTTAGTGGTGTCATGGCTTTTTCGAATGTCTAACTTCCTAATACGCAAGTTATTATATATTTTTGTGACATCTCTTTAAAATACCCGTGAATTTCACGGGTCTTTTAGCTAGCGATATATATATACCTGTCTTACATTATCATTTATTACATGTTGGTTAATGAAAGAAATTTGCATATTTTCTAAAATCGAGGGACTGGAAATGAAATTAAAGTTGACTTGGAGTCAACCAACCACTTGCCTTTACTCTTTCCAACTCCACTGGAACTTCCATTTTGATCGCATTCAATCATTCATTTCAAAGACTTCCATCCATCGCTATATTATATTGTAAGTCATCTCTATTCTCTTTTCATTTTTGTTTTTGAAATGCAATCTTACAAGCTTTTTTTTATATTAAATGCCATTCAGTCACTTATTAATTTCAAAGACTTCCATCACCTATCTGTGTGGCCCAAATTATATAGTATCTTGTTGTTGTTGTTTTCGGTTGAGATTGCTGACTATGTGGCGAGAATTATTTATTAGATATGTATATTATGTTAGTTGGCCCAAGCCCGATACAGTCACTTATTATTTGTCAAGTTTATTTTCATTTTTTATGAAAACGTTTACTGTACTTGTGAACGCAGCTCGATCTCATTATTGATAATGGCTACTACGTCCATTCCTCATCGGTGGAAATATGACGTCTTTGTAAGTTTCAGAGGTGAAGATATCCGCAAAAACTTTATGGATCATATGTTCAATGATTTCAAGCAAAAAGGGATTCATGCTTTTAGAGATGATAGAGAATTGCCTAAAGGAGAAGAGATATCTCCTCATCTCTACAAAGCCATTGAAGAATCGAGGTTTTTGATTGTTATCTTCTCCAAGAATTACGCTTCTTCAACATGGTGTCTGAGGGAACTTGTCAAAATACTTGAGTGCAAGCAGATTGAAGATCCCAAACATGAGGTTCGGATTATCTTTTATGATGCCAAGCCTGATGTAGTGAGGAAGCAAAAGAGAAGTTACGCAAAAGCGTTTGCCAAACATGATGTTTCAAATAGAACAGAGGTGGATAAATGGAGGGAAGCTCTATCCAATGCGGCTAACTTATCTGGATGGGATCTCTTGGACATGACAAATGGGTAAATTTCTTTATTTGCCTGAAATGATCTTTATGTTGGTTGTTTTCTCACAAACTGATTAGTCTTGTAGCTCAACTAAAATTTAACTCGCGGTATTTACATTTTTTTTTGGGTCTTTATGGTTAAATAGGTACGAGTCCAAGTTCATTGATTGCATCTCCAAAGAAATCCTCAATAAATTATGTGACGGACCCTTGCATATTGGTGATTACTCTCGGTCACGAAAAGTGTGTTAGCCTTTAATGTTGTTAGATCAAATGTTTATCTATTTAAGTTTAAGACTATAGTTAGAATGTTAATTCGTATGTTTATTTATGTAATGGGTCAAGTTAGTAGCCTACAATATGGGTCCAAACGTTTAATCCAAACAGGCCCATAGTTGACAGTTATAGGAAACGGTTTTCTCTCAAACATCACAACGTTTGATGAACCAGTAGGATGAAGCATTGTGTCGCTTCATGTAATATAAATAGGTTAGGATTCATTTGTAAACAGTAACCCATTCGTTTAATATATATCAGTTATAAGGGTTCAAACCCCATTCTCTTGTTCTTATTGTTCTTGATGATGATGCATACATGATGCTTGTTTGATTATTTAATGATCCTGGAAACTTGAAGTATGGAACCTGTGAAAATCCAATATGGTATCAGAGCGACGAGGAATCAAACAACACAACAATTCATGATTTTTGATCATCACTCAAGATTCAAAAGCATCGAGATTGAAGTCTGGTTTTTCGCCATGGTCTACAAGAATAGGAAAGAAGAGTATTGTGGTACAACGCATAGAAAGGAGACAAGCAACAGCGGAACGACAAACAAATCATTTTGTTTAGACGTTGGATTAATACCGTCGGGTATTAAGAAGGAAAAGGAATAAAAGCAACAAGGTTGCTTTCGAAAAAAGAAGAAGCGCAGAAAAGCTTTGAAAAGGCGTTGCTTGGGTAGAAATTTGAAAGAATACCGGTTATAAACAATCAAGATTGTTTAGGAGCGTTAGCAATACAAGAACAACAACGAACATTGAAACAAGGACGAATTGATCACTCGTTCATAGAAGAATACCGCTAGGTATTAAAGGGTTGTTGGAAGAAATACGGTGTGGAACAAAGAAGGAAAAGAGAAAAAGGGTACACGGTTTTGAGTGATAAGTATGGAATGATTGCAAAACTTCAAGGACTAGATACCAAAGATGATGAAGCAGTTGCGACTGCATGTTATAAGAAGTTTGTTGATCTCATTGTAGTCTACCATGAAATTGCATAGAAGAGCCGATAGAAGTGGGTGAAACTAAGCAGCCAAGGACTCACCAGGCCAGAAGGATAGTGCATGTAAATCGATGTTGATGCACAGTGCAGTGAAGGATGGAGCAATAGAGACAAGTCAGAATCATTTTTGTGTTAGTCTTGGAGATGATAAAGAAGACAACATGATGGCAGTCAAGACAGCAATGAACTTTACATTGCTTGAAGAAACAATGAAGATCACTCAAGAATTTGATCCTAAAACATTAGGGGGGAAATTGTTAGCCTTTAATGTTGTTAGATCAAATGTTTATCTATTTAAGTTTAAGACTATAGTTAGAATGTTAATTCGTATGTTTATTTATGTAATGGGTCAAGTTAGTAGCCTACAATATGGGTCCAAACGTTTAATCCAAACAGGCCCATAGTTGACAGTTATAGGAAACGGTTTTCTCTCAAACATCACAACGTTTGATGAACCAGTAGGATGAAGCATTGTGTCGCTTCATGTATTATAAATAGGTTAGGATTCATTTGTAAACAGTAACCCATTCGTTTAATATATATCAGTTATAAGGGTTCAAACCCCATTCTCTTGTTCTTATTGTTCTTGATGATGATGCATACATGATGCTTGTTTGATTATTTAATGATCCTGGAAACTTGAAGTATGGAACCTGTGAAAATCCAATAATTACCTTGTAGGCATTGATTTCCATTTCGACAAATTAGAGATGTCACGCTTCGTTGGGTCAGATAAGGTTAACATGATTGGAATATGTGGTATAAGCGGAATAGGAAAGACCACTCTTGCCAAAGCTATTTATAACTTGATGTATATTCACTTTGAAGGTAGTTGCTTTTGTGAAAATGTCAAAGATCAGCAAGACCTAACTCAAGTCCAAATGCAGCTTATTGATGACATCATGAAAACAAGAGCGCTGAAGATATCGAGTGTCGGTCAAGGGATTATGGTGATAAAGAAAATGATGTCATCGAAGCCGATCCTGCTTGTTTTGGATGACGTGGATCATCGGGATCAGTTAAAGGCACTAGCGGGTTCAGCTAGTTGGTTTTGCCCAGGAAGTTTGATTATTTTCACAGGTAAAGATAAACAGTTGCTAAGATCTCATAGAGTGGATGAAAATGAAATCCATGACATGGACTTCCTAGATGAGGATGAATCTTTTAAGCTCTTCAGTTTCTATGCCTTTAAGGAAAAACATCCTTGTACAGGCTTCCAAGGACTTGCTGACAAAGCTGTGAAATATGTGCAAGGTCACCCTCTAGCTCTCATGGTTTTAGGCTGTTTCTTATATGGAAAAACTGTGGGTCAGTGGGTTAGTGAACTGGATAGGCTCAAATTACATCCCTATGAAGAGATACAACGAGTGCTTCGTTTAAGTTATGATGGGCTAAACCTTGAGCAGCAAAATATCTTACTTGATATTGCATGTTTATTCATTGGAGAAAACAGTGAATTTGTAGCAAGCATACTAGATGGCTGTAACTTTTTTGCAGATAGAAACATGCAAGTTCTAGTTGATAAGTCATTAATTACAATCTCCAGTGGGATGTCACTTCAAATGCATGACTTGATTAAAGCAATGGCAAGGGAAATCATTCATGAAGAATCTATCATGACTGGGAAACAGAGGAGATTGTGGAATTCATCTGAAGTATACAATGTATTGAGTGAAAAGAAGGTAAGTAGTGGAATATGATTTTTTTTTTCTTCTTTTTCTCTACATTAATACATTAAGGTATTAGCAACATATCATAATGAAGCTACATGTTTTTGTTTTTTGAGGTGGCAAGAACTGAAGCAGTTGAAGTTCTAGTCCTTTTGTTAGAGAAATTGAGTCAAAAGGTTCACATAGATGCTAATGATTTTGCACATATGAAAAAGTTGCGGATCCTGAAAATCTATCAAGAGGAAATATTTGGGCAGAAACATGAATTGGAGGGACACAATGTGATCTTCTCAGGAAATTTGTATTATTTGTCCAATGAGCTAAGCTTGTTTTATTGGCATGGATGCCCTTTCAAGTACTTACCTTCAGATTTCTATCCAGAAAACATTGTGGCCATTGACCTGTCTTACAGCAACATAAAACATTTTTGGACCACACCTAAGGTATTTCCTTGTACACACATATTTTCCTATTTGATATCTAATGATCAGAGAATTTATCTTCTTCTTTTCTTTTTTCTTTTTTTATCGATGTCAGTGCTTTAGAAGGTTGAAAGTAATGAAGTTAAGGTACTGTTGTAACCTAACGACCACCCCTGACTTCTCGGAGATTACAAATCTCGAAGAGCTAAGTCTTGAAGGTTGTGTGAATTTGGTTAGCGTCCATCCCTCAATTGGAATGCTCGAGAGGCTTGTTGTGTTAAATCTAGCGGGGTGCATAAAAGTCATCCAACATCCTTCTTTTGTATCCTTTCTAATAAACCTTGCATCATTGTCATTTGGTGGCCAAGGGAGGATTCAACCTAGATGGTGGACTTCAATCACTGCCCCTTTTCGTTTACTAAGTAAACAACAACATCCCCAAAGATCAGTTTCATTGGCAGGTTTACATATGTTAAAGGAACTGAATTTAAGCTACTGCAATTTAGTAAAAGTGCCTGAGAGCATCGGAGGCTTATCATGTCTAAGTGAGCTATACTTAGAAGGGAACAATTTTACAAGCTTGCCTGGAAGTTTGAGTCAACTTTCTCATCTTCAATATCTTAGACTTGATGGTTGCAAGAAGCTGGAAGTGTTGCCTGAACTTCCACCTAGCATACATTTTATTAATGCATCTTATTGCACCTCCTTAAGAGAAGTGGCGGAATCATCTAAAGACCCATTCACGAAGAGGTTCCATATTTTCAAAAATTGTCCAAAGCTGTTAAAGAATGTTACCATTGATAGCGAGGGGTCTATATCGAAGACTCAGTGTCTTTACCTTGGGTATTTGGGTTTCCCGACTAACGTATGTGAATTCTTCAAGCAAGACACTGGCTTTTCTGCTTTAAATATAGTATGCCATGGGAATAGCATTCCAGAGTGGTTTACAAATAGAAGTATGGAAAATCATGTAAAGGTTGAATTACCATCAGATTGGTGTTATGATAAGTTTAGGGGATATGGAGTTTGTGTTGTTTTTAAGAGAAAAAAGCCTTTCAAAAAATTTAAAGGATTGTGTGTAACGAACTTTGATGGAGCTTGTTTGACACATTACTTTCCAGAGAAAATTAATGATTATTTGAAGGATGAGGTGACACGAATCCAAGATTCATATATGATATGGTTGCGTTATACGAGGTGGAGGGATCCAGGGAAATGGAAGGAAGCAAAGAATTTTGTAACATTTTGTTTTAAAGAGAATTATGAAGATGTTGAAGTGAAGGAGTGTGGTGTTAGAGTTGTTTATGATGAAGAGAATAATGAAAACGTCACAAACTTGAGTATGTTGCAAGACCTCCCAACTCCATCTGGTGGGGCCATGAACTATTTTGCGCCTAATACAAGTATTGACTGGTCGTGGTAGTCTAAAAACAAAAGCATTTGTAATTTATATTTGTTAGCCACTGTTTAGACAAATTCCTCCTCAATATATTTTAACAGCAATTACAAGTTTGATTTATTAATCGTAAATGTTAAACTTTAATTTTTAGTTGATATTTTGAAGTTAAAAATCACCCACCCACCAGGTGTTTGATGAAATGCATATGAGTAGAATTCATCATACAACCTTGTTTATAATCTCGATCTCACAAATTGCTCCGAACAACCATAACCTCCAACATGATTTCGCATTTATATATTCAATATAAGAGATAACCAAACATCCCAGATGAAATGACATTGAGTAGTGAAAAAAGGTTGTTATATTAGGCTAGGCCCAGTAGTAACCTACAGGCTACCTGTCACATTAACTTTCTTTCTCCGGCGACCTACAGAAGACCTTTTGCCACAGCAGTGGCGACCTTCATTTTTTTTTCTTTTTTTTTTCCTTTCAATTTTTTTAACAACAAAATTAAATTTAATTAATAATAAAAACATTACAATAATAATTAAAAACAATACAATTAAATTCAAATAACATTAAAACATTACAATAATAACTAGTTTTAGATCCCGTGCACGCACAGGGCTTTGGGTTTAAATTTTGTTAGATTAAGCTTAGGCTTAAATTTTGTTGGATAAATGGTTGTTGAAAGTAAATAAAGTGATGACATTGTTTAATTGATACGGGGTTTTGGATATATTTTTGTAAGATTTGTTTTCGCAAATTGTAAATATAATTCTTTGTTGTTTTTTTTTAATTGTTGATTAAAAGTTAAATTAAAAGTTTCTGATGATATATGGGGCTTGTTGATGGGCCTTGCTGGTGAGCATTTCTGATGGGTTTTTCTGATGACCAAAATTGTTTCATTCTTTCTGATGACCAAAATTGTTTCATTTTGATGGGTCTTTCTTTCTGATGACCAAAATTGTTTCATTCTGATGGGTCTTTCTGAACACATGTTATGTATCCATTGTGTATTGCTGATAATGCAAGGGTCCATGTGTTCACTTAAAATGCTTTAACAGTCACGTTTGATTAATGTTTTATGACTTCACAAGCAAATCATAACCCCTACTAATCTCTTCTTACTAAAGTATAACATATAAAGAAATCTCAAATAATCACTAACACCAATATCATCCTAACGCACATTGAGATACCTATTCATTATTTCATTACTAATCCGCTTAATATGTTTAAGCAATAAATTCCGTAACTTCTGATGAAGTGTAATTCATACAGTAGAATATGATTAGAATTTGTTTATAATGATGCTTGATATTATTTACTGGTATATGATTTATCGGGATCTCCTATGGGATCCTAAGTATAACACAAATACTTCTTTAGTAGATTGTTGGCTTGCATTGTTTCTAGGAGATGAAGACCATTGTATTGTTGAAGTTCAAAATCAGTGCTCTTCTCAGTGGCATATGGGTTCTGTTGCAATTCGTCCCCAAGAAACACTTTTAGGCCTGAATCTGAAACCAATTCGGACGCCGACAGATGTAGCAGCTGCTTTTGCTGATGGGCCAGGGTCGTATTTCTGCAAAATGGGTCGAAAATAATCGCTATATTAGTATTGACTTAAAACAATTGATAGGTAATCCCAGATAAAATGTTGAATAAGATAATGCCAAACCCAGTCACAACAATATCAACCCCAATACATTTCTAGCAGTATAAAGCTAAAAACCTTCCACCAAATGCCAAAGAGGTTAATTTCATTGCATTTTTAAAGTCATTATCTGTGTATTGTTCTTTCAGGTATTAAATAGTCAAATTTTAGGGTGCGTTTGGTATCCGGGTGTCGTAATCAAAGAATGGATTCAATCTAATAATGAACTGTTTGGTAGGTCCTTGAAAGAAAAAGAAATGGAATCATATTAAAAAAGTCATTCCACATTAAAATGGTGACTTTTCACCCATTCCCTCTGGCACACATATCTCGGCCGCACGATTCATATCTTTCTTTGATATTATTTGTCTTTTTGTTACAAGCTTCTTGAGTCAAACATTTAAATATTTTTAAATAAATATATAAATTAAATAATTATTAATTTTCTCTCTCTTCCTTTTCTTTCAAACCTTTCTCAAATCCAAATCCAATTCCAATCCCATTTACAAACCAAACACACCCTTAGTTTGTGTGTGTAGTGAACCTTAATCTGACAAAAAACCAGTATAGGAGTAACTGCACGAGAACCGACTTTTATTATCCAGATACTTGTAGTGTTGTGGGTCAATTTACAAATAAATTCTCAAGTAATCAAAATTTCCTAAACACGAATCTTAATATCACAACTTCAAACATCGCAAAGCATATCCAAACACCATCTCTTGTAGCCTATTTTGTTATAGCTACATGTGTTTCTGATTATTTTATATCCTATAATATTGGTCATCTCAAAAGTAGCTATTTTTGGTAATCACGGCATCTAATATCTTTTGACTAGATTGCACACTAAACCACAGCCCACTATCTATTATGTCTGAATGCTATTCAACTAAATTTTTTAAAAAGTTCAACAACCATCAACGAGGACCAAACCGACCCTTACTGCAACTGTTTGTTCCGTAACATAAAACATGCAAAAAATACCAAATTGACCCTAAGTAAAGATACACGATGCTATAACAGAATCACTGGCTGAATTTAAACTTATTCTTTGCAGTATATACACGATACTAAATATAACTCTAAGTGTGATCAAATTATAAAGTAACCATGATAAGTTAAATATATGATGAACTTTCGTTGTAACCTAGTGTTATTAAGAGCCAGATGAAAAATATTAAACATCGACACCACCTTATGATTTAATATTCTATTGTGTTTCCCCAACAACATATGTCTCTCACCTGCTAACCTTCAATATATTATTAGCTGGTCATATAGAGTATAGACATTATCCTGCATAAATCAAGTGAATTGTAACACCATATAAAACTTTAGTCCCCTGGTTTTGCCTTCCTCACGCGTGAGGTCACACCACCACAATGAGGTGGCGTGTGACCTGTGCTCATGCTGCACCATTGTGGGCAGCCTAAGATCTAACTCATATTTTTCCATGCACGGGGTGCAGATGACTAGCCATTCTCTTCATTCGGGCCCCACTGAGTGCCACGTCAGCACAACAAACCACAACTAACAACCCCCCTCCCCAATCAACTAACCACAACTTACTCATTTGGGCCCCACCACTATCCTTTTTTTTTTTTTTTAAATCAAATATCCAAATAAACTAAAACTAATTTTATTCAAATAAAAATACAATACATTTTATTCAAACACACATTAAACATAAAGTTACGATACGAAAAAAAAACGATACGGGAATTAAAAATAACGATAAAACAAATACTAATATGATACGAAATTTTATATAGAGTTGTAGTTGTCGATGAGATCCGACTTTTCCTCCCACACTTGTAAGACCTGCTCCCTAACCATCTTCAACGCTACATGAAGTTCCAGATCTGTTTCATTATTTCTTTGTAGCGTTTGTAGACCGACTCTGATTGCTGGATGGTCTTGAGGCAACTCACGCAACCTTTCGATCTCCGGAGCACGATTATGCATTTGTAGCATAATACGAGATATCTCGCCAAACAAACTGTTAATAAGTCTGAGTTCTTTTTCTTGTTCAGTTCGTAATCGGTTGAGGATAGCCCTTTGAACCTCTGATGGTTCGTTAGCCATACTGATATTTGCGTGTGATAAAATGAAGTTTTGTGAAAATGAAGAGTTGGGAGAAAATGAAGTGTTGTGACAAATACAAAAAATGTGTGGTATTTTTATTTGAATGTATCTGTTAAAGTAGCCGTTGGAGAGTATTAAAAAACTCATATTCAAGTAGCCATTGGGAGAAAATGAAGCGTACGAGTTTTATTCAAATTCAAAATACGGATACAACATACTAAAAACGATACAACATATTAAAAACGATACAACATATTAAAAACGATACAACATGTTAAACATTTCTCACAACCTCCCACACGTGAACGTAGCGAAAGCTTCTTCCCGCAAATCGTTCTTGAAACATAGTCATTGCAGTGTTGAGAAGATCATCGTCATTGCCAGATTCAGATGATACTTTTCACTAAACGTTTGTTGTTTTTGTTAATCGTATGTTGTTTGTGTTAATCGTTTGTTGTTTACGTTAATCGTTCGCTGTTGTTTGTGTTAATCGTTTGTTGTTGTTTATGTATCTCGTATTAATGTTTAATGAAATCTAAGTTTTTATAAACCTTTGTTTTATATACATGTACATATATACATTCTACATATTTACATTTACATACATACATTCTACATATATACTTTTAAAGAAAAAGACCATAAAAGAAAAAAAAAGAAAAAAAAAAGAAGCAACAAAACGAAAAAAAAATGGTTTGTCAGATCTCCAAGCTCGTCGTGCAGACGAGCAAGGAGTTAACAACGAGCTTCGGCGAGTGGGCATGGTGCAGCGGCGAGGGTACAACGAAGGCCACGTCAGCCTCGACGAACCTCACGAGCAATTGCACCCTCTACTCTAAGATCTAACTCATATTTTTTCCATTCATAAGTATCTCAAAGAAAAACCAAGTCTAGATCAATATCATGTCATTCCCAACGCAAATGCAGAAACTAATTGTAACCTACAATTCGCTCACAATTTGACATCTATCTCATCAGCAAACATTAGCCACCGTAAAACTTACTTCAAAGGCTAATGGAATCAATTTGTTTAACATGTATGCTTTATTAAAATTAGTTACGTAATTTGATACAATTAAAACAATACTATTAATCGGCAAAAACGCTAAATAGATGCAAAAGAACATAGGCCAAACAGACAATAACAATAAACAAATAAGAAAAAAACGCTAACCGTGTTCCGCTTCTTCCTCCTCCTTCTCGTCATCTTCCGAATCGGTTACCTCAACCTCAAGCTCAAAAAATTATTCGCTGCTTTCGCACGTCTCCGCCTACTTCCACCACCACCGTAATCCTCATCATCTTCATCATCCTCCTCCTCATCATCATCATCTTCCTCAGCCACATCATCTATATATTCAGATCTCTGTCTCTTACTACCGCTGGTGCCGCGATCTTCTTCTTCTTCGTCAATGGCGTCATCTTGATCTTCATTTTCTATGTCATCGTCGTACTCGTCACGTTGTCGAGGGCCTCGAGGCATAGTTTAGGTTTTTGAGAATTGAAACGATTGATAATACCAAACATGAATCATTTGTCCTTACCAAAGTTTTCTGCTTATACCCCAATCTTTAATATTCGAGAGCCAGTGATTGTATATCTGAAAGTACTAAAACAAATCAAATAAGTTATAAAGTACAGACTTACATAGTTCTAAATTATATATAAAACTACAATTATGACTAAAGATATGGTAAATACCTTATCACATCTTTCCAGCATAATGGTTAGTTCTCATGTTTTAACTGCCTCAAGGGCCTTCTCAGCCAAAGGCTCCATGGTTTGGTTGCTGGAAAATTAGCATATCTGAAATTAAACATCTGATTACGGATAAACATTTATTACCCCTTTTTTGAAACCTAGCATAATCAGCTTTTATTTCACAACTGGTCTTTAACTTTTTCAAAAGAACTATCCTATGTTGACAATTTATGTGTTTTGAATTGGGTTCGTTGGTGTCCTTATTAACTGTGGCTATTGAAATGGAAGACTGGATTGTTGCTCCTTCTCCCTAAATTCTTGGACGTGCACTCTTTTGTAACACATGTTCAAAGAGTTGGAGGACCACAAATAATCATCCCATTATCCAAAAATTTAGCAAACATATAACAAACAGTACTCCATTTATTTAGATGCATAGTTATACTAATTGACCAAAGGGTGTTTGGGGTAAGTTTATCCTTAAAAGCTTATGTGTTTTCAAAAATTCCTAATCCAAGGGATTTTACTTTTTAGCATATTTCGTAGCCGGAATTTATATAAGCCTTTTGACATAAGCTTAACTAAACACCTTCAAAGTGTTTAATAGCTTTTCCATGATACAGTAAGCTATTCAACATTTGATATAAGCTTACCCCAAACACTCCCTAAGTATTAAAGTTACTGTAATAATGCAGAGTTATCAACTTTTTAGCTAACAAGAACATTTCAACCCCCTGATTTTAATAGCGGAGAGTTATTCTCATTCATGTAGTACTATTATTATGACTGATGGATGAATAAGCTATCTGATGTGTAAATTTCCTAATTTCCGAATTCGAATATTGGTTTGATTTTCCTTTAGGTTACATAACCCTTCTTAAATCCCATCTTAGTAAGTTTGCTAACGGAAATACAACACTTGGTAATTTTAGGCATATGAAAAACATTTTCAAGAGTCAATACCTTCCCACTAGTCAACTAAAGTTTCACTGTCCCAAACCCAGCCACATCAACAGGAGTATTGTTTTCAAGAACCACCTCATGACCAGTCACAGGCTGGTAATCAACAAACATGTCCCTCGAGTTACAAACATGAACTGTGCACCTAGTAAGCAAGTACCACCCTCGAGCTCTGACTTTGGTCAACTCTGGGTGTTCATTGGATACCAACAAGCCTATTGTTTCATCGAGCATCACTTTCTTAATAGGACACTCTTCCATTAAGCTCAAACGGTACAGGGTCGAAAAAATATCAACGTGATGATAGGCTACATCTTCTATCCCATTACCTATGACCTCGTGGGTATTCTTAATGACACATCCCCCACTCCCAAGAGACATGATGTATCCAAGAACATTGAGTTTGGAGACAGATACAACGCATTTACTGATTTTGGTATATGAAGAACATTTGAAAGAGTCAAAACCTTGCCTGTGGTGAAGCGAAGCACCACTGTACCAATCCCAGCTACATCAACATGATCTTAGTTTTCCAAAATCACCTCGTGATTTCTCGTTGGTTTGTAGTCAACAAACATGTCCCTAGAGTAGCAAACATGCGCTGAAGAACCAAAAATCAAGTACCAGCCTTGAGCCTTCATGTTGGATTTAGTCTCAAAGCCTTATATTTCCTTAAGCACCACTTTCACAGTATCAGATTTTTTGCCTCTAGATTCCCGAGCATAATGTCCTGTCTCCCCATACACATTACACTTCTTGGTTGTGTCCTGAAGCCCTACTTTCTTAGAATCTAACTTTCTTTCTTTGCAGTCGCGAGCATAGTGTCCTGTGTACCCACACAGGTAACACTTCCTGGTTGTGTCCTGAAGCACCACTTTCACAGTATCAGATTTTTTGTCTTTGCATTCCCGAGCAT
Organism: Artemisia tridentata subsp. tridentata; assembly: GCA_021014915.2. NCBI lineage: Eukaryota > Viridiplantae > Streptophyta > Magnoliopsida > Asterales > Asteraceae > Artemisia > Artemisia tridentata. The sequence continues at coordinate 11,210,203 of CP139505.1, read as the reverse complement.
AATGTCCTGTCTCCCCACACACGTGACACTTCCCGGTTGTGTCCTGAAGCAACACTTCTTCAGAACCTGACTTTTTTTCTTCGCAGTCGCGAGCATAGTGTCCTGTGTCCCCACACACGTGACACTTCACAGTCTTCTTGGCCTTGGAATTTTTTTTCTGTGGCATGTTCGTTCTACCTGCTTATTACAAGAAAAATATGAAAACTTAATATTTTTTGGGAATTTATGAAACATAAGATAGAAAGTTTTACATGCAACATTGAATCAATCATGATCAATGAAAGTAAACACGAAAACAGAAATATGATTGGTCCAAGTGAACGACAAAGACCACGCACCTTGAATGGAAATTAATATAGTTAGAAAAGTATTTTGGTTGTTAAATGACAGCCATGATCACATCCGGAAATGCTAAAATCCTCATGAACAACAAAAATTTCAGATTTCACGCGATGTGTATTAAATTTCAGATTGCACATACCTCAAGATTCTCACATTTCATTTTGATTTCAGAATCAAGAGTTATTCAGTTATATTGATTTCAGAAACAAGCATCAATTTCTCACATTTCATTTTGATTTCAGAATCAAGAGTTATTCAGTTATATTGATTTCAGAAACAAGCATCAACGACCTGATGTATCAATTTTGGGATTTTGAAGAATTAATTCATTTCACGGGGTGTTTGCCATTGTGTTTTAAAAGTGATTATCTCATCTAACTCAAATTAATAAAAATACTCGTAATGGATATCTGGTTGTTAGTTATAGTGCAATTGATTAAAATATATTGGAGTATATATATTGTCTAAAGAATCAGTTATGTTGATCAGTTTATGAGTAGCGGCAAGTCTGCAACAAAACTGATTCTGATAATATTATTATGCAGTTCATTTTACATGTAAATTCTTATACAGAGGATGTTTGGAATTGCTTTCTTCTTTTTATTTTTCTCAATAAGCATTTTTAGTGTTTGGATAGAGAAAATAGCTTAAAAATAAGCAAATCCCAAACACCCACATAACTTTAAACACGCAAACACATCCAAACACTTCTCCTACGACATAATCACTTTCAAAATGCAATACCAAACACCAATTTTAATCTAAACCCTAAATCAATAACCATCATTCCCACTTTTTAGAGGGTGTTTGGGATTGCTTATTTTCAATGAATAAGCACTTAAAGATGAGCAATCTCAAACACCCACATAACTTGAAACACCACAAGCACTTCCAAACACTATCTAAACCCAAATTTAACAACAGTCATACCCACTATTTAGAGAATGTTTGGGATTGCTTATGAAAAACAATGGCTAACACATTTTGATCTAAACCCATTTTGATCTAAACCCAAATTTAACATCTTGTTAATAAGCAGTTCAAAAGAAGATTGTGTTATTTAAAGAATTTCAAAGAATTTGAAGGATACTATATAAAGAACTTTGATGGAGCTTCTATGTACTCAAACGATTACATTCCAATTTCAATTGAGTGTTATTTAAAGAATGATGTGATAGGAATCCAAGATTCATATATGATATGGTTGCGTTATGTGAGGGATGATACATGGGGATGGAAGGAAGCAAAGAATTTTGTAACATTTTGTTTTGAAGAGAATAATGAAGATATTGTTAATAAGCAGTTCAAAAGAAGATTGTGTTATTTTTAAGATAAAAAATCCTTTCAAAGAATTTGAAGGATACTATATAAAGAACTTTGATGGAGCTTCTATGTACTCAAACGATTACATTCCAATTTCAATTGAGCGTTATTTAAAGAATGATGTGATAGGAATCCAAGATTCATATATGATATGGTTGCGTTATGTGAGGGATGATACATGGGGATGGAAGGAAGCAAAGAATTTTGTAACATTTTGTTTTGAAGAGAATAATGAAGATATTGAGGTGAAGGAGTTTGGTGCAAGACTAATTTATATTGATGAAGATTTACAGCAAGAAGAAGACGTCACAAACTTGCAAGACCTCCCAACTCCATCTAGTGGGGCCATGAGCTATTTTGAGCCTATGAGTAGAAGTATCGACTGGTCGTGGTAGTCCAAAAACAAAAGCATTTGTAATTTATATTTGTTAGCCACTGTTTAGACAAATTCCTCCTCAATATATTTTAACAGCAATTACAAGTTTGATTTATTAATCGTAAATGTTAAACTTTAATTTTTTGTTGATATTTTGAAGTTAAAAATCACCCACCCGGCCACCAGGTATTTGATGAAATGCATATGAGTAGAATTCATCATACAACCTTGTTTATAATCTCGATCTCATAAATTGCTCCAAACAACCATAACCCGCAACATGATTTCGCATTTATATATTCAATATAAGAGATAACCAAACATCCCAGGTTCTGATGGGTCTTTCTGAACACATGTTATGCATCCATTGTGTATTGCTGATAATGCATGGGTTCATGTGTTCACTTAAAATGCTTATGAGTCACGTTTGATTAATGTTTTATGACTTCACAAGCAAATCATACAACCTTGTTTATAATCTCGATCTCATAAATTGCTCCAAACAAATGTTTACTAATCTCTTCTTACTAAAGTATAACATATTTACAGAAATCTCAAATAATCACTAACACCAATATCATCCACTATCAGATAACTCCCACTGGAACTTCCATTTTGATCGCATTCAATCATTCATTTCAAAGACTTCCATCCATCGGTTTATTGTAAGTCATCTCTATTCTCTTTTCATTTTTGTTTTTAAAATGCAATCTTACAAGCTTTTTTTATATTAAATGCCATTAAGTCACTTATTAATTTCAAAGACTTCCATCACCAAATACTTTTTTATATTATTGTTTCATTATCATTTTGAAAGTTTTACTTATTCGATCTAATAACACAACAGCACTCACATGTTTTACAGTTAGAATCGTTGTAGTTTTAGATATCTGTGTGGCCCAAATTATATAGTATATAGTATCTTCTTGTTGTTGTTTTCGGTTGAGATTGCTGACTATTTATGGGATGTTATTTTCGTTCACTATCTATCTTTTGCTTGATATATGAACAATTAGCATGTTTGATTGTTGTACTTGTGAACGCAGCTCGATCTCGTTATTCATAATGGCTAATACGTCCATGCCTCATCGGTGGAAATATGATGTCTTTGTAAGCTTCAGAGGTGAAGATATCCGAAAAAACTTTATGGATCATATGTTCAATGATTTCAAGCAAAAAGGGATTCATGCTTTTAGAGATGATAGAGAATTGCCTAAAGGAGAAGAGATATCTCCTCATCTCTACGAAGCCATTGAAGAATCGAGGTTTTTGATTGTTATCTTCTCCAAAAATTACGCTTCTTCAACGTGGTGTCTCAGGGAACTTGTGAAAATACTTGAGTGCAAGCAAATGGGAGAGCCTAAACATGAGGTTCGGATTATCTTTTATGATGCCAAGCCTGATGTTGTGAGGAAGCAAAAGAGAAGTTACGCAAAAGCTTTTGCCAAACATGATGTTTCAAATAGAACAGAGGTGGATAAATGGAGGGAAGCTCTATCCAATGCGGCTAACTTATCTGGATGGGATCTCTTGGACATGACAAATGGGTAAATTTCTTTTTTTGTCTGAAATGATCTTTATGTTGGTTGTTTTCTCACAAACTGATTAGTCTTGTAGCTCGACTAAAATTTAACTCGCGGTATTTACATTTTCTTTTTGGGTCTTTATGGTTAAATAGGTACGAGTCCAAGTTCATTGATTGCATCTCCAAAGAAATCCTCAATAAATTATGTGACGGACCCTTGCATATTGGTGATTACCTTGTTGGCATTGATTTCCATTTCGACAAATTAAAGATGTCACGCTTCGTTGGGTCAGATAAGGTTAACATGATTGGAATATGTGGTATAAGCGGAATAGGAAAGACGACTCTTGCCAAAGCTATTTATAACTTGATGTATATTCACTTTGAAGGTAGTTGCTTTTGTGAAGATGTCAAAGATCAGCAAGACCTAACTCAAGTCCAAATGCAGCTTATTGATGACATCATGAAAACAAGAGCGCTGAAGATATCGAATGTCGGTCAAGGGATTATGGTGATAAAGAAAATGATGTCATCGAAGCCGATCCTGCTTGTTTTGGATGACGTGGATCATCGGGATCAGTTAAAGGCACTAGCGGGTTCAGCTAGTTGGTTTTGCCCAGGAAGTTTGATTATTTTCACTGGTAAAGATAAACAGTTGCTAAGATCTCATAGAGTGGATGAAATCCATGACATGGGCTTCCTAGATGAGGATGAATCTTTTAAGCTCTTCAGTTTCTATGCCTTTAAGGAAAAACATCCTTGTACAGGCTTCCAAGGACTTGCTGACAAAGCTGTGAAATATGCGCAAGGTCACCCTCTAGCTCTCATGGTTTTAGGCTGTTTCTTATATGGAAAAACTGTGGGTCAGTGGGTTAGTGAACTGGATAGGCTCAAATTACATCCCAATGAAGAGATACAACAAGTGCTTCGTTTAAGTTATGATGGGCTAAACCTCCAGCAGCAAAATATCTTACTTGATATTGCATGTTTATTCGTTGGAGAAAACAGGGATTTTGTAGCAAGCGTACTAGATGGCTGTAACTTTTTTGCAGTTACAAACATGCAAGTTCTAGTTGATAAGTCATTAATCACGATATCTAGCAATAATTCACTTCAAATGCATGACTTGATTCAAGCAATGGCAAGGGAAATTGTTCGTGAAGAGTCTATCATGACTGGGAAACAGAGGAGATTGTGGAATTCATCTGAAGTTTACAATGTATTGAGTGAAAAGAAGGTAAGTAGTGGTATATGATTTTTTTTTTCTCTACATTAATACATTAAGGTATTAGCAACATATCCTAATGAAGCTACATGTTTTTGTTTTTTGAGGTGGCAAGAACTGAAGCAGTTGAAGTTCTAGTCCTTTTGTTAGAGAAATTGAGTCAAAAGGTTCACATAGATGCTAATGATTTTGCACATATGAAAAAGTTGCGGATCCTGAAAATCTATCAAGAGGAAATATTTGGGCAGAAACATGAATTGGAGGGACACAATGTGATCTTCTCAGGAAATTTGTATTATTTGTCCAATGAGCTAAGCTTGTTTTATTGGCATGGATGCCCTTTCAAGTACTTACCTTCAAATTTCTATCCAGAAAACATTGTGGCCATTGACCTGTCTTACAGCAACATAAATAATTTTTGGACAACACCTAAGGTATTTCCTTGTACACACATATTTTCCTATTTGATATCTAATGATCCGAGAATTTATCTTCTTATTGTTTTCTTTTTTCATCAATGTCAGTGCTTTAGAAGGTTGAAAGTAATGAAGTTAAGGTACTGTTGTAACCTAAAAACCACCCCTGACTTCTCGGAGATTACAAATCTCGAAGAGCTAAGTCTTGAAGGTTGTGTGAATTTGGTTAGCGTTCATCCCTCAATTGGAATGCTCGAGAGGCTTGTTGTGTTAAATCCAACATCCTTCTTTTGTATCCTCTCTAATAAACCTTGCATCATTGTCATTTGGTGGCCAAGGGAGGATTCAACCTAGATGGTGGACTTCAATCACTGCCCCTTTTCGTTTACTAAGTAAACAACAACATCCCCAAAGATCAGTTTCATTGGCAGGTTTACATATGTTAAAGGAACTGAATTTAAGCTACTGCAATTTAGTAAAAGTGCCTGAGAGCATTGGAGGCTTATCATGTCTAAATTGGCTATACTTAAAAGGGAACAATTTTACAAGCTTGCCTGGAAGTTTGAGTCAACTTTCTCATCTTCAATATCTTGGACCTGATGGTTGCAAGAAGCTGGAAGTGTTGCCTGAACTTCCACATAGACTAAATTATCTTAATGCATCTGATTGCGCCTCCCTAAGAGAAGTGGCGGAATCATCAAATGACCCATTCAGGTATAGGAGTAATAATTTCAGAAATTGTCCAAAGTTGTTTAAGAATGTTACCATTGATAGCGAGGGGTCTATATCGAAGACTCAGTGTCTTGACTCATCTATAACTTCCCAAAGCTCTATTCACCAGCTTTCTGCTTACCTTGTGTATTTAGGTTTCCCGACTAACGGATGTGAATTCTTCAAGCAAGACATTGACTTTTCTGTTTTAAATATAGGATATCATGGGAATAGCATTCCAGAGTGGTTTACAAATAGAAGTACGGAAAATCATGTTGTAAATGTTGAATTACCTTCAGATTGGTGTTATGATAAGTTTAGGGGATTTGGAACTTGTGTTGTTTTTAAGATAAAAAAGCCTCACAAATTTGGATTACGATACTCTGTAAAGAACTTTGATGGAGCTTCTCTGAATCCATTTGGTTACATTCCACCTTCAGTTGGGGATTATTTTGAGAAAGAGGTGATAGGAATCCAAGATTCATATATGATATGGTTGCATTATACGAGGTGGAGGGAGAATTTTGTAACATTTTGTTTTAAAGATGTTGAAGTGAAGGAGTGTGGTTTAACATTTTATCTTGAAGAGGATAATGAAGATATTGAAGTGAAGGAGTGTGGTGTTTAGAGTTGTTTATGATGAAGAGAATAATGAATACGTCACAAACTTGAGTATGTTGCAAGACCTAACTCCATCTGGTGGGGCCATGAGCTATTTTGCGCCTAATAGAAGTATTGACTGGTCGTGGTAGTCCAAAAACAAAAGCATTAGTAATTTATATTTGTTAGCCACTATTCAGACAAATTCCTCCTCAATATATTTTATTTTAACAGTAATTACAAGTTTGATTTATTAATCGTAAATGTTAAACTTTAATTTTTTGTTGATATTTTGAAGTTAAAAATCACCCACCCACCAGGTGTTTGATGGAGGACCACAAATAATCATCCCATTATCCAAAAATTTAGCAAACATATAACAAACAATACTCCATTTATTTAGATGCATAGTTATACTAATTGACCAAATGGTGTTTGGGGTAAGTTTTATCCTTAAAAGCTTATGTGTTTTCAAAAATTCCTAATCCAAGGGATTTTACTTTTTAGCTTATTTCGTAGCCGGAATTTATATAAGCCTTTTGACATAAGCTTAACTAAACACCTTCAAAGTGTTTAATAGCTTTTCCATGATAGAGTAAGCTATTCAACATTTGATATAAGCTTACCCCAAACACTCCCTGAGTATTAAAGTTACTGTAATAATGCAGAGTTATCAACTTTTTAGCTAATAAGAACATTTCAACCCCCTGATTTTAATAGCGGAGAGTTATTCTCATTCATGTAGTACTATTATTCCGACTGATGGATGAATAAGCTATCTGATGTGTAAATTTCCTAATTTCCGACTTCAAATATTGGTTTGATTTTCCTTTAGGTTACAGAACGCATATTGTACTTCATTCATCATGATCACCTAAGTATTCATCTTGTGAAACTTATTTACTTCAGTCCAATATATTACAAAGAAACATTTATCAGTTCCAAAATGGTAATGGTCTTGTTGATAGCCCTACCATTTTTCTTCCATGCCCGTGTCTTTTATATTGCGGAAGTTGAGGATCCTCATAGCAACTTTGTGCCTTTTCACAGCATGCTCTGCAATTTTCACCTTCCCAAACAAACCAATGGCAAGTGTTTTCCCAAGCTTGTAGTTCTTTAGAAACATATCCACACTCCTCCAACCATTACCAGATTCCTCAATATCTTATCCCGAAGATGGTTATAACTTGGAAAATAAGGTGCTTATAAAAACATATAAATAATCAATAAATTTAAGATCATCATCACCATCCACAACAACCTTTCAAAAGTTAATTTAATAGAATTGACAATGTCTTTCACAATTGATAGGTGACTGGTCGAACTTATGTCATCATCAAGTACCAATTTCACCGTTTCATGACATTTTTTCTTCTTAAACACTATTCTTATCCTCATTTTCTACCTATTTATCTTCCACTCAATCAACCCTCTTGTCCTTACCTCTCCTACCCTTGTTATATTTTATTCTATCTAAATTGTCTGTTCTCAAACGATAATGCTTTCTTTTCCAATACGTGCTATTACAATTAGTTATCTGTATTATGACTATCTAATATAACATGGTCTCTTCTAAAGAGCACACATCCAAACGCCCCGATAAGTAAAAGTTCTTAATAAACAATTTCCTAATCAAATTACATTCATATAATGCTGGACAGGTGTCGTATAACGTTGAACAGATGTCGATTTGACATACTTGTCTCTTTCACTATTAACCGTACCTAGTGGATTAATCTCTATTTTAGCACCCATTCACCAACCTCTATTTCCCCAACCACCGCCACCATGACGACTGAAACTAACACATATTGACCCTACAATTTTTATACCTGGGAACACCCCATCATGACCTGCTTGTTTGTCCACTCTTTCCAACCTATAAGCAAAGCACTATTAAAGTGGTGCATCTGACTCAACCACGTTAACAAATGCAGGTGTCTTGTTATAAAGATGTGGCGGCACATCAAATGTTGCAACATATTCAAATCATAAAAGAAAATAATCAGATGATCCAACCATGGAAACATTTGCTGAAACTTAAATTTTCCTGCAAACGCGCACACAACCAGCTGCATATTTATATCTTAAGAGTGTGCATAATAACAAATATAGTCCTAACATCATATAAACAAACTACAGTAAGGCATTAAGGGGGATGTTTATTATACAGTAAGTTTATAATAAATCCATATGTTCTTTTAAAAAGCTTAGCCAAACACCCCTAAACATACAACCAGGTCCATAATAGTCTAGTATGTGCACTATGGTAACAACAAAAATCTTCTCCAACCTGGTGTTCAAATCTGTATCGTACCATGTTTGCAAACTTGTGTTGCATCAGATTTAGTGTAAATGGGGTACTATGGCGACTACAACTGTATCCTCATGCCCTGTCGATGTTAACTGGGTAAGTTTTCTTCCAGTAATTGTTAGTACTAAAAAAAAAGATATGTACCTGCTCCCATTAGTCTAGATGTCATTTATACATTTATACCATATAAGTTTCTATGGTCCATCCTCACGTCAAGCTAAAGGGGACCCAACAGATTAGATTGATCATAAGAGTTATTAATACGCAGGGAACACACTAAACCACAACCCACTATTTATTGTGTCTGAATGTTTTTCAAGTATTAAAAAAAGTTCAACAGCCATTAATGAGGACTGAACCGACCCTTACTGCAACTGTTTTTTCCGTAACATAAAACTTTATAGAACTCGTACACATACTCAATTGATGATGACACAATAGAAGTATGAATTCTCCCATTGTGGATAAGAGCTCAAGAGTCCGAGAGTCAGGAGAGTTGCCCGGAGCTATTTCTTGTGGGGTGGACAATGGCTAGTGGCAAAAGACACCCGGGGTCAGGGTGTTCCCGCCAATGTACACTTTTATGTGGATTATAGTCATCAAAAATGGATATCAAACTCCCTAAAAAGTACCGTACTAAACTACAACTTATACTTAAACCAATAACAATCAACGAATCTCATCGAACATAATACATTACATCACTAAATTTAAATAGCTTAAACTTAAACCAAAACCCTCTTCTTCTCCATCACCTTTATTCTTAATTTCCTACACATTATCCACTAATAACTTATACACCCTTAATATCAAGCTACTTAACTCATAATCCTCAAAAGTTCTAATTTTTTTTTTTTTTTTTTTTTTTTTTTTTTTATAATCGTCAAAAGTGTATCTTCTTAACTTGTAAATTAACAAAAATAATCACACCCGCATCATATATCAAACTTAAAAAAACACCAAAAAAACCTTACCATTCTATCTCGTCTATTGGCATCATCATCATTGCAGCCTAAAAAGTAAAAACACTTATTAGAAGAACATGAGAATTATAGAGGTTGAGCCCTAACCACCATTCATATGTTACTTTAATCAAATAACTAAGATGTAATAAAAAAAAATCAACTACCTAATACCTCAAGTTGCATTTTTCACAAAAATCACAGTCAACTATCATTCTTAATCTTCTACTCTTCCTCGACATCAATGAATTCTTGTGTAAGCTAAAGTTAATTATTTCTCTTCTAAAAAAATTACATTAATTTAAGACTTTCAAATAAAATTAAACATTACAGTCAACTCTTAACTCTTTAAGTCCTTTTACTATGATGTTAATTTTAACATCATAGTCAACTCTTAACCCTCAAGTAGTCAAGTCTTTAAATATATTAAAAATAAAAAAAAGCAAATATTTAAGAATAAAATGTTAAAATTAAGATTACCTGATTCAAGCCTAACAACTACCATGTGGTCTAGTGGTGAGTGCTTAACTTGTTAAGCGAGCCACGATGAGAGTAGTACCGGATGGGTGACTATCCGGGAAGTCCTCATTGATTACAGGGTCTGTTGTTATCAGGCAATGAAGAGGAGAGTCTGTGAAACAGCAAACCCAATTAAGGTTTCCAATGATTGGCTCCAAAGAGTTACATTATTAAATGCAAACTTGAGGTTCTTTGATAGAAAATCATACCTTTAATTTATAAAATTGGATGACAGAGTTCTGATGCGTATGTTAATAATGAGAAGAAGCCGGGGTGTATATAAGTTTTTTCCTTTTTTCTTTTCTTTTTTTTAACATTTTTGACACATGTATTTTTTCAGGATAATAGTCAAATTGACCAAGGGTTCGATTTCAAAATCAAGTCCTCTCATTGGTTAATTGAATCTCTCTATTTGGCCTAAAATGAGTTCTCACATTATATAAAATATTAAAAACTTAAACTAATAATCTAAGTTGTAGCGTTCCTTGATGCTTAAGAATTTGTCAGCTACCGCATCAGTAAACGAAGACTTGGATTGATTCATATCTTGTAACATAGTAAGTACTTTAAAAAGGGAAATTTTGGATACTTTTTACTTCATATTCCAAATTTTTGTACGATGACTAGATCCAAATAAACTTCCCACCCAACACACACAAAGCAGTAATTTTATCTAACGAAATTACACTAAAGAATTAAGAATATGATGTTTTATTATTACCTCTAGCTTTCTTGATTGAGCTTTTACTTTAGCATTTGCTTCTTCTCTCTGGTACCTACAAATAACCAAACCAAACCAAACTGATACATTAGAGACTAAAACATCCCACATGAAAAGTAACCTTGTTGGGTTAATACTTTCTAAAAAATGACAGTTTTGTTATTGAAACTACAAAAGATACATATATGATAAAGTTATGTGACAACATTTTTGCCAATATTATTATGCATGCTATCTCCACTTCCTCGAAATGAAGTTAGAAGTAACTTTTATATTTTTGTCCAAACACATTGTGGGCCGACCCATACTAAAACATGACCTGTTTCGGTTGTGACCGGTTTTGTTCCATACTCAGTTCACCCATGGGCGGAGACTTGCATGAAGATGTTTATATGAAGATTCCCCAAGGTTTCGGAAAACAAGATGACAATAGGGTATGCAAACTCAAGAAATCTTTGTACGGCCTCAAGCAAGCTTCAAGAAATTGGTATCAAAAGTTCACTCATTCTTTATTAGAAATTGGTTTCAAACAAACTCCCGCCGATCACTCTCTCTTCATTTTCAAAGAAAACAAAATTTTTGTTGCTGCGCTCATTTATGTTGATGACGTTGTTCTTGTGGGAAATGACTTGAGCAAAATACAAGCAACCAAGGATTTTCTGAATAAGCGATTTAGCATCAAAGATCTTGGACCCTTAAAATATTTTCTTGGCATTGAGGTTGCTAAAACCAATGAAGGTATGGTTTTAAGTCAACGAAAATACACATTAGACATCCTTGAAGATACTGGTATGACAGGTTGTAGACCAAGTTCTTTCCCCATGGAACAAAACTTGAAACTTGACATGTGTGACAAAGAACCTCCTGTCGATGCTAATCAATACCGTAGATTGATTGGGAGACTTCTTTATTTGCAAGCTACGAGACCCGATATAGCTTATGCGGTGAACATTTTGAGTCAATTCGTCAGTGATCCTCGACAAAGTCACATGGAGGCTGCTACTCGTGTCTTGTGTTATTTGAAGGGAACTCCGGGACAAGGTATTCTTCTTCCCAAAGAAGGCGGGACCAATCTCTTGGCTTATTGTGATTCCGATTGGTTAGGATGTCCAATGACTCGACGGTCCAGAACTGGTTATTTGCTTCTTCTTGGAGGAGCTCCTATTTCTTGGAGGACCAAAAAGCAGTCTGTTGTCTCCAAATCCTCAGCAGAAGCCGAATATCAAGCCATGTTTAATGCTGTTAGTGAAATTTTATGGATGAGGTGGCTTTTAAGCGAACTTGACATGGCTCCTGTTGGACCGACTCAATTGTTTTTTGACAATCAAGCTGCTCGTCACATAGCAAATAACCCGGTCTTTCATGAACGCACCAAACACGTAGAAATGGACTGCTACTTTGTAAGGGAACGAGTTGACTCTATGGAGATATGTCCTATGCCTATTGCCACCAAAGACCAAATCGCTGACGTTCTTACAAAGGCTTTAGGGGCCAACTCCCTTCGTTTCCTGCTGTGCAAGTTGGGTGTTCGGAACCTTCACGCTCCAACTTGAGGGGAGTATCGCATAAAGAATATGGGTCCTCTAATTGTGGCTATATTCTCTCCTGATTTTACTACTTTTTTGTTTCCCATTATTGTTTGTCTCCCATTATTGTGTCTCCCATTATTTTGCCTTTCTATATTATATATAGAGGCCTTCTTCTTTCTTTTGTATCATCATCCGATTATCAATATCAATAAAACCAAAAACAATAACAGTTTCATTATAAGTTTCATTAGTTTACTGTGAAAGAAGAATGGATAATCATATGTGAACATAGAATTCTATCGTACTATGGATAGCATTGACCTCACTTTAAAAAACGGGAGATTACTTGAGTTGTTTACTTGTTTAGTTGTTTGTGATTGAAAGTTAAATGAAAAATGATTTATAAGAAAGGAAGGAGATTTTTGTTTCTAATAGTTTTGTTATCTTTGAAACAGCTGATGGGCTGAAATATTATGATCTCATCGAAGGAAAAGGTCCAACTGCTGAAAAGGGATCAACGGTTCAGGTTTGTGTAGAGCATTCATTTTTCATGTGAAATTTGATTGCGATTGTGTTTTTCTTGGGTACTCAGTTCGGGTTGAAACACACAATTTATTTAGCACAGATCAAAACAGGCCAGGCTAGTTTGACTAATAGCCTGTTTTGTGTTTATAACAAAATTACAGCAGTTTCAAGCAGGGAGTCTAAAATTTTAGCTAGAAACCTATTGTCAGGCCCGGATATCACCAGGTGCAGACAGCCCAACTGCACAGGGCCCAAAATTTTAAAGGGGACCCAAATTTTGTATACAGCCCACAACCGTACATGATTTAATGATTACATGGATAAATAAGATAAAACTTTGCATTGTTGAAGGCCCAAAAAGTGTCATTCTAGATTACATAAAAGTGACAAAGCATCAAGTATCATATTGCTAGCGATGTGGGATCTGTTTATCTGACTTATTTCTTGTACTGTCACGAAGGAAAAAGGAATTTCAAATACGGTAAATACACACACACGCGTACACCCAAATTTGGATATCATGGTTTTGTTTTGATTTTGTCAAGCCAAAAATCACATTCGTAATTGGGAAGGCCTTTTTATAATCACGGCACAGGGCCTCCGAAATCCAAGGGACGGCCCTGATTCGAAACCGTACCATCGCACAGGTTTGTTTCTAATTTCTTTATTCATACTCTTAATGCAGACAATACATTTTGACTTTTCTGTTAAAAATCATAATCACTTCTACCCAAACACTCCAAAACCAATAATGGCGACTTTGAGTTGCAATAATCTGCTTAAATGCACATCCAAACACCCCCAACGTAAGAGTTCTCACTTTACAGTTGACACTTAAAGTCAAATGTGAAGATTCTTTTGGGTTATGATGATGGGTGTATCATTATTTTTCTGCACAAGTTTGTAAACGCTTCCCTAGTTCACATAATCATAAAAATGATGATTTAACTTTATATATACTGTTGACATTGTGATTATGACCTTAGGAGGAGGGTGATAGTTTGGTATCCTGACATGTTCCTTTTTATGACCTTAAGTAGCCTTACGAGTTTAAGGTTGGAGCTACCCCTGGAAGGGAACGAAAACGTGATTATGTAGACAACCCAAATGGTTTATTTTCAGCTCAAGCTGCACCAAAACCTCCTCCAGCCATGTATTCAGCTGTTGAGGGGATGAAAGTTGGTGGAAAGGTAAACTTCAGTTATTTTAAATTTTAATTATCAAAATAGTTCTCTCTTCTATTTAAGAAAAACTCGTATATTCATATTGTTTTGTTGCACAGAGGAGGGTGATAGTTCCTCCAGAGGCAGGGTATGGTAAAAAGGGACAAAATGAAATTCCGGTATGCCATTCTTGCTAGTCATCTTTCTTTGCTTATGCTACAAAAAAAAAAAGGTTGTGTTTTTAGTGAAATTCCAATGTTTGTTCACATAAGAGTTTTGTAATGGCTTTCTTGGTTGCTTTTTGTACATTTTCACGTCTACTCTAAAACCTTAAGAAAATTGATATACAATAGAGATCCCTTTTTAGTTTTTACCCTCATGTTAACCTTTCTTCTAGTGAATTAAATTGGCATTGTCTCATGTTTAAAACATGCTGGTTTTGCAGCCGAATACAACGTTTGAGTTGAACCTTGAGTTATTGTAAGTAACGCTACCTGAAGGAAAGTAGCTTGTTTCTGGAGATTTCATCAACTTGAATAAGTTTGCAAAGGTAGTTTCGGCGTGAAGAGCAATTTTTTATTTGTTTTCCCAGAAGGCCAAGGTGTATGAAGCTTTGTAATATAAAGTTGTACATGACATGACACTACATTACAAATACTCTTTGTAACACTTGTATTTATTTCCTTCTTTTTTGCAGCGCGTTGCAACAGATGCAAAATTAGATTTATCATTGCTATATTTTAAATTCAATGGTACTGCGTGGAATTGATTGAAAGTAGTGGAAGAACTACGAATGCTAAGATAGGGTGTGGTGTTTGTGTGAAGGGTGCGTGTTGACGAGATTAAGGGGTGGTCATTGGTCACGCGTGGAACATCTTTACAACTCAAATGGTTGGCTTAAGTAGTTGTGGTCATCGGGTGGTGTGAGTTATTTTTGCATGTGTTTTATATATTATTTGAAAAATTGAGGTGTAGATAAATTGAAGAGTTAGAGACGGCAATGGGCGTGATAAAACCTATAAACCATGTTACCGTCCGTGATGAGCGGGTAACCCCATCAAATTTTACCCGGGTGGCTCATGGGTGAAAAATAACCCTCTACCGTGTGGTGGCCATGTGGTGGTAAACCCGAACTGCAAGCCCCTCACACCCATTTTAAAATACCCGCAAATACATTCGTGAACCCCCCCCCCCCCCCCCCCCCCTCCTTAAAAAAAAACAAAAAAAAAAAAAACAAAAAAAAAAAAAACAACAACTTGCATTTATTATATTACTTAAATATTTGTGAAGTTATTACTAGATATATTTATTAGTCACCTAAATCTATTAAAAGCCACTTCATACTAATCATCTCTTTTTAGTTGCGAGACTAGAAGACGAATATGAATCATGAAAGTATCAAATATATATACCAAGGTTTTCAAGATCGGGATCCTTTGTTTTTGCAAGATCGAAATCATAAGATCTGTTCGGGATTTTAAGATCCTACTATAATGTCATTTTCTTAATTGTCATTGTAATATTATTAAAATCTACAAATTATTATATATCATTAACACATAATTACGTGAATGTTTCATGGAAATGTTGTCTTAAATTATGAATAGGAAATGTTTAAGAAGATTAACATGTTGTTTTCTAAATTCTATAAAACGTGATCAATAACTTTTAACTTTTTTAGTTTGCGATTCGAAAAAATAAGATCGGATTAGATCTTAAGATCCTATGGTCAAGATCGGGATCTTATAAGATCTTAAGTGTGCTAAGATCCTACATAGGATCTTGATCGTTTTTGCTTTGTAGTATCGTAAAATCGTAAGTTCCTAAGATCAGGATCGGGATCCTGACAAATATGATATATACTACTTAATATCTCATTTCTAAAGTCAAATTCGTCAATACATGGTCTTGCGATTTTAATACACAGATAATCACTAGTCTTAAGCAACAATTCATGTGTCACAAAAGTAGAATTTGTTCTTTTTCGTTCTAGATTTTTTATTCATGTTAAATACTACTCCCTTCGTCCTAAATTTGTTGTCCCCGTTTGACTTTTTCGGTATTTCTTTCTCAACTTTGACTTTAAATATTTTTGTTTGTGTTATTTAATACTTGATGAAAATTACACCAATGAAAAATACATTTAAAACTCAATTCATTCATATATTTTGCATTAAGTATTATGTAATATAAATAAAAAATACTTAAGGTCAAAGTTGAAAAATAAAAACCGAAAAAATCAAATGATGACTATAATTTTGGGACGAAAGGAATAACTAAAAAGAGTTTCTAATTTCCATCAACATTATTACATATCTATAATCAAAACTTATAAAAAGTAAGGTGTTACAAAAAACGAGGCTAATAATGCTCGACCCAAGCACATAGGGTCGAGAATTGGCCACTTGCGGTGTAACACCCCAACCCGATAAGGGTAAAGATATCACAATAATGGTTTCATATCAGATCAAAACAAAGCATACATCTATAGTAATACAAGAATTTTCAAAGGTTACAAATGAAATACAGAAACTACAAGGCTACAAAGCGAATTCCAATAAACTCTAATTCTAACATAATAATAACTTCTAATCATTTCTAATCCAGAATGGCTATCAAGTCTTCTAAGTCCAAGGTACTCTCCAATCATTCCCAGCTTCCTACTAAAACCTGCCGCAGGAAAAGAAATGCGGCTGAGCTACGAGAGCTCAGTGAACAGATATAATGGAAACAAAGCAGTAATACAGAATAATGAACAGTAATTGAAGTACGAAATCAGTCAGAGATAAGGTATAAGTAAATGGTAACAGTAATGAAGAGTACAAGTGTATAAGGTGTAGGAAAACAGCAATCCACTACGAGCCCAGTATCAGTAATCAGTGATAGTAATCAGTGTAATCATGTAACCATATAATCATATAGAGGGGAGACCTCTCAGTAAGCCAGTAATTATGAGGGGAGTCCTCAAACAGTAAGTGGAGTGATCAGCTCCCAGTATGTGAAAGACGTGTATCGCACACACCATCAGTCACCAGTAATACAGTAATCAGTAATCAGTAATCAGTAACAGTAACAGTTCTAGGATGCATCCATACGCCCCAGGTGGCCATAAACCTCCCAACACACCAAATAAAATACAGTCAGGGACGGAACAGGTCATCACTCTCCTGCCCTAGAGTCATGCCATCGGTGCATCAATGACACGGTCATGAAACCCTCATGACTAGTTATGGCTCGTAGTATCAAACTGTGGGTCAGTGGTCAAGTATCAGTATTCAGTATTCAGTTTAGTTTCATAGGTCAATATCCAGTTCAGTATAACAGACAGTTCATATCAGATGGTTCAGTGACAGAGGTTCAATATCAGTAGGTTCAGTATAAGAAAGGTTCAGTATCAAATAGGTCAATATCAAAGGTTCATAGAAACAAGGAACATGGCAGTGAATCAGAAATGAAACGAAGGCACCTTACTAAAGAAGGGCAGAATATATGTACCTTAGACCGCCAGAGCAACCATAACAGAAACATAAAGATCGGAATCAAACTCCTTCTTCAGCGAATCTACACGAATACATGATCGTCTTTTTATTAAATAACTTATTTTAAATCAGATTACTCATTTTAGTCGGCTTTCCATTTTTAGTAACTTCCCTTTTATAGCAGCTTTCCAAAAATAGTAACTTTCCAAATTTAGTAACTTTCTATTTATAGTAAGTCCCCACTTTAAGTAATTTGACCATTTTATTTTTAGTAGGTTTCCCGAATTAGTAAATTTCCATATTTAGTAAGTTTAACACGACTTCCCAATTTAGTTAAATTAGGTTTTGGGTTAAATATGTAAATTATCAAAGTTTATCCAAACTCTTAACCCTTGTGGCATTTTATAACTTAAGGTGGACACCAACCCGAAACTAAACTCGACATCGTATGTTAACTCTTTAATAATTCCTAAAACTCAAATATAATCCTTTCGTGACCCATGCATGTAGGTCGCCCTGTTTAGTACTTCTCAAAATTAGTCTCACTGATGTTTAACGTCAAATTTTATAGGTGTAAATACATTTATCTATTTAGTATATTATCATGCATGTTAACATCTCATTGATTCCAATCCCACCCATAGTCACACCTGTTCTAATATGGGTTATGGTTCTATCTATAAGTCTCATTTTATCACATACAAGATTACCTATTTACATGATACGTAAAGAATCATGCATGTGTAGTCCTATATCTATAAATTCAATAAGTTATATAACTAAGGTCACTTAAATTGATAGCGTATGATCTATATCAAAGTGAGGTTCATGTTATACCTTTGCGTCAACAGACAGTAAGAGGTCGAACACAACCCGAGTCGTACCACACCCACATGAACGCGGACTGAAGCTCAAAACTCACTCGTATACAAATAGATGAACCCGAATCTATGCCCAATCATGAACAATAAGCTACCAGGGAAACGAACCAAGCCTTTAATCCAACATCTACCAGTCACGAACTATGACCCTCAAATGAACACGAGCACGAACAACATGATCACATAGTCACACAGCTAGGCGTATCACCCAACTCTGTCATCTCCACAACCCTTCCGTGACTTGAGACCAAAACTACAACCCACACATGATTATAGCGAACCGAGTCCACGCACACCCGAACCAATCTCGATACGATCATGCAAACAGCACTCACGCTCACACACACTCACGTTATTCATGCAAACATATTTATGATATTTTGAGTTTTGTTTTAGGGTTTAGTTTCAGAGATAATCAAAGGGGCATAACTGATCTCGACATCAGTGGGATGGGATGGAAAGATTAGCGTGAGTTTTCGTTTTTGATTTCGAATGATGTCATTGAGTTAAAAGAAACGGTTTATGTGATCCATGAGAGGACATACGATGGAGATATAGTCAATCCCCACAAACGTGTGAAGTAACTAAATAAGAAAGCCAGCGTTGTTTAAGGCAAGAATAAAATGCGTTTTCCTGTTTTCTAAATATAATACATATATGATCTAGTTTGTCAAACGTGTGAGTTGGCATATTCGAATTCTTTCCAATAAAACGTGTAAGGTGATGTGTATTACTATAGATATCTCGTGTGTATCTCTAAAACGTGTGAAATCTATAGGAGATAGGGAACATATGAATCTTCTAATGAAACTAAGTTATATCTCTTGATTCTATCTCCAAAGAAACGCATACAATGTAACCAAAAAAAATGTATAAGTCGTTTTATGTAGTAAGCTAGGATAGAAATCATATTCAGGATTTTATTATTTGTATTTCATTCTATAGTTTTCTTATTATTCATTTATTATTTAATCTTAGAGAAAAATAAAATAAAATAGTAATTGAAAATGTTAATCAAATTTTTAGGGCGTTATAATTCTTCCCTTCTAAAAAGAAAATTTCGTCTTCGAAATTGAAAGAAAACAAAACAAAAACACAACTGACCGCGAATGAAAATGTCGATGACTTGTTTCTCATGACTCTATCTTGTTGATCAAAATAGCTTCGGTTTCTTTAGAAGGGACATACCATACTGAATCCTGATCAAAAGAATAACATACCAAACGTAACGGATGATAATCGTATTCTCTCGAAAGAGACGCAGGAAATACACAAAATTTTGACGGATGTGCCGTCCACAGATTTGATGAGACAAATCAGATGAGAACGTACAGAAAATAGGTTGTCGATAACATCAATTGACAAAAAATTCTACAATAGATCCTAAGATTCTTATTGGAAGTGCATAGGTCAGCAAAATGCGTGACAAGAATCCAGACGTATCAATTCGTATAACGGTGGAAGCAGATTACGCGTATAGGTGGAATGAACTTAAAGTCTCACTAACGCAGATAATCTCAAACAGTTATCAGAATTTCTAAAGCTCTAAGGCACTTCTCGAAATATCCTATGCCCACAACAAGTGCATGTTATATGATGTAAGTATTATCACGTTGGCCAGACGTCATAATACTGGCATCATATAAATATGCCCTCATGATGGTCATACTTTATCTCAAGTCATGAACAGAACAACTTATCTTAATCCACCTAATCCATCTACAGTCTCAGAGGTCATCAGAATCAACATCATAACTAAGAGGAGAAACGAACTACTCGAAAGAGTTAACGGAACAGGTCTAAAATGTCTATCAGAACCGGATACGTCGCCAATGGCGTCAATCCTTCATCACTCATCAGAATCAACTCAGACAATACCAGAGGTTGCTTCAAAATCCTCATAACAAACCATCGGCCTACATACGTAGAATGAATACATAACGGAATCATTAACAGAGGTCTAAATCATTCAAGGGATCTTATCATCTGGTAACGAAAATTTAAGTAAGCTAAGTGAAATACGTCATCCATAGTTTCATCCTTCACAGAATCAACTCTTCCAAACGTAAACGTTTGCTTCAGAATTATCAGTCCTTCAATACATGATCTTAACTTCTTCCAAGTCCATGCAGTCTGTCGTATGATCATAGGGCGAAAAGGAATTTTAAACTTGAGTCTGGTCCCTCAAGCCTTCGACACTTCTCCTGGACACTGTGGTGTGGAACGTGAATCTCTGGCATGGTCACGGTGCATCTTCCCTTCGCGAGTCTGCTTCTGCTCTCAATTCATCCTAGTACAACTAAGATGAATAGAGAAGCAAGACTGCGTGTCTTGATAGGTCTTCTAGCCCAGTTCGAAATTTGCCAATTCAACTGCTGTCCTCTCAGGATACGTGGTGGTGTTGTCTGCTAAATCTCTAGACGCCAATCAAATCTACTCTTCCGGAACAAGGGTCATTTTACAAGATGGTCTACATGTTCCTCGTTCGTCTCTGAGCACAAACACACTGTCATACTATGACAATTGTCCAAATACTCGCGAAAACATGATTCTATTTGTCAATACAATTGGCATTATTTAAAACTCATAATGGTTACAACGAGTACGAAAACAGCTTCATGAATCGTTTCAGGGAAAACTTCATATCTACTTCACATCACCAATCTCCCTCTTCATGCATAAACCGAAATGCTTCACGGAGGTTACTCTCAGTTAGTCATCTCCCTCCTTACAAGTTCTTGTGGTTGCTTCTTTAGTCCTTCAAATATTAACTGAGGTCGTCTGATACAGAGTTTACAAGATAGAACAAATCAATCATTGGCACGCGGAGATGAAAAAAAATGATTACGGGTAGTGATACGGTTACGTTTACGATAGTCGATACGCTGACACAAAATTTTCTCTTTCTTCTTCATGAACTAGTAGGGGTATTCAAAAGGAAACACTGAAGTGAACAAAATCACATTCCATCAGCTTCTTCAATCCTTCAACTTCTATAGCATCATGGTTCGTCGACTGAGATCGGTTCAAAGTCAATTTTACTTCTCAACAGGAGGGAAACCCAAGAGTTTCATCAGAAAACATCAGAATATTTGTACAACAAAACTTCCAATGCCAAAGCTTCCTAAGGGTGGATATTAACAGGTGTCAGGAGAACTTCGACAATCAAATGAGATCGGAGTATGTGCTTCCATAGCAACATTAATCTTAACAGATTCAAGCGGTTGAGAGTCGTCATAACAAAAGTAGAGTGAAACAGATTTGTTAAGGTCACATTTTAGATACGGTAGTCTATGGTAGCTTTGTGAAGAGCCATCCAATCCACAACCAAAATCTCAAAATCAATTATATTAAGGGTAAATAGATCCGTAGAACGAATACGGTCGTTAAACCAGACGGATAGTTCATATATCGGAGTCAAGTACAAGGTTTATCAAAGTGTTGAGATAGATAAGCGGACAATTCAAGGTGTTGGAGTCTTGTTTAGCTATTTAGCATAAGTGGCAGGTAGGTTGAATCAGTGTATAATTGTCAGAAATGAAGCGTATAGAATATCGGTTATTAGCATCATCATGCTCAGTTAACAATTTCATAACGAGACAAAATTATCATCATATCATTCCATAAGGAACTAGTTGGCGGCAAGATTCATTATTCAGAAGGGGAAATAAACTTCCTATATCCGTGTTTAATAATCACCAGAGTTCTCATAGGAGTAGTAATGGGTTTTGCAAGACAGAGTAGTATCAGATGATACATTTATATCCAGCATGGGAAATAAATTCATAGAATGCGTCAAACACATTAAGGTTAAATGACTTCCCGGAATGGTCGGAGAAGTATCAAACTGTTTATCAGACAGGTCGGAAGTGAAGATCAAAATCAGGCAGTGGAATACTCCCAGAAGATATATACTTAAGAAACTCACTTCCTGGTCTTCGGTTGTTGCTCTTCGGGTTGCTCAAATCAACCGGTATGATCCGAAAGACATCTTCGCTTGGCGGCTAGACAATCTCTCGGTATCATGTCAGATCCTACTTCGCATTCAGGGAAAAACTTGGTGGTTCATCCCGGGATCATATTCGGAAAAACTCAGGGTGTCGATTCATTCTGAAAATAAGGTTCATTCATTGGTGTACGAGATGGTTTCTAGGAAAACTTCATAACCGCGAAAGTAACACACGAGTCTCTAGAGTACTAGTGCTAGCAAGGAGTTTAACAATCGATAATCATGGTAGGAAGTTCAAAATTGTTTCAAATGCCAAAGGTGAGACACAGGAGGATAGTTGTCGATATTTTGAAGGTTCAATCAATCTCCTATCAGAATAAAATCAAAGTTAACTATCAAAGGAAAACGGATCAACAAAGCAAATCTTACCATTTTGAATAAGAGGGAAAACATTTTTATACTCGTGGTTAAACACCACAAGACTTCTCATGGGAACAGAGATGGTTAAGACTAAATCAAATAGTGTCAGAAGATTCATAGATGATTATCAGAAGGAAGAACAACTAACAGATTGTATCAGGTATATCATCTTCATGGAAATTATCAGAATGCCCGAAGAGATCAGAATGATTAACAGAAGGTTCAGGGGTTAGGTTCGGAATCTGAAGACAAGGATCAATTAGTGTCAGAAAATTACTATGCAAGTCTCAAAGCTTTCAAGGTTTCAAATCTAAGGTGGTGCAAGGCATAAGATTTCAATCTCCAAAAGTGATCTCAACAAGCAGGGCACGGATCAGAGTGATGCGGAAGCAATGATATTTAAACAAAAGCCTTATAGTCTACCCATTCCTCACTGGTCAGAACTTAAGGTCCTATAGGGAAATCCTCAAGCAAAATCTTAAAGGTTATCTAGTGAGCGCCTACAGTGGAAACTTAGTGGTCTAAACTTCACAGGTCAAGGGTAAATGTATTACGAGTCGCAGCCTGTTTTCTCTAATACCATAAATTGTAACACCCCGACCCGACAAGGGTAAAGATGTCACAACAATGGTTTCATATCAGATCAAAACAAAGCATACATCTATAGTAATACAAGAATTTTCAAAGGTTACAAATGAAATACAGAAACTACAAGGCTACAAAGCGAATTCCAATAAACTCTAATTCTAACATAATAATAACTTCCAATCATTTCTAATCCAGAATGGCTATCAAGTCTTCTAAGTCCAAGGTACTCTCCAATCATTCCCAGCTTCCTACTAAAACCTGCCGCAGGAAAAGAAATGCGGCTGAGCTACGAGAGCTCAGTGAACAGATATAATGGAAACAAAGCAGTAATACAGAATAATGAACAGTAATTGAAGTACGAAATCAGTCAGAGATAAGGTATAAGTAAATGGTAACAGTAATGAAGAGTACAAGTGTATAAGGTGTAGGAAAACAGCAATCCACTACCAGCCCAGTATCAGTAATCAGTGACAGTAATCAGTGTAATCATGTAACCATATAATCATATAGAGGGGAGACCTCTCAGTAAGCCAGTAATTATGAGGGGAGTCCTCAAACAGTAAGTGGAGTGATCAGCTCCCAGTATGTGAAAGACGTGTATCGCACACACCATCAGTCACCAGTAATACAGTAATCAGTAATCAGTAACAGTAACAGTTCTAGGATGCATCCATACGCCCCAGGTGGCCATAAACCTCCCAATACACCAAATAAAATACAGTCAGGGACGGAACAGGTCATCACTCTCCTGCCCTAGAGTCATGCCATCGGTGCATCAATGACACGGTCATGAAACCCTCATGACTAGTTATGGCTCGTAGTATCAAACTGTGGGTCAGTGGTCAAGTATCAGTATTCAGTATTCAGTTTAGTTTCATAGGTCAATATCCAGTTCAGTATAACAGACAGTTCATATCAGATGGTTCAGTGACAGAGGTTCAATATCAGTAGGTTCAGTATAAGAAAGGTTCAGTATCAAATAGGTCAATGTCAAAGGTTCATAGAAACAAGGAACATGGCAGTGAATCAGAAATGAAACGAAGGCACCTTACTAAGGAAGGGCAGAATATATGTACCTTAGACCGCCAGAGCAACCATAACAGAAACATAAAGATCGGAATCAAACTCCTTCTTCAGCGAATCTACACGAATACATGATCGTCTTTTATTAAATAACTTATTTTAAATCAGATTACTCATTTTAGTCGGCTTTCCATTTTTAGTAACTTCCCTTTTATAGCAGCTTTCCAAAAATAGTAACTTTCCAAATTTAGTAACTTTCTATTTATAGTAAGTCCCCACTTTAAGTAATTTGACCATTTTATTTTTAGTAGGTTTCCCGAATTAGTAAGTTTCCATATTTAGTAAGTTTAACACGACTTCCCAATTTAGTTAAATTAGGTTTTGGGTTAAATATGTAAATTATCAAAGTTTATCCAAACTCTTAACCCTTGTGGCATTTTATAACTTAAGGTGGACACCAACCCGAAACTAAACTCGACATCGTATGTTAACTCTTTAATAATTCCTAAAACTCAAATATAATCCTTTCGTGACCCATGCATGTAGGTCGCCCTGTTTAGTACTTCTCAAAATTAGTCTCACTGATGTTTAACGTCAAATTTTATAGGTGTAAATACATTTATCTATTTAGTATATTATCATGCATGTTAACATCTCATTGATTCCAATCCCACCCATAGTCACACCTGTTCTAATATGGGTTATGGTTTTATCTATAAGTCTCATTTTATCACATACAAGATTACCTATTTACATGATACGTAAAGAATCATGCATGTGTAGTCCTATATCTATAAATTCAATAAGTTATATAACTAAGGTCACTTAAATTGATAGCGTATGATCTATATCAAAGTGAGGTTCATGTTATACCTTTGCGTCAACAGACAGTAAGAGGTCGAACACAACCCGAGTCGTACCACACCCACATGAACGCGGACTGAAGCTCAAAACTCACTCGTATACAAATAGATGAACCCGAATCTATGCCCAATCATGAACAATAAGCTACCAGGGAAACGAACCAAGCCTTTAATCCAACATCTACCAGTCACGAACTATGACCCTCAAATGAACACGAGCACGAACAACATGATCACATAGTCACACAGCTAGGCGTATCACCCAACTCTGTCATCTCCACAACCCTTCCGTGACTTGAGACCAAAACTACAACCCACACATGATTATAGCGAACCGAGTCCACGCACACCCGAACCAATCTCGATACGATCATGCAAACAGCACTCACGCTCACACACACTCACGTTATTCATGCAAACATATTTATGATATTTTGAGTTTTGTTTTAGGGTTTAGTTTCAGAGATAATCAAAGGGGCATAACTGATCTCGACATCAGTGGGATGGGATGGAAAGATTAGCGTGAGTTTTCGTTTTTGATTTCGAATGATGTCATTGAGTTAAAAGAAACGGTTTATGTGATCCATGAGAGGACATACGATGGAGATATAGTCAATCCCCACAAACGTGTGAAGTAACTAAATAAGAAAGCCAGCGTTGTTTAAGGCAAGAATAAAATGCGTTTTCCTGTTTTCTAAATATAATACATATATGATCTAGTTTGTCAAACGTGTGAGTTGGCATATTCGAATTCTTTCTAATAAAACGTGTAAGGTGATGTGTATTACTATAGATATCTCGTGTGTATCTCTAAAACGTGTGAAGTCTTTAGGAGATAGGGAACATATGAATCTTCTAATGAAACTAAGTTATATCTTTTGATTCTATCTCCAAAGAAACGCATACAATGTAACCAAAAAAAATGTATAAGTCGTTTTATGTAGTAAGCTAGGATAGAAATCATATTCAGGATTTTATTATTTGTATTTCATTCTATAGTTTTCTTATTATTCATTTATTATTTAATCTTAGAGAAAAATAAAATAAAATAGCAATTGAAAATGTTAATCAAATTTTTAGGGCGTTATATGCGGCCGAGCCAAAGTCAATGGGATTGTGGCCAAGTATAATGTTAATTCCACGGGCAGGTCAAGGCTAATAATAACGTTGGTGACGACTAAGGCCACCTTGATGCAAGGCCGAGGTTAATGATAATGTCAATGACGGATAATTCCATGCGTGTCGGGGCTAATGATAATGTCAATGTTGGCTAATGTCACCTCGATGCAAGGCCGAGGTTAATGATAATACCGATGATGCCCAATGTCATGTCGATGCATTGACAAGGCTAACGATAATGCCGACGTTGGCTAAGGTGAGACATTTGGGGCCAAGGTTATGGTTAAGACCATCTATGGACTGTGGCCATGCCGTACCAAGTCATGTTGGGCCGTGTCAGTCCATGTTCATGCAATGCTCAAGCCAAGCCAGGCCAGGCCGATTCAAGTCACGTTTAGGTTACGTTCAAGCCGTTTCAGGCACATTCAGGCCAGGCCAGGTCGTTGCAGGATGTTCAGGCCATGCCAGATTTTCAACAGCATTTTGTTAAGTTTGGGATGTATTTTATTGCAACGTGATTAATCAAATAATGATGGCGAGGTATCCAAATAACAGAAAGTATAGTGATGAATGTAGTAAGACTATTTTAGCTCATTGATACATTTTGTCGAACACTGTATGTGTTCTGTAATATTTACCTTATTATAATATGATATGATAAGAAACGAATTGCAAAATAACAAAATCCGCTTTTTAGGTGTTAAATAAATAATTTTGTACATGATCAAAAATCATTGTTACATGTAGTAAAAGTCTGATGCTTTTCAATAGTGAGAAAAATAAAAAACACTATGCTCGCATTATGTGTATTCTCACCCATAATTAATTCTCAAGTTTATTGATTTTTATATATATATATATATAACAGTCTGTGTATAAAAAGTGTTTATTTTTGTGTTTGTCTCAAAAGATTAGATCTAATGTTAATAAATCTTCATAAACGAAGGTAAAAAATAAAAAAAAATACTAGTAAGTGTTTTGCAAAAGCGTTCCAGTTAGGTCCAAGTTTTATGACAGATCAGATAAAAGATCATGACCAGCGTTTATTTTTTTCTTAAAGGCAACAATATTATAAAGGGATAATAGCATGAAAAGACACATACTTGCCACTTTTTGTCATTGTATGTACCAATTTTTTTTTTTTTTTTTTTTTTTTTTTTTTTTTTTTGAATTTGGCACAAACCTTTTTAAATCGTGCCATTGTGTGTACCGGTGACCTGCTTAGGAGGTTTAGCAGGTTAAGTTAACGATCGTTTGTTTTATTATTGCAGCGTTAGTCCTTTATACTTAACGACCGTTTATTTTATTATTGCAACATTATGCCTTTACACGTTTTCGCCCGTTTTTTCACGTTTTCTTCCGTTTTCACACTTTTTTTCCGTTTTCGCACGTTTTCGTTCGTTTTCGCACGTTTTTGTCCGTTTTCGCCCATTTTTACACGTTTTCGTCCGTTTTCACACTTCTTTTTTCCGTTTTTACACGTTTTTGTCCCTTTTTACACGTTTTCGCACGTGTTTGTCCGTTTTCGCCCGTTTTTACACGTTTTCTTTCGTTTCCACACGTTTTTTTTTCGTTTTTACACGTTTTTGTCCGTTTTTACACGTTTTCGTTCGTTTTCGCCTGTTTTTGTCCATTTTTACACGTATTCACACGTTTTTGTCCGTTTTCGCCTGTTTTTACACGTTTTCGCCTGTTTTCAACGTGTTTTTTCCGTTTTTACACGTTTTGTCCCTTTTTACACGTTTTCGTTCGTTTTCGCACGTTTTTGTCCGTTTTCGCCCGTTTTTACACATTTTCGTCCGTTTTCACACGTTTTCTTTTCCATTTTTACACGTTTTTGTCCCTTTTTACACGTTTTCGTTCGTTTTCGCACATTTTTGTCCGTTTTCGCCCATTTTTACACGTTTATGTTCGTTTTCGCACGTTTTTGTCCATTTTTGCCCGTTTTAAAATGTGTAATAACGTGTAAAAAACGGACAAAAACGTGTAAAAACGAATAAAAACTTGCAAAAAACGGAAAAAAAAACGTGTGAAAACGGACAAAAACGTGTAAAAACGGAATAAACGTGTAAAAACGGAATAAACGTGCGAAAACAGACGAAAACGTGTGAAAACGAACGAAAACGTTTTAAAATGGAAAAAACGTGTGAAAACAGACGAAAACGTGTAAAAAGGGGCAAAAACGGACAAAAACGTGCGAAAACGAACGAAAACGTGTAAAAACAAACAAAAACGTGTAAAACGGAAAAAAAAAGGTGTTAAAACGGACAAAAACGTGCGAAAACGAACGAAAACGTGTAAAAACGGAAAAAAAACGTGTAATAACGGAAAAAAATGTGTGAAAACGGACGAAAACGTGTAAAAACGAAAAAAAACAGACGAAAACGTGTAAAAACGGCGAAAACGGACAAAAACGTGCGAAAACGAACGAAAACGTGTATAAACGGACAAAAAACTTGCGAAAACGGAAAAAACGTGTGAAAACGTACGAAAACGTGCAAAAACGGGAAAAAATGTGAAGACGGACGAAAACGTGTAAAAACGGAAAAAAAAACGTTTGAAAACAGACGAAAACGTGTAAAAACAGGCGGAAAACGGACAAAAAACGTGCGAAAACGTGTATAAACGACAAAAACTTGCGAAAACGGAAAAAAACGTGTGAAAACGGACGAAAACGTGTAAAAAACGGAAAAAAATGTGTAAAAACGGACGAAAACGTTTAAAAACGGGCGAAAACGGACAAAAATGTGCGAAAACGAACGAAAATGTGTAAAAACGGAAAAAAAAAGACAAAAACGTGCGAAAACGGAAAAAAAAACGTGTGAAAACGGAAGAAAAAGTGAAAAAACGGGCGAAAACGTGTAAAGGCATAATGTTGCAATAATAAAATAAACGGTCGTTAAGTATAAAGGACTAACGCTGCAATAATAAAACAAACGATCGTTAACTTAACCTGCTAAACCTCCTAAGCAGGTCACCGGTACACACAATGGCACGATTTAAAAAGGTTTGTGCCAAATTCAAAAAAAAAAAAAAAAAAAAAAAAAAAAAAAAAAAAAAAATGGCTACATACAATGACAAAAAGTGGCAAGTATATGCCTTTTCATGCCATTATCCCTACACTTTATATAACAATCTTAAGATAGATTCCTTAACTACTAAAGGCAATCAAGAGAAAATTAAAACAATGATTTGCAAACACTTTTATAATTTTGCTGAGACATATTCTTGTTATAATATGTTGATTGTTCATGAGAAACAATAATACAATTGGTATTATTTTGATGATGTTCTGATAACTTATAAGACCAAGAGTAGTGGGGCGTTGAAAGCCCCTCAGTTGCCCTTTCAACGGGCGTTGCACCGCCCCCACCACCGTTGAAGCCCGTTGAAAACCAAAAAACTCAACGCCCGTTGATCCAACAACGGGCGTTTCTTTTATTCTTGCTTCTACCATGTGGGACCCCAACCACTAAAATTGATCATCGTTTTCATTCTTTCACCTATTAATGGAGATCTTTGAAACCTGTTAATGGAGATCTTTGAAATCGTTTTTATTCTTCCACCTAAAATTGATCAGCGTTTCTTTGAAGATCTATGAAGATCTTTGAAGATCTATGAAGATCTATGATGATGAATCGTTAAACGGTGCCTGCGAATTGATGAGAAATGGAGGTTAGGTTTTGTGGAAGGGGTGGATTTTAATGGAGGAGGTTTCGTTTTTGGATAAGATTGGTTTTGTGGAAGGGGTATATATTTTACTCAAAGCTTGACACGTGTTTAAGATAGCAGTTTATGTCAAATATATAAAACGGGCGTTGAAGCATTACTCTCAATTTTGCTTCAACGCCCTTCTTCTCTCACTGCCAAGTGTCAATATTTGCCCCAACCCACACCCAAAAATTCCAACACCACTACTCTTGGTCTAAAAGAAGGAAAAAAATAAATAAAGTTAAACCGTTTTCTAACTTTTGAAGAACTTTTAATGGTATTATGAATGGTAATAGCTGTCATTACATTACATGAGTAATTAGATGCTGAATTTATTTATTTTTCAAAAAAAAAAGCGTTTTAGCTATTTGAGCTAATAAAATATGTTCAAGATCTCTCAAACAGCCGCGTTGGTTCGCTTAGTGATACCTTTTCAACAGATTTAACCGCCACATTTCGAATAAACATGTCTTTATGATAGTGATGGTTCATTAGAGACGGTTTTGTGACGGTTTAGTGACATAAAAACTGTCACTAATCTCCATTTCGTAGCAAACACTAATAACAACAAAACCATTAATAAGTAATGTTCCAACATTTTGTCGTAGTCCATATATGTCGAATAAAAATGAACATATTATGTTTTCTTAATACTCTGTTTCCAAGTTTTTGAGACAAAAGAAAAAAAGAGGAGAGTAAAAAATAAACATAAAAGAAGAGGAGATGAATGAAATTTAATTTTTTTATGTTATGTTCCCGAGTTAGGAGATTAAAAAAAAGATAACCGATGATTTTACAATTATACCATTTATATATCTAGAAGTTATTTTTTATATTAGGTTATTTAAGTAATTATTTTTATTAAAAGCTTCCTAATATAACTTCTTTTCAAATTCTCTCACTTTTGGGAAGAAAGTTTTGTAGAGAAGTTTACCCAAATTTTATCTCTTCTCTCAATAAAAAACTTAAGAACACAAATATATTTTGTTTTCTTCCCATTTCTTTTCTCTTATTTCAAAAAGAACATTAAAGAAGAGAAAAGAAAAGATAACCGATGATTTTACAATTATCTATACTACATATAATGGAGGAAGCACTCTCTCTCCAAAATTTTCAGACTTACAAGAAATAATGCATGGTTTACAACACTTTAATGTACCCAATTTTCAGAATTACAACAAAGTAAGCATATTGTATAACAAAATAAAGCGTGGTGTTATTTTAAGACCAAAATTCTATCAAACAACATTAATGCTATTAAAAACATCCCTTCACCAAAAATTACAACAATTTAAGCACAATGTACAATAGTTGCAACCCTCCATTAAAACCCATCCATATTAATGCACATAATTTTCAGACTTACAACAAAATAAGCATAGTGTACAACAACATAAGCATGCTGTAATTTTCAGACTTACAACATTAATGCTATTAATTAATACACCCCATCATCAATTAATACAAAATGTAAAGCACAATGTACAAATACATATCCACACAATTTGATGGTTGCTTCAATACGTATCAGCCCAAAACATATCCACAAAAGTTCCAGCTTTTGATCTCAAATCGAAACTAAATCCAACATCCAAACTACAAACACAAATAGAAGGTTAGAAATTAAAAGAAAACAAAATAAATACTAACTCGCCCGAGTCAACGCGAGTTGACTCGGTGAGTCACCGAGTTGGACCGAGTCATACCGAGTCGTGGTCAAAATAATAGATCCACACGATTTTTAACATAAATAAAAGGTTTTATAAAAGATTTAAAGTAAAAATCGGTGTTATAAAAGTTTTAAAAAAAATTTAGGGTTTCGAATAAAAATAAATGAGGGAAGGAGAGGGCGCGTGAGGTGTTACCGATGAGGGGGAAAGTGGTGGAGAGGCGGTGGAGCGACGGTGGTGGTGTGGCAGTGGCGGTGAGGTGGTGTTTCGGTATCAAACGAGCTCCAAAGGGGATCAACTGCTCCAGAAATGGATGAAATGGGCCGATCTATCGATTTGGGGAGTTAAGGTTTTCGCCTGAAAATTTTTCCGGCGATGGAAGGTGGCGGCCGGCAGACAAACAAAACTAGAAGGGTGAGAACGAAAAATAGGGGCGGAGGGGTTAAAGGGTTAACTTAGTGAAACTTTTGAAATATTAATCGTGGGACCCATTTGACGTACCAAACGGACTCGAAAAATTACGAAACTTGCGCCATTGTTCTCGAAATAATTTTTCCAATAAAAACGGGTATAAATACGCATAACTTTCTCGAAGTTAATTTATTTGGCAAATTCGATTCGTTTCGTGCTTTCTAGGTTGTGCCGGCTCGATAAAGGAATAACGCTCACGTTTATTAAGATATTTACCGGTTTTCAAGCCCAAACAAGTTCAAAGAAGTTTAAAAGTCATGAGAGATCAAAATGAATATTTTGGATAGAAAATAAGTTTAGGAAATTTACCGGGTGTTACAGCACATACCCCTTAAAAGGAATAGCGTTCCCGCGATTCAGTTCAAGTTATGGGTTGGAATAGTGTTGGTGAAAAGGTGATGGTACGGGTAGTAGATTTGGGTCTCACTAAGTTGTAATTATACTATTGTCTTAACTAAATTTATTGTTATTTGTAAATTAATTGTTAAAAAAAATATGGTCGCATAACATCACATTGCCAGAAAATATAGTCAAAGTACCCTGCTAGTGCCATTTAAATGTAGGTGTGCGTCTCTAATAATTTGGGTTGACCATGAAGAAAATGGGTGATGAAGCGAAAAGTGTACCGCTTTTAGGGGGTCATTTAAGCCCTAAATCGTATTTATTTGATCAAATATTGCCCTAAATCGTTCCTTTTGTCATTTTAGGTACTTTTGAGAAGAAATCTGGAAAAGGAAGCATTTTGGACGTTTTTGGAGCATAAAAGTGAAGAAAACGCAAAGTCTCAAAATCGGCTAAAAGTTACCTTAGACGGCGTCAGAAATTACCCTGGACGGCGTCATGGCTTGGCAAGAAAAAGGTGGATATGAAAATTACTCATGATAAGCCAGTGAAATTTGCATGGGAATTCTGACGGCGTCACCCTTTGGAGTGATCAAGGTCGTCACGGCTTAATTTAAAGAGGGACGGCGTCACGCCTAATTCCGAAGGCGTCAAGCCTTGATAAGCCAGAACGGATTTTGGAAAGCTAAAGAGGGACGGCGTCAAGAAGGCCATCCGGGAACCCTAAAAGCGGCGAGGTGATGGCGTCACACTCCATAACGTGACGCCGTCAGATCTGAAAGTCTATATATAGTTTTGCAATTTTTTGTCATTAGTGTGGAACTTATTGGGGAACTTTGTGTGTGAAAACCCTAAGACGATTTTAGCAGCTTTTTCAAGGCTTTTTGCCTTGAGATCTTCCATGTTACATTGAAGATAAGTTATCAATTAATCATTCAATATGTCTATGTGTTGTTTGATTCTATCTTGTTCTTGTCTTTTGTTTAACATGTTAGGCTAGATTTATCTTGTGTTTGCTTAGATCTAATGAAACCTAGCTATTGATTATTGGTTATTAGTGTGTTATTAGTTGTATTGGGTGATTGTTCATCTATGTTAGGCTTAAGAAAACTGGCTAACTTCCTATTCGGTAACTTGCTTGAACGTCTTAAGAAACATGAACCAATGCGTACTAAAGGTTTTTATGGTTGTATTTAATGCACAAGCGAATTCTAGTGATCCCATGTTAGGAGCTTCCTAGCCGGCTCGACATAGGAGTGAAGTAGGAGCTTGTAGAGTTGGGGAAGTACGTACGCCACCCCACGATTGGTATTAAGGATTACACCCGTCATCCACGCAATCAATACACACTAATCAACCGGTAAAAGATAGTTAGGGAGTAAGGAAATCTAAGTAAACACATTTCTCTCTACACAAGTTTTACAACCTTTTCATTTTCTGTTATTTTATTTTATTTGCATTCGTAGTAATTTGGGTTAGTTGACTAGCAACTAATTCCGCCCACTCTTTCAAACCCGAGATTTTACTTGCTTTCATAAAAAGAATATAAAAACATAAAAAGAATCTTCTCTCACCCTTAGACCTATTAGAGTAGTTTTTCATACCTAACGAACACTATTCCCTGTGGAGAACGATCAATCCCCCGTACTTACCACTACACTATACTACATCGGTCAGGTACACTGCCTGGTGGGGGTGTAAGCCTCTTGAGATCCCTCGAGAGGTAAAACCTGTTGTAAGGTTGCAAAACCACGCATCAAGTTTTTGGCGCCGCTGCCGGGGAATAGTTATTGTTTAGGTTGAATTTTTATTTTATAGGTCTACTCACTAGATTCCTTTCTAGTGAGATTTTTATTTTATTTTTCTAGGTTTTCTTTAGTCTATCTATTTTCTTCGTTTCTTTGTTCGTAACCATTACCATCCGACATCATGGAAGGTGGTAATATCCTCAATCCCAACAACCCACCACAACAACCACCACCTCCTAGAGCCCGTACTTTAGGAGAGTACTCCCGTCCTAGCCACCATGGCTATCGAAACACCATTGAGCTCACTCAAGGAGCCAATATCACACCCTTGCGATCCGACACCATCCGGTTGGTGCAAAGCGGATGCGCATTCCATGGACTTCGTTCTGATGATCCTAATCAACATCTCAAGGACTTTCTCAAAATCTTTGATTCTATAGACCTTGATGTTGCCACTCGAGAGATGACCCGACTACGTCTCTTTCAATTCTCTTTGCGGGACCAAGCTAGTCAATGGCTAGAGCGTCAACCCGCAGGATCCATCACCTCTTGGGATGATCTCACCACTCGTTTCCTTGCTCAGTTTTTCCCACCAGGAAGAACTACCAAGCTAAGGAATGATATCTTGATGTTCCAACAACGTCAAGGCGAAACCCTCTACGAGGCATGGACTCGATTCAAGGACTTACTCCAAAAAGTCCGTCACCATGGCATAGAACTTTGGCTCCAAGTCCAAATCTTCTATGACCACATCAATCTCTACACGAGGCAAACCATTGACCAATCGGCTGGTGGTAAGCTACGTGATCTAAGTGCGGAACAATCATGGGCTCTCCTAGAAGATCTTGCTCTTTATGACAACGAAAGTTGGAGTGACCCCCGTGATTTGAATAAAACGGTCAAGGCAATATCTTTGCCTTCGAACAATTCAAGCACTTCCGATCGTAGGATCATAGAACTTGAAGACCAAGTCAAGTTTCTCATGAAATCCTACGAGGCTCCTAAACCTTCAAGCCAAGTGAACAAAATCACTTCTTCATGTGAATTATGTAGTGGTCCCCACGACACTCGTGATTGCATGGAACTCCCCGAACAAGCTTTTGTGGACTACGCATCCTCGCGTACCGACGGAGCGGGAGACAAGTGGTACACTTTCAAACCCGAGCCAAACCATTACGGTGATTCATACAACCCCTCATGGAAAAATCACCCGAACCTTAGGTGGAAACAAAACCAAAACGCACAACAAACCAATTCTTCCAACCCACCTAATCGTTTCCAATCAAGCGGTTCCAACTCGAACCGTACTTTCAACAACGATCCTTCCGGCAATGGTAGTACCGATAACTTTGAAGGATTGATGTCTCAATTTATGGCATCTCAAGAAGCTCGTTTAGCCAAGTTTGAAGCCGATTTCAAACAAAAACAAAGCGAGATGACCAATAAGATTGACACTTTGTTGAAAGCCCTCAATGACCGAGAAATGGGAGCACTCCCTAGCAACACGGTCAAGAACCCGAAACTAAACGTCAACGCCATTTCATCGGTTACGTCTCCTAGTTCTTGTCCACAATATTTGTAAAACCCCGAAACTAATATAATCCGGAATGACAAAAATACCCTCGAATTTAAAACTTTGAGAACATATGAATATTAATTATGTGACAAATAACATAAGTTATAACTTAATTAAAACTATACATTATATGAATTGGAACAAAAAAAAAAAAAAAAAAAAAAGAAAAGAAAAGAAACACATGTGTTTGGCCGCCCCCCCCTTTAACCAAAAAGAAGACCATGTTCATGATTTGCAAAGATATGGCAAGTCCCTTAATTTGATTTGATCCTTCCTAATATATCTTAAACCAATTGTCGGTTTCTTTTACCCTCCTAATACCGATCTTCAACTTGGAAAAACAAAGAAAAACCCTAGCAACACAAACCTTCGGCTGTTCATCCTTTGCTGCTGCCACGCCTCAAAAACCAACCAAGAAGGCTTCAAATCTCGTTCTAACTCTTGTATAATCGTCACAAGGTAAGCCCCTAACATCTATGATGATCCATACGAAGTTTACGCGTCAAAAACTAATCAAATCAACCATTTTTTTTCTGTTTTTGGGGCTGTTCTGTCGACAAGAAGAAAGGAGGAAGAAGGAGAGTTTCGTGTGGTGTTGTGATCATCGTCGTGTTCGTGTTCTTCGTGGTCTACGAGGGTATAGTGTCACCCTCTATGTTCAATCCATAATTCTTGTTTTCTTTTGAGTTCTAATCGAATATATGTGCATAACAATCACATAAAATCATAAAAGATCAAAACCCTAAAACTATGTATATGAATCGGTTGCCACTTTTGGGTGTGAAATAATTCGTGAGAATCATGTTAAATATGTTATTGAATGACCAAAATATGTTATGGACTCAACCAAAATCGTTTGGGATGAATAACTTGTGATTTGGATATGAAAAACCCTAAAATGGATAGGTTTCTGTGAGGTCTGTTTCTGAGTTCGAACTTTTGGTCGACTTTAAACGGCTATAACTAAATGATGTGAATGTATATTTTGATGTTTCTGGAGTCTAGATTGTAGTTTAATGAAATAGCTACCTGGAGAAATTTATGTTGTAATTTTTAGAGGCATGGAAAGGTACTTTTTGATTTTTAGAAAATTATGTGTCTGGTCGGATGTGTGAGTCTGGAAAATCAGTCCGGGTTTTCCATTTTTAATTTTCAAACCGTGTTGAGTTAGAAGGTGTCCTTTGAACTGGGTAATATTCAAGATGTATATGACTTCCTGGAAATTTTTATAGATTTTTGTGAATTTTTCTTAAAGGGTTTCTAATTGATAACTTTTCGTATAGTAAAATTACTCAGAAATCTGGACGAGTTGAGAAAATGGATTTTTAGTACGTACCTATACTGTACAATAAAATCTGGAAAAATTTGGTAAAATACATTAGACATATGAGCACTTCTGGGAATTTTTGGGTATTTTAATACTGAGTTCTTATATGATTTATAATTTATGGAAAACCTGACAAATTTGTACTTAAAACTGTGTGATGTTATAAAAGTGTAAAATTGTGAACTAAAGGGTGTGATGTGTTTATTGTGTAACCTTAAGGGTATAAATGGATATTTTGCTAAAATCAAAGGTCATAACTTATAAAATCTGTAACTTGATGATATTTTCATATTGAACCCTAAACTTATGATAATTACATATTGAACCCCTAAAGTTATGATAACTACTATATGACACTAAAACTTGTGAATGACATTATGAATCATAAGCTAAGAATATGATCATCTCTAATCTTTTAATTTGAAATACGAGAACGTTAGTGATCAAAGCTCCTTAATATGAAATGGAAACAAACATGAAACCATATGATTATACGAACTTAAGAGAACTTATGTTTATTTGTAGATCGGGTGAAGAGGGAGTGATCATTCATCCCTATTCTTTTGTTGCCTTGATATTTGGTGTGCTTTGTCGAGGTACGGATATTCTGTCTTACTCTAAGACACATTGCTTCGTACATTATGTTTTCCCTTTTCAGTAGGGATATTTCTTATGATCCGATAACTGCTATGATTCCCTTTTGTTTGATTCTTGGCTTTCATTGTATGATTGCCATTCTTATGTGATTCATTCTGACATTTGTTTAAATGTCTCTGCTATGATATGATTATGTGTTTGCTATGATTTGTTGAGACACACTTTCGTTTCTCTTGCTATGCTTTGACTTTGATTATGATTTGGTATGATATGATAGATCTGTGCCTGAGCTTAACTAGTTCTGGAGGTACCAGGACCATGTCTAGGATGGCACCCTATGCATGACACTCCCGTAGAGGTGTGATAGATCTACGGCGTTCCCCTTATGATATGATATGATTTTGTGTACACTATTGGCCATTTATGCGTGTGTGTGACCAGTCTAGTACTGGCATACATACTTTTGTTAGGGAGCGTATGGATGCATCCTAGGATTTATGTGTATGTATGATTATGGTGACCAGGTGGTGTGTGCCTTACACCCCTCTCACACTTATGGTACTTAGAGGTCTCCCCTCTTCGTGCACTTATATGATATGATATGATTTGACGGATTATGTATGTATGGAGTTCTTATGGCACATCCTTTTATGAACCTTCTCATTATTTTCATTCCATTATTGATCAGTTCTCATTCATTTCTCATGTACTCTTAACTTTTGATATGCTTTGATTCGTATGACTTATGACTTATGACTATGTTTTCGTATCTTTCTTTCCTTCGTTGCTTATGCTTATTTACTCTTATGATTTGTTATTCGTATATATCCGTTCACTGGGCTTTTTAAGCTCAGCCGCATTTCTTTTCCTGCGGCAGGTTTTTAGTAGGAAGCTGGGTATGAGTGGAGATTATCTTTGACTTAGAAGCTATTCCGGATTAGAGATGACTAGAAGAGACGATATTTTGACTTAGTAATCTTTGTAATTCATTTGTAACCCTTGTAGTTTCAGATTTTCTCTTTGTAACCTTTGAAATTCGTTTTGTATTATTTTGTATATGCTTATGTGTGCTTTGATAGCTGTACTCATAACGTGATACTTCTACCCTTATCGGGTTGGGGTGTTACAATTATGGTATCAGAGCGACAGGCTGCGACTTGTAATGCATTTACCCTTGGCCTGTGTAAGTTTGGACCACTAAGTTTCCACTGTAGGCGCTCATAAGACGACCTTTGAGAAATTTCTTTAGGATTCCCCATTGGAACATAAGTTATAACCGGTGAGGAATGGGTAGACTAGGACATCTATGTAAGTAGCATTGCTTCCGCATTACTCTGATTCGTGCTTATGCCTTAGATATGCCTTGTACGGACATTTGTTTCAGAAGCTAGGAAGTTTTACAACCTAAGCTTAGTAACCAAGTAAGTTTGGAAATCCTCGAGAGCTGCAATACCTTACACCATTTAGGTTTCACTTCCTGATTTTGACCTCCAACTCTGAGTTGTTTTGATAAACAGTTTGATGCCTTTCCGACCATTCTGAAGGTCATTCAACCGTCATGTGTTTGACACATTTTGTGAATTCATTACTTATGCTGGATATGGAATGTATCATTTGATACTACTTGAATCTGCATAACCCATTGCTAATCCTATGCGAACTCTGATAATTTTGAACCACAGATATAGGAAGATTTGT
This sequence comes from Artemisia tridentata subsp. tridentata, assembly GCA_021014915.2. Taxonomy (NCBI): domain Eukaryota; kingdom Viridiplantae; phylum Streptophyta; class Magnoliopsida; order Asterales; family Asteraceae; genus Artemisia; species Artemisia tridentata. The sequence continues at coordinate 11,170,490 of CP139505.1, read as the reverse complement.
TTCCTCCCTTAGTATGACCTGTGAAGATATTGGATAGACATTAGGCTGCTCGTATGACGCGATCTCTTCCTTCGTATTTTGATCCTGACGTTTGCTTTGTCTTCAGTGTTCGTTTTGATCCCTATGTTCGGTTTTGTATGAGCAGAAGGAGTTGTGGGACCAGGTTCCATCTCCTCTATGTATTGATGGTAAGAAGTTTCGTCTGTGTGATCGTGTTATAAGGCGTTGGATGCCGGTTTCAGTTGTAGTGTGATTGGACGTCGGATGAAAGAGTGTCCGAAGTGAATGGTAACAACCATAAGAATGAGAATGATTGATAGCAATCTGCCAAGGGTCGAGTGTTCGCTCTGACCAGGGACCAGGCTGCTGACACATCAAGTACCGTTTCGGTTATTCCTTACTTTTGCGATCGTGCTGCGTGATTTTATTTGATACGAGGATGACATACCATGTGGTGTCTTTTGCTTTTCCTAAGCACATTAAGTCCCCTTTTGCATTATTAAATTGTTACTTCTAATTCTATCTCTATGAGAACCTTGTGACTATCCATCACGAGAGTAGATTATCCTGTTCGGTTGAAGATGTTTGAAGGTCAATTTCAGTCTGCTAATCGATCTCTTTGGGAATGTTCGATCCGATTCTGGTCATGTAATTGTTGACTGAGCATTGAGATGCTAACCATAGTTATGATTTTGTCACCTCTGACGACTTATGAAACTCAGACTCCGTGCCCAGGTTTCTGACCTGGCATACTATTATGATCACCTTTGCTTTGAAATTTCATATATTAATCCCTCGCGTTGTGAAGATATTCCGTTTGATGTAACTCGCTTGAGAGTTTTCGATGATGAATTTCGCGATGTATTCTTTGATGGACTACCAATATTTCCCCTCGAATGTAATTGTTTTGATCCGTTTATTAGAATGTGTTTTGTCACGACTTGAGGTAGATTGTGATTGCAATAAAGGCATGTGTATATGATGCAAGTATTATGACGTCTGGCCAGCGTGATAATAGTTACATCATATACCTTGAACTTATTGGAGTCATGGAATGTATCGAGGAGTGCCTGAGGTCAGTATGTTAGTTGAACCAGAACTCTATCCGTGTGTAAGCGACGTTTTGCCTATTTCCGAAATCCCTTACGGAAGACATATGTTGAATGGAGAGTATTGAAGGACCTACTTCTAGGAAGTGGTTTATCCGTCTGTGTGCATCTCTGTGTTGTGTTTCAGTTTGGTTATGAAGAAGGTTTATGGTAGTATGAAGTTGTTCATGGAATTCAGGGATCCTAGTAGTATGATGATTAGGACTGATATCGTTATCGATGACTTATCTAATCAACTTCAGGGTGAAGTTTTCTCTATGATCGATTTGTAATCTGATTATGTCATTTTCATGTGAAGGAGCAAGATGTTCCTAGCATTGATTTGTATCCGTTATAATTTATGTGAGCATGGTGATGCCAATCGTACTGGCTACTGCTCCGACTGTTCTTGTGAGCTTGATGAATCGTGTGTGTCATGAATGCTTGGATAATTGTCATAGTATGACGATTTAGTATATTCAGGGAAGAAAGAGAAACACGGGAATCATCCTTGTATTTTGGTGTTGAAATTTCTACGTCAGAAGAGCTCGAGGTAAGTTTCTCGAAGAATATAATTTTGGTAGGGATGAAGAATAAGTTGGAGAACTTTTGGAAAGTTAAGAGGGATAATTGTTCTACTTGAGAAGAGGGTCAGCTATGTCCTTAGGTTATATGGAAAGATTGCTAGTGATGCATCTATGCAGATAAAACGTGGGAGGCGAACTAGACTGGAGATTGTTAGGACGGATGTGAAGAAGCTCAGGAGCAAGGTGGTGGAATTATGATCTATGTAGAAGATTTGAATGAAACGGTTATACTCGAAGCTCCCCGTTCTTTTCGCTCTATACATATTAGTTGTACTATTATGTAGAGACTTGTAGCATAAATGATGACGGGATGGTATGACAACGGATGTGAATTACTTTGATGGCAAGTGTCTAGCATGTCGACAGATTGGGAGTTAGCATCAGCGTACGAGTGGTTTCCTCATTTTGGATGTTCGTATGTAGAAGTGAGATTAGAAAACTGTCAACAACTTTGTAGCAGGATTTATGCACACGTTGGGAAGAACAAAATGATGTAGGTTGTAGTGAATCGTTCAACTTGGTGGCTCACTTGGAAGATCGGCAGAGATTTATTTCAACAGAAAATTACTCAAGCTCCTTGGCGCACCTGCAGTGATCGTGTCAGAAAAATTGAGTTTTGTTTCACACTTCCAGAAGAAATGCAGAAGACCTTCAAGATAGGCTCAAGATTTTATGGCGACTACTCACCTTCAGATGGATGGATGGACAGAGCAACTATGTTGACATTGAAGATGTATTGGACGGAGAGTTTGACAAGTGTATTGACATGATTGAGTTTGCCTACGGAGATGTAGAACACTTTTGGATTGGATTAAGTTGGAGATTCCTGGTTTGAGGCCCGGAATTGATTTCTGTGATTGGTGAATTAGTTATCCTTGTGGAAGAAAACCTTGAATGGTTGACTATGAAATTTGTATGTTTCGTGCGATATCCCCGTTGTGGAGAGTTATGCATTTTAGGCGTATGAAGAAGATCTGAGTCACGAATGCGTTAATCCTTTGAGTCGTTGTTTTCCATACGACTATTCGATCTATTCCGTTATGCCCTCCGATACGTTTCGATCCTCTTTATGTGCTTAGTTTCTCGCCTGTACGACTACGATAACTCTTTGATGTGTTTCATCCGTATGATTATTCGATCTATTTTGTTTTGTTTCTTATGCATTTCGACCCTCCGACTTATACTCTATTGATCGTCGGTACGACTATGCTAACCATCTCATTATGCGTTTTGATATAAGTTAATATTTCGAGTTATACTCGAGTGATCATCCGTACTATTATACTATCTATCTCTTATAGAACTCTTGATACTTTGATGATTCGTCACGTGCTTCATTGACCGGTGGTACGTTCCTTAGTTCGATCAGTATCTGGTTGGAAATGATGAGAGCTTCTATAATTATGCGCTAGTTCCCTTTTCGTTAAGAATCTGGACTGAGTTGATGAGATTTTACTCTTTAGTACTACCTTCGTATTGCTTTCAGGCATGAGTGTTTCATGTATCTCTGTGTGAGATTTAAACCGTTATCCGCTGCATTGATGTTTCGTATTCCTGGGAACGAATTAGTTATGATTATGAGAGCCTAGGGCTTTTCTATGATTTTGATCAGGTTGGCGAGGTATCTCATCGCTTGGCGATACCTTCCCATTTATTCTTCGTGTGCGATGTATTCCATGTATCACTTCTTCGTGAGTATGAGTAGTATCCGACTCACGTTGTGTTTTGCCCATTCGATTGAATTCGGGAAAACCTTTCGTATAATAAAGAACCTGAGGCTGTTTAGGGCATCAGGAAAGAGTCATGAGAACTAAAACCATTCCGTTCGTAAAGATTCTTTGGAAGAACCATCCTGAGAGCGAGGCTACTTGGGAAACCGAAGAGTCAATACGATCCGATTATCCGAATTTCTCTTTTTGATTTGGTACGTATTCATTTCGTTATTGCTTTCGATTTCGCACTTCAATTTTCGAGGACGAAAAATTTTTTTTTAGAGGGGAAGAGTTGTAAAACCCCGAAACTAATATAATCCGGAATGACAAAAATACCCTCGAATTTAAAACTTTGAGAACATATGAATATTAATTATGTGACAAATAACATAAGTTATAACTTAATTAAAACTATACATTATATGAATTGGAACAAAAAAAAAAAAAAAAAAAAAAAAGAAAAGAAACACATGTGTTTGGCCGCCCCCCCCCCTTTAACCAAAAAGAAGACCATGTTCATGATTTGCAAAGATATGGCAAGTCCCTTAATTTGATTTGATCCTTCCTAATATATCTTAAACCAATTGTCGGTTTCTTTTACCCTCCTAATACCGATCTTCAACTTGGAAAAACAAAGAAAAACCCTAGCAACACAAACCTTCGGCTGTTCATCCTTTGCTGCTGCCACGCCTCAAAAACCAACCAAGAAGGCTTCAAATCTCGTTCTAACTCTTGTATAATCGTCACAAGGTAAGCCCCTAACATCTATGATGATCCATACGAAGTTTACGCGTCAAAAACTAATCAAATCAACCATTTTTTTTCTGTTTTTGGGGCTGTTCTGTCGACAAGAAGAAAGGAGGAAGAAGGAGAGTTTCGTGTGGTGTTGTGATCATCGTCGTGTTCGTGTTCTTCGTGGTCTACGAGGGTATAGTGTCACCCTCTATGTTCAATCCATAATTCTTGTTTTCTTTTGAGTTCTAATCGAATATATGTGCATAACAATCACATAAAATCATAAAAGATCAAAACCCTAAAACTATGTATATGAATCGGTTGCCACTTTTGGGTGTGAAATAATTCGTGAGAATCATGTTAAATATGTTATTGAATGACCAAAATATGTTATGGACTCAACCAAAATCGTTTGGGATGAATAACTTGTGATTTGGATATGAAAAACCCTAAAATGGATAGGTTTCTGTGAGGTCTGTTTCTGAGTTCGAACTTTTGGTCGACTTTAAACGGCTATAACTAAATGATGTGAATGTATATTTTGATGTTTCTGGAGTCTAGATTGTAGTTTAATGAAATAGCTACCTGGAGAAATTTATGTTGTAATTTTTAGAGGCATGGAAAGGTACTTTTTGATTTTTAGAAAATTATGTGTCTGGTCGGATGTGTGAGTCTGGAAAATCAGTCCGGGTTTTCCATTTTTAATTTTCAAACCGTGTTGAGTTAGAAGGTGTCCTTTGAACTGGGTAATATTCAAGATGTATATGACTTCCTGGAAATTTTTATAGATTTTTGTGAATTTTTCTTAAAGGGTTTCTAATTGATAACTTTTCGTATAGTAAAATTACTCAGAAATCTGGACGAGTTGAGAAAATGGATTTTTAGTACGTACCTATACTATACAATAAAATCTGGAAAAATTTGGTAAAATACATTAGACATATGAGCACTTCTGGGAATTTTTGGGGATTTTAATACTGAGTTCTTATATGATTTATAATTTATGGAAAACCTGACAAATTTGTACTTAAAACTGTGTGATGTTATAAAAGTGTAAAATTGTGAACTAAAGGGTGTGATGTGTTTATTGTGTAACCTTAAGGGTATAAATGGATATTTTGCTAAAATCAAAGGTCATAACTTATAAAATCTGTAACTTGATGATATTTTCATATTGAACCCTAAACTTATGATAATTACATATTGAACCCCTAAAGTTATGATAACTACTATATGACACTAAAACTTGTGAATGACATTATGAATCATAAGCTAAGAATATGATCATCTCTAATCTTTTAATTTGAAATACGAGAACGTTAGTGATCAAAGCTCCTTAATATGAAATGGAAACAAACATGAAACCATATGATTATACGAACTTAAGAGAACTTATGTTTATTTGTAGATCGGGTGAAGAGGGAGTGATCATTCATCCCTATTCTTTTGTTGCCTTGATATTTGGTGTGCTTTGTCGAGGTACGGATATTCTGTCTTACTCTAAGACACATTGCTTCGTACATTATGTTTTCCCTTTTCAGTAGGGATATTTCTTATGATCCGATAACTGCTATGATTCCCTTTTGTTTGATTCTTGGCTTTCATTGTATGATTGCCATTCTTATGTGATTCATTCTGACATTTGTTTAAATGTCTCTGCTATGATATGATTATGTGTTTGCTATGATTTGTTGAGACACACTTTCGTTTCTCTTGCTATGCTTTGACTTTGATTATGATTTGGTATGATATGATAGATCTGTGCCTGAGCTTAACTAGTTCTGGAGGTACCAGGACCATGTCTAGGATGGCACCCTATGCATGACACTCCCGTAGAGGTGTGATAGATCTACGGCGTTCCCCTTATGATATGATATGATTTTGTGTACACTATTGGCCATTTATGCGTGTGTGTGACCAGTCTAGTACTGGCATACATACTTTTGTTAGGGAGCGTATGGATGCATCCTAGGATTTATGTGTATGTATGATTATGGTGACCAGGTGGTGTGTGCCTTACACCCCTCTCACACTTATGGTACTTAGAGGTCTCCCCTCTTCGTGCACTTATATGATATGATATGATTTGACGGATTATGTATGTATGGAGTTCTTATGGCACATCCTTTTATGAACCTTCTCATTATTTTCATTCCATTATTGATCAGTTCTCATTCATTTCTCATGTACTCTTAACTTTTGATATGCTTTGATTCGTATGACTTATGACTTATGACTATGTTTTCGTATCTTTCTTTCCTTCGTTGCTTATGCTTATTTACTCTTATGATTTGTTATTCGTATATATCCGTTCACTGGGCTTTTTAAGCTCAGCCGCATTTCTTTTCCTGCGGCAGGTTTTTAGTAGGAAGCTGGGTATGAGTGGAGATTATCTTTGACTTAGAAGCTATTCCGGATTAGAGATGACTAGAAGAGACGATATTTTGACTTAGTAATCTTTGTAATTCATTTGTAACCCTTGTAGTTTCAGATTTTCTCTTTGTAACCTTTGAAATTCGTTTTGTATTATTTAGTCATATGCTTATGTGTGCTTTGATACGTCACCATAACGTGATACTTCTACCCTTATCGGGTTGGGGTGTTACAATATTATTCGGTCAATTCCATGAGCACGTGTTTCAAACAAACCCAAGTTGTAGTTGAAACACCTCCTACTCAAAACCTTGACGAAGAATTCAAGGAGCTCCACCTTGAAAGTCCGGTTATTGAAGTGTTGGATGAGAAGAAGCTCAAGTTAGGCGAAAAAGGGACCGCCTTTGTTCAAAACAAACTACCTAAGAAGTTAGATGATCCGGGCTTATTTGTTCTACCTTGCAAGATCGGTAATTCGGAGGCTTATGACACATTAGCCGATCTTGGATCAAGCCTTAACCTACTTCCGTTAACTCTCTACACCTCTCTAAAATTAGGAAAACTTGAAGAAACCGAGGTGATAATAGGCTTAGCGGATGGAAGTGTTGCTTACCCGGTTGGAGTAGTTAAGGACGTGTTAGTACACATTGGAAAACTAACCATTTTAGCCGATTTCCACGTCCTTGATATGGTTAGCGACCCTACATGCCCCTTGTTGATAGGTAGAGGATTTTTGGCGACCGCTAGTGCTATGATTGATTGTAAAGAAACCAAGATAGCGGTAGGAGAAGGTGATACTTGGTCAGTCTATGATATTAAGAAACATGCCTATGATACTAGTGAGGAACCAACACCACATTGGTTAGAATCAAATAGGAGACCATCTAGATATGGACCTTGGATCGATAGAGACTTCATAGGACCCCAACGCCCATTTTACCTAGAAGAGGACTTTGTGAACCGAACACATGCGGTAGAACAACTCTTGGCTAGGGACACCGAATTGGATCCATTTGAAGACTCTCTAGTTTTTAGAAAGATGATTGATTTCCTAGGAGTTTTGCCAATTAACCTAGGAATGAATAAGTGGACTTGTGAGGAAGATGATCATAAGTGGAATTGGGACAAACCACCCAAAGATGGAGATGGGTCATGGCATATTAAGATGACATTGCATGACCCGGATGGAGAGAAGTTTGAAAAGATATATTGCACTAAGCGGACCAATAGGAAACTTCAATCCAAGCTTAACCCTAAAGACGTCCTCGATGACGAGCTCACTTACATAGGGTAGAAGGACTTTGAGTCTAGCTACAAGACTCGTTAATAAAGAAAAGCGCTTCTTGGGAGGCAACCCAAGTTTTATTTGCTTTGTGTGTTTATTTATTTGTTTGTTTGATTTTATTTGTTTCCGTATGTATGTTTAAATTTTATTATTATTGATTCATGTTCAAAATTAATTTGTGAAAATGCTTTGTGTTGTTTTTAACTTCGTCTTAACTACATATAAAGGTATTTTGCAAAAGTTAAGTGTAAGGGAAATCTAAATCGGTTTATTAGAACACAAATGAACATGAATCGTAATAATAATAAATTAACATACATATTAGTATTTGTTTGAGTCAAATGCTTGTATCGAGTCATAATGATGTTTTGCAGGAATCCCAGGAAGTAAGGTATAGGTTTTTCCAAAATTTTTCCGGAAACGTAACATGAGAATTCTGTCAGATCATTTCTGACGGCGTCAGGAGTTACAACCTGACAGCGTCAGGTTTAATTTTCTGAAAAAATTTTGAAAGTTTTGTTTTCATAAAAAGTTTCTATTAAATCTATAACTTATAATCTCCAGGAATCTGCAAAATTATCATTCCACAAGCATTATATCCTTATATATAGAGTTTATCCCGCCGATGTTATGCAGGTTTTCGTGTTTGTTTTCTCAGGTTTAACAGGTTATTTTGGACAAGGAAATGTTTGTTGGATCAAGCTTATGGCGATGCATTAGTCATGGAGCTTCAACATTACCTTGGAAGAAGATCTAACCATGTTACTTCATTATCCACCGAACGAATCAGGGGAGTATTTGATTTTATTCTTTTACTTTATGCTTTTACATCTTGTTATTTGAACATTGGGGACAATGTTCATCTTAAGTGTAAGGGGGGGTAAAAGTACGATTAGAGAATGCTATTACGCTTGATTTTTGTTTGTTTAATAGTAGATGTGTAATAAAACTGAGATAAATACCTGTTAGGGCAATTTTAGTGCCAAATTTAAAATTTTTTTACAACACTTAGGAGTGAAACTTTGGTCTTAATGAGCGTCTCACGGATAGGAGTTATATGACTAGCACAAAAACCGTACCACTAAAAAATTTTCCACCCCCAAATATGTGAGGTTCGCCCCTAGAATTGGTAGGAAAAGCATTTTGCTATGATGTGTGTACCGGTAGCACTTAGATTCTAGAACTTGCGTTAGGACCATTCCGAGGCCACAAGTGAGACTACATTCGTGTAGTTAGATTTACTACTGATAAGAGGCATTAGGATTAACCCATTGTTTTACACCTGTGTTTTTGTTATAATTACATTGGCTACATTGGTCAAGTAATTCTCCCACACCCTTTGCGTTGTACTCATTTTTAGTACACGATACCCTAGTACACCCCTTAGAGCCTATCTTTTCGTTTCGACCTTTAAGCATTTTACTTAAAGGAAGAATTTGTTTACACCCCACTTAAATGTACACCCAAATCGCCTTAGCCTACCTTGTATGCACTCATTTTTAGTGCATTATTGCTAAAACATTTGTTTAAACCCAAGTTAATTATCTAATTGATTACATGGTTGCTAAGTCAAGTCATATCCTTGTACATATTGTTTTGCGACGATTGGGACTCATGGGTAAAGTACTAGTGTAATGGAGTAATGGGGAAGAACATCATTTATTACCCCCATATGTGCTAAATATTTTAAAAGTACTCCAAGTTTTTCAATTATCTTAATTCGAGTCATTAGAATAGTTATTTGTAAAGTTATGTAAAAGTTCAAGTGTAAGGGGAATGCAATGCCCCTATGATGTATTGTTTTGGATGGTAGGGCAAGAGTGTATGAAAAAAAAAAAAAAAAAAAAAAATCGAAAAAATCAAGAAAAATACAAAAAAAAAAAAAAAAAAATGAGAAAAAGAAAAATAGAAAAAACATACAGACTACCATCCCGTTTCATTTTATGTTTATTTTATGTTTTTGTTATTTTCTTTCATTAGCTTAAGATTGAGTCGAGTCTTGGCTTAGCAGCATTGTATAGTACATGTAATTGATCAAGATCTTTAACTCGCCACCAGTAAAATATCCCTTATCCAACAAATCCGTGTTTATCATATCCCTACACCTAACGTTATAACCCGTTTAAAAGCCCTCTTTGATAGTTTATCTTAGGTGCTTACGCCTAGTGGAGGAGGTTTTCGATCCTTTCCCAAGCATATGGTAATCTATTTGCTATGACAGGTAGTGAGAGATATTATCCGTTTTCATTTATGAGATTTATTTTGATGACACTTGAGAGATGTGAGTATCTAAACACTACTTGTGAGGTGCTAGTGTGTAATCTCCGTGCTTATCATGATTAAAGTGTAACGACTATTTTTTGTAATTACTTTTATATTAGTGTTAAATGACCCCTAACTTGTATTTTGATTAGAATAAAAGCGCATTTGCTTGAGCACAAGCAAATCTCAAGTGTAAGGGTATTTGATGAAGCGAAAAGTGTACCGCTTTTAGGGGGTCATTTAAGCCCTAAATCGTATTTATTTGATCAAATATTGCCCTAAATCATTCCTTTTGTCATTTTAGGTACTTTTGAGAAGAAATCTGGAAAAGGAAGCATTTTGGACGTTTTTGGAGCATAAAAGTGAAGAAAACGACAAAGTCTCAAAATCGGCTAAAAGTTACCTTAGACGGCGTCAGAAATTACCCTGGACGGCGTCATGGCTTGGCAAGAAAAAGGTGGATATGAAAATTACTCATGATAAGCCAGTGAAATTTGCATGGGAATTCTGACGGCGTCACCCTTTTGAGTGATCAAGGTCGTCACGGCTTAATTTAAAGAGGGACGGCGTCACGCCTAATTCCGACGGCGTCAAGCCTTGATAAGCCAGAACGGATTTTGGAAAGCTAAAGAGGGACGGCGTCAAGAAGGCCATCCGGGAACCCTAAAAGCGGCGAGGTGACGGCGTCACACTCCATAACGTGACGCCGTCAGATCTGAAAGTCTATATATAGTTTTGCAATTTTTTGTCATTAGTGTGGAACTTATTGGGGAACTTTGTGTGTGAAAACCCTAAGACGATTTTAGCAGCTTTTTCAAGGCTTTTTGCCTTGAGATCTTCCATGTTACATTGAAGATAAGTTATCAATTAATCATTCAATATGTCTATGTGTTGTTTGATTCTATCTTGTTCTTGTCTTTTGTTTAACATGTTAGGCTAGATTTATCTTGTGTTTGCTTAGATCTAATGAAACCTAGCTATTGATTATTGGTTATTAGTGTGTTATTAGTTGTATTGGATGATTGTTCATCTATGTTAGGCTTAAGAAAACTGGCTAACTTCCTATTCGGTAACTTGCTTGAACGTCTTAAGAAACATGAACCAATGCGTACTAAAGGTTTTTATGGTTGTATTTAATGCACAAGCGAATTCTAGTGATCCCATGTTAGGAGCTTCCTAGCCGGCTCGACATAGGAGTGAAGTAGGAGCTTGTAGAGTTGGGGAAGTACGTACGCCACCCCACGATTGGTATTAAGGAATACACCCGTCATCCACGCAATCAATACACACTAATCAACCGGTAAAAGATAGTTAGGGAGTAAGGAAATCTAAGTAAACACATTTCTCTCTACATAAGTTTTACAACCTTTTCATTTTCTGTTATTTTATTTTATTTGCATTCGTAGTAATTTGGGTTAGTTGACTAGCAACTAATTCCGCCCACTCTTTCAAACCGAGATTTTACTTGCTTTCATAAAAAGAATATAAAAACATAAAAAGAATCTTCTCTCACCCTTAGACCTATTAGAGTAGTTTTTTATACCTAACGAACACTATTCCCTGTGGAGAACGATCAATCCCCGTACTTACCACTACACTATACTACATCGGTCAGGTACACTGCCTGGTGGGGTTGTAAGCCTCTTGAGATCCCTCGAGAGGTAAAACCTGTTGTAAGGTTGCAAAACCACGCATCAATGGGCTTTATTATTTTCCCGCCATTTCTATATCTCCCTCATTCCTACGTTCCATAGTAGTAGTTATACGCAAACGAAGACGTTTGAAAAGCGCCGTTAAGTTAGGGTCTGACGGCGGCGTCATCACGCAACACGTCACTGAGTCAAGGAAGCATTGGGACAGCTTCTACGAACGCCATCAAAACAAGGTGAAAGAAAACCAGTGTGAACCGCCGTTTTTTTTTTATAGCAGAATCAGTGTTTGAAAAAGGTGAAAGAAACATGGGTGTCTGAATTGTTAAGGTTTTTTGTTGCATAAACCGGGTTGACCCGGCCACAGACCCGGTTTTGAAAACATTAGTTAGAGGGGACCTTAAACAATTGTTAAAATGGAGGAGGGTTTCATGTAGTTAAAATTGACTAATTACGTAGTCAAAAGAGACCAGGGTTTAAAGTTATCCCCTACCTTCCATTATAATGTACATGAAAGACGCCGTTAAGTTACGGTGTTTAGGGTTTCTCGATGGTGGTAATGACGTCAAGCAACACATCAAAGCATTGGGACAACTTCTACGAACGTCATCAAAACTTTATTTTTAACCATTTATCGACTCGAGTTCGATCAAGCCTTTATTTTTAACCTCGAGCTCAGTTAGTTGATTAAATTAACTTAATAACTAGGATGCGTTTAATACTCTAAACTGATTATCTGCAAATAGGGGTTGCTTAGGATTGCTTATTAGTAAAAGGGACAATGCACGATTTTTGTCAATTTGATAGCTACTCACTTGTATTAAAATGGACAAAATCTTTTCAAAATGCCCACTAAAATGGGTCGAGGATGGCCGTCAGACAGCTACACATGGGGGACCAATTCGCTGACTGTAGACTTCTTGACTTCCTCGACATTGGGCCACATGTCATCTTGTTACAGCTTGGTGGGCCTTCCTCGACCCATCTTAGCGGGAGTTTTGAAAAGACTTTGTCCATTTTAAATCAACTACCATCAAACTGACGGAATTCATGATTTTAGGTTGAAAAAGTGTATCTAAGCTTGTTGCATAGCAGTTTTGAAGGTGCTTGTGATTGTTGATCCAAACTTCTTTTGTGATTTGTGTTTCAAATAAGCAATACGCCCAAATTAGCAACATGCCTATGTTAATACTGTTATAGTAACTTTACCCTTTTTATCTTTGTGTTTTTCCCTGATAAGATGAAAATAGGTTTGTATGTGCTTACAGTAATGAAAATGTTTTCTATAGGGGCTGAAATGAACCGGAAATATAAGTTGTTTTTTTGCGTAAGAGAAAATAGTAGCTAAAATGAAACTGCAGCTAAAATAGGTTTTTGTATGCTTATTTAACAGTTGAATTATCTTGTGATATTAAATTCTAAAAAATCAATTTTTTGATATTATGAAGTAATTGCAGTTCTTCAAGGACCGACATTACCTCGAAAAGGATTGGGGGCAGTACTTTTCTGAAGAAAACAACATCCTCCCATCTAATGGAAAAGTTATCTTAGAGGTTAGATTCTTCGCTCAAACTGTTCATAAGGAAGAAAATCATTTTTGATTATAGCTATAACATGATCATCATTTGCAGGCTGGTTGTGGAACTGGCAACACGATATTTCCCCTCGCTAAGAAGTATCCTCAACTTTTTGTCCATGCTTGTGATTTCTCGCAGCATGCAGTCACTCTTGTTAAGGTTTGTTACTTATATATTTGGTAATATGAGTGGATCACGTGGGATGGAAAACGGGCGAGAATAGGTTTGGGTTGCAAAAAGACATATAATAGTATACTTATAATCTACATCTTTGAATTCGAGGGTGTTTGGGATTTGCTTATTCAAGTGCTTATCCTATTTTTCAAGCACATCCGAAGTTTTGATGAAAGTATTAAATTTGCTTATAAGCAGATAAGCACTTTCGAATAAGCAACCCCAAACGCCCCCTAAAAGCAATTTAGGTGCTTGTACTAAATAAGAATTGAGTTTGGGTGACTTCCAACCTTTTTGACCCGTTTGAGACAACACACAAGCACAATAACCCATTTATAAGTTTATTGGTTGAAATCACTACATAAGTCTTTTTTTTTTTGGTAACCATGATTTCCGACCTTTTGGCCGACTAATCCATGGAGTTTGAACCCACCGCCACACAGACTCAAATCATGTAAAGCCCTCCCTTTTAAGGAGGATGGCGTGGCCACTTAAGGTTGTTTGCACCTAGCAGGAATTGAACTTGAGACCTCACACATTTTAGAGTGATAGTCACAAGCCCTTTTGCCACTAGGCCACCCTTAAGTGGTTAAATCACTATATAAGTCATTGTAATCTATTAGTTGCATACGAATTTCCGTGAAGATCAGATGAATGTTTTTGTTTGCAATATTGCCGAAGACAATCTTTGTGACCATATTAAGCCTGCTTCTGTCGACATTGTTACATTAGTAAGCATTAACATTACACTATCATGGTTCTGATCGGGGGTTATGAAAATACTGAAGTTGTAGATAAAGACCGAATGATATTATGCAGGTCTTTACACTATCTGCGGTTTCACCCGAGAAGATGCCCATTGTGCTACAAAACATAGGACGTATTTTAAAGGTCACTTCTGATGAATTTATGTATCTGTAGTCGCAATATGGATAAAAAGGTAACCGACTTTGGTCTAATATCGGGTAAAAGTAACTGTCTTGTTTTGCCTAGTAAAACTATGAAACTTAAAACACAATTGCCATTTTACTAGAATAATTGTACTTTCAAATTATTTGACTTAAGGTAATAGGTTACTAACGTCAAATTTATACGTTGCATATGATTCTAACTCTGACGATGTTGACTTTTTTTAGCTACTGAGAATCAACAATTTTGAAAGCTTGTGTCTTTTTCTCGGTTAAACAAAGTTGGTTACCCAAAATAAAAGATTAACCAAAGTTAGTTACCTTATGCAATTTGCCTTTCTATCAAATTCCAATTTTGGATATCTTTTTTCTTCAAGTTTCTTATGTCTGTATAGCATACGAATTTTGCAGCCTAATGGCTACATTCTTTTACGGGATTATGCTATTGGGGACTATGCTCAAGTGAGTTTCCAAACTTCTTATGGCAATGTTACTCAAATGTATATATTGTGCAATAAACGAAAGCATTTACCATAATTTATGGCCATTTTGCAGGCTATGCTAATGAACAAGAATCGAGTTATCAGTGAGAACTTCTATTTCCGTGGAGATGGCACTGTAATGATTCTGCAAACTTTTAGTCTTCACTGTATTCGTTTACAATTTTCACTCTATGCTAATGTTATTGTCAAATAATTTTCTGCAGTGTTCATTCTACTTCTCAGAAGACTTGCTGTCAGAGTTATTTGTAACCGTTGGATTCACTGTAGAGGATGTGAATACATACAACCGAGAGATCGAAAATCGAGCTAAAAATATCACCATGCAGCGGTATAGTTCAACCTCTCAACCTATGAAATTGATAAATTTTACCGAAGTACTTATGAGCGGGTCAAATGGGTGCATATAAAAATAGCAAAAGTCAAATGGGTCAAACGGGTTGGAAGTCATCCAAAGCGAAAAATATTAGTTCGTAAAACTTCTTGTATCATTTTACTCAAAAAAAGTTAATTATTATTTGACACACTAATTGTTTATAACAGAGTTGGAAAGTTCAGGTAAAACATGCTTTGGGTCAACCCACCCCGTACTAAAATGACCCGTTAAGCCCATTTTGCTAACTTTAGGTTATGCCACTTCCCTATTCTAAGTCACTCTTTTTGTTATACTTTAGGCGTTGGATACGAGCTGTTTTCAGACGATCTTGACCATACTATAATTCCACTGTCAAAAACCACAAATCACCAGTTCTGACTTGTGGGTGAGTGTCCTACTGCAGCATCTTTCACATTGAATTGTGTGGCACCTAACTTGAGCCATCTGATTCTCGACAAGTAAGTGATGAATGAATAGTTATCTGTGAATGATATTTTATTCTGAAAAATAGTTATAAAGGCTAAGTTTGTAGAATTACAATGTGTATTTAGAATTTATTGCAGTCACAGGTTTCATTAGTGTTTCCTGAATAGTTCTTGTTGCATGTAAGAATCAGAGGACAATGTGTAACTTCATATGAGTTCGAACTCGAAAATTCAAAACTAAATGAAATAGTATTTATCCAAACTACATTCATTTACTTATTGCTGTCTCTACATACATATTGCTGAAAAAACTCAACATGGTAAATCATTGGTTAGAGCAAAGTAGCCTTATCTTTCGTGGCTCATTAGTTCCCATCCTAATGAAATACCAACTTAACAAGCACGGAATACGACTTCATTCATACTACTACATATCTAGTTCCAGAGATGGTTGACGTTCAACATGACTTTTTATTTTGAATTTCAACATGACACTGAACAGTCAAAACCATTCATTATAAGTCTGGAAACTTCTCATTAGGCATTATAATGATCCATTCATAAGATCCATCAATTCTGCATATTAAATCCTAACACTCTGTAAGGATCACTGATCCAATCTTCCTTCAATTCCTCATGGTTTGTGTCGAAATTCATCATCTTAACTTGCCAGCTTTGAGCTATTTGATCAACCTGAGGTGAATTCTTTGCAGTCAAGCTAGCTAATTTTAGCCTCAAAATACCATCGACAAACTTAACCTTACGGGAAGCAGTAACCAAAGCTATAGCACGAGCCAAAAGAGAGAATACAGGTTGTGGCTTATATAAATGGCCTCTTCTTCTTGCTTGTCGTGGCATTATGATTGTACAAGCAGCCTTTAACTACCAATGTATCAAATTGTTAATTTGCAAGTATCAAGATCCACCTTTTTGTGAACAACAAGATCTTCAAGATTAACTACCAATGAACCTGATTCATCTCGTGTACGTAAAACAGATGCAAGACCTGGTGCTCTTAGAGGTTCAAGCTCAGCCCAAAGAAGCTCACCTCTTATATTCTTGGATCAGAAACGACCCGTTTGTAGTGATAGTTCAAGCAGCAACCTAAAGAATTTTGAATCGACCCTTAAGGGTATTGTAGGGATGCATCTTTAACACCATTGAGTTAAGGAACATTGGCTCGATCGTCACTCCCGCTTGTAAATTTGTTTCATTGAAATCATGTATACTTTCTACAAAGCACGTTAGTACTATACAAGGATCGCGGGATTTAAATTGCAGAGTGCTCAAACCACCGTTCGCTATCATTGTCATAATGAGAATTTTCATATTTTTTAGGTGATCTTTATGGTTTTGTCGGGGTTTGAAGTGTCATCTTTTGGACATTGTTTTACTTTGAAATATGATTGAACATTTTCATACTGCTATTATTTTGTTGTGAATGCCCCACATTTGTCAAATCGGCCCAAAATGCCCTATAAATATAATCAAAGATTGGTTTGGCTTTTGTAGTTCAACCATATGTCCATATTGTATCAATTTTCTGAAATCAATATTAGGCAGCTTTTGACAGTCAAAAATCACTGGCATGATATACTATTGGGCTGATTGTGGCTGCTTTTTACAAAGTATGATATCCATTGAAATAATAAATTAAGTACCTAACTTATAATAAAAAGGTATTAGTATTTCTCACAACTTGTTCACATTGATCTACCCATCAAAGTCTCCAAGCTCACCCATCACATACTTTCTTGTCAAAAAATTTGAGGCTGCAGGTGATTCAACCTAAACTACAGACCCCGACAGTTAAATATGATCGAGTAAAATTAGTCCATTTTAACTACATGAAACCCTCCTCCATTTTAACAATTGTTTAAGGTCCACTCTAAGTTTTCTAAACCGGGTCAGTCTGTGATCGACCAGGCCGGGTCAACTCGGTTTATACAAATAAAAACTAACAGTTTATACACATGTCCAGACACTCTAAGTTTATACATTAAACCCACGTTTTATTTGGTGAACATGGTACATTCGAGAGAATAAAATCCATATATGTCAATGAATAAACTGTAAACTGTGTTTTGTGTTTCTGTTTTTGTAAGTGTGTGTGAAGTGGCTAGGGTTTTATGAATGTTGGATGATGGATTTTATAGTGGATATTATGGGCTGTTTTTAGGGTTGGGATAACAAAAGGTGTTTGATGGATCTAGTTGAATAAGAGGCTGACTTATTGGGCTTTTGTTTTAAGGTGTTAGATGTCTTTTTGGATAAGTTGTTTCTAAGAAATCTTGAGTTCAGTTTTCTTGATACGTGTTTGAGTTAGATATATCGAATGCAAGCTTGAATGGTTTTACAATTTTCTTCTAAAACATAATTCGATTTAAAATTTTCTTAATGTTAAGGAGTATATAGACACACACATGTTCGACTTTTAACCCCAAATGTGTGACTTATTGGTGGAGGTTTAGGATTCTGCAAACAATTCAGGTGCCAGCCTTTACACGCGTAAGCTTAGTTGATTCACCTAAGTTGGTTCCATAGACTTAGTAAAAAGATATCACGTTCCTCAAAGCTGGTGAACATCTAATGTTGCATTTAGCTGGTGAGAACTTGTTTAGTTGTATATTTTTGAAAAGAAGTTTTTTTTTAGAAAAGTGATAAGTTCAAGTTTCAAATTCTAACAATAATTTTGAAAAGAGCTACTTACACTTCTCGACATTTTCCTTTCCACTTTCTTCATATTTTATTTTTCTGAAAAATCACGTTTTATAAATTTTGAACATTTTAAGAGATAAAAACACACCCTAAGTTGCCGAAAGTGGGTGGAAACTCTTTTAAACATTGTCTTTCACATTGTTTTATTTTTCAACATTGTCGGTTATCAACGAATTTCAAAAATTTATGAACAAAAAGTGTCAAAGAGAACAAAGTTAGGGGGTATTATTACAACTCATCCCTAATTACAGATAACTAATAACTCAAATCCTTTATACTTAACACAACCAGCGGAATTAACAAGTGACCAGTTAAAATCAGTTGCATATTTTCCCGCCATTTCTATATCTCATTCTTCCCGTAACTATTATCCCCTACCTTCATTTCTGACCGCCATTAAGTTAGGGTTTGATGATGACGTCACGCAATAGGTTAGGTGTTTCTAATCGAGCTCAAGCTTAGTTCATTTTTTATTATTGAAAATCTTAAGATTAGTAGTGACTGATTGTGTATAATTTTTATGAGAAATGATTGTGCTTAAATCGATGTACTGGTACTGGTTTATTGGTTTGCGAACAAGTGGTCCCTAACAAAATGCTAGAATCATGGCACATATGTTTAACGGTTTAACCATATAATTAGGCATACACCCTTTCTTTTTTTTTAATTATTATTTTTTTTTTAATGAATTGTAATTAAACCAGGATTCCCTCGATACTTTCCAGACTCCATCTGATAACACAATTAGTTGACCGTTAGATGATTAAACACTTACAGTAGAATAAGTTATATTATATCCCAACACGACTCTCGGGTTGTTTGGAAATGTTTATTCAGAATGCTTAATGCGCTTTGACACAATCTATAAGTGGTATTTAGCTTAAGGGTGTTTATTTAAAAGGCTTATATAAAATTATTTGATGGTGAAATAAACATTTTAGGATGATAAGGTTTTCTAGTTTGCTTATTTGAATATGTATACCTGATTTTTATTCCCACAAAAGCACTTTCACTAAGGGGGCGTTTGTGTTAGCTTATTTGTTGGCCTTGTTAGCTTATTCAAAAATTGAAAAGCTCAGTTTTAGTGGCTTATGAGCTTAAATAAGCGACACTCAAGTTTATAACCCCATAATCCGCTGATATCCCCTAGGGAATCCCAAACACCACCTTAATTTACAATAATCAGATTATAAAAGTAAAAACGCAATGCTAAATGCCCTCTTAAATGTATGAAATAACCATACGCATCCGTCAATACTATGAAAGGCAATGTAGTTTTTTAAACCTTAGTGTTGTTTATTATAGAAATCTGAATCATGTTAACTGCGTAAGTATGTTGCTATTCTGTGCAAAAGAATATATAACTGAACTGGAAACCCGGATTCAGGATAAAGTAGGTCTTAGTTTATACATTTTACTTTTTCCAAAATTAATTTAAAAGATCTTTGCGTTTGATTTAATGAAGTAACTGCAGTTCTTCAAGGATCGACATTACCTCGAAAAGGATTGGGGCCAATACTTTTGTGATGAAAACGACGCCCTCCCTGCTAATGGAAAAATAACCTTGGAGGTAAGATTCACGCTCATAGCCGAAGGTACTCGTTCAGATGGAAAAGAATTATTTTGATTATAACTAAAACATGATCATCATCTGCACTTCTGCAGGCTGGTTGTTGAACTAGCGACACGATATTTTCTCTCGCTAAGAAGTATCCTCAGCTTTTTGTTCATGCTTGTGATTTCTCACATCATACAATCACGCTTGTTAAGGTTTGATCCTTATAGATGTGGTAAGATGAGACGATGAGTGGATCATGTGGTTTAGAAAATGGGTCACAGTAGGTTTGGGTTGAAATGGGTTGGAACTTTTTGTTTATGTTTAAAAGAACATAAATACTTTGGCGAGGATTACTTATTATTTAAATCTTTGAAGTCGAGGGCGTTTGGTATTCGCTAATCTTATTTTCCCATCTCAATATAGGAGTAACATAAATAATAACATCACAAATTTGCCCATCTCATTAGTCATTCCCATTTCCCAACACATACATCAAGGTCCTAATGCTAACTTGAAAGTAAACTTAACATACTGAAGTTGAAATAAAATCTCAATTTCCAGAAATAATTCAGTGTTATCTTCTATAATGGGCGAAAGTCGACGCCACATACAGTTAGGCCCGCCATAGTTCCTCCAAGACATACCAGTTTCAGTTCCATGGGAATGTAATTGTCTTTAATCTCATTATCATAGACAAATTTCCAGACCCTAACCTCCATCCATCCATCTTCTCTGTTTTTTGGAACTCTCTTATCTCTGTATAAATCAATCGGGCCGGGGGCTCTAAGATAAATGATTGTGTCTTCTTTGTTATTCTTGTTGAGTAGATCCTGTGCTTTCACTGGACACTTGAGTCCCTCGCTGTTTTCTGGAATTTGGAACACAAGATAACATGCATAGGCTGTATCTGGGGACAACATTTTAGTTTCAATATCGCATTTGATACTAAATGTTTGATGGCGTTGAAGCTCAACAACCTCTTCAAATCTGCATTCAAAAATATTAGTGTGATAAAGTTAGTTGAATCATATTTGTGTGTATCCAGCATATAAATTATTATAAATTTACGACACTAAACTACCATACGAACCTAGACATTGTTGAAGATGGGCATTTGGTAAATTTTGCATCTGGAGATTTGTTTATTACCGATTTGTTTATTACCTTCGATAGTATCCACAATTTAAAGAACAAATCTGTTAAATAATCAGCCCATGTGAAAGCGCCGACCCAATATTTAATTAGTACGAGGTTGTTTTTATTGAATCAACAGCAGCAGCAACGCCCGAGATTTAATTATCCGACTTCCACGATCATATGTCGGGTGTGGCACGGACTACAACCGATTTTAGATAACGAAGTGCAAAAAGATTTCAAAACTGCCGTTTTTGTGGTGTGTGCAACCCGCAAATTTTTTTTACTACTTTCGTTTCTTACCGTATAACTTTAGTTAGCCCAATATTTCTTTTGTACAACACCCTATTAAAAATTCTGGTTCCGTCCCTGAATGTGTTTGTCAAAACTTGTTTTTTCAAAACATTGTGGAATATGAAATCTTCAACTTGTACGTTAAAGTTGAATAGTGGCTATGTTTACTTTTCTTAGTCGTCAACAACTAAAATAGGAATTGTAATTTGGATATACAGTTTCCGATTACCATATGCATAACGAACTTTGCATGTATGTTAAAGTTGAATAGTGGCTATGTTTACTTTTCTTAGTCGTCAACAACTAAAATAGAAATTGTAATTTGGATATACAGTTTCCGATTACCATATGCATAACGAACTTTGCATGTGATGAGGCGAAAAGTGCACCGCTTTTAAGGGGTCATTTAAGCCCGAAATCGTATTTATTTGATCAAATATTGCCCTAAATCGTTCCTTTTGTCATTTTAGGTACTTTTGAGGAGAAATCTGGAAAAGGAGGCATTTTGGACGTTTTTGGAGCATCAAAGTGAAGAAAACGGCAAAGTCTCAAGAATCGGCTAAAAGTTACTCTTGACGGCGTCAGACTTAACTCTGGACGGCGTCATGCCTTGGCAAGAAAAGTGGGATGTGAAATTTACTCATGACGGGCCAGTAAGTTAGCATGTGAATTCTGACGGCGTCATGCTTTAACTAAATCAAGGGCGTCACGGCTTAATTCATAAGGGGACGGCGTCACGTTCAAGAGGTGAGGGCGTCAAGCCTTGATAGGCCAGAACGGATTTTGGAGAATTAAAGAGGGACGGCGTCAAGATGGTCACCCGGGAACCCTAAAAGCGGCGAGGTGACGGCGTCACAATGCATAAGGTGACGCCGTCAGATCCAAACATCTATATATAGTTTTCTAATTTTTTGTCATTAAGAGAGAGCTTAGTGTGTGGAATTTTGGGATAAAACCCTAAGACGATTTTAGCTACTTTTTCAGGGCTTTTAGCCTTGAGATCTTCCATGTTTCATTGAAAGATAAGTAATCAATTAATCATTCAATATGTCTATGTGTTGTTTGATTCTATCTTATGCTTGTCTTTTGTTTAACATGTTAGGCTAATTTTATCTTGTGTTTGCTTAGATCTAATGAAACCTAGCTATTGATTATTGGTTGTTAGTGTGTTGTTAGTTGTATTGGATGATTGTTTATCTATGTTAGGCTTAAGAAAACTGGCTAACTTCCTATTCGGTAACTTGCTTGAACGTCTTAAGAAACATGAACCAAACGCGTACTAAAGGTTTTTATGGTTGTATTTAATGCACAAGCGAATTCTAGTGATCCCATGTTAGGAGCTTCCTAGCCGGCTCGACATAGGAGTGAAGTAGGAGCTTGTAGAGTTTGGGGAAGTAAGTACGCCACCCCACGAATGGTATTAAGGAATACACCCGTCATCCACGCGACTAATACACACTAATTAACCGGTAAAAGATAGTTAGGGAGTAAGGAAATCTAAGTAGACACATTTCTCTACACATAAGTTTCTCACCACTTTTCATTTTTGTTATTTTATTTTATTGCATTTGTAGTAATTTGGGTTAGTTGACTAGCAACTAATTCCGCCCACTCCTTCAAACCCGAGATTTTACTTGCTTTCATAAAAACTATAAAAACATAAAAAGAATCTTCCTCAACCCTTAGACCTAATTAGAGTAGCCTTTCACACTTAACGAACACTATTCCCTGTGGAGAACGATCAATCCCCCGTACTTACCACTACACTATACTACATCGGTCAGGTACACTGCCTGGTGGGGTTGTAAGCCTCTTGAGATCCCTCGAGAGGTAAAACCTGTTGTAAGGTTACAAAACCACGCATCAAGTTTTTGGCGCCGTTGCCGGGGAATAGTTATTGTTTAGGTTGAATTTTTATTTCTATTAGGTCTACTCACTAGATTCCTTTCTAGTGAGATTTTTTTTTTTTTTTTTTTTTCTAGGTTTTCTTTAGTCTATCTATTTTCTTCGTGTCTTTGTTCGTAACCATACCTTCCGACATCATGGAAGATGGTAATATCCTTAACCCCCACAACCCACCACCACAACAACCACCACCACCTCCTAGAGCCCGTACTTTAGGAGAGTATTCCCGTCCTAGCCACCATGGCTATCGAAACACCATTGAGCTCACTCAAGGAGCCAATATCACACCCTTGCGATCCGACACCATCCGGTTGGTGCAAAGCGGATGCGCATTCCATGGACTTCGTTCTGAAGATCCTAATCAACATCTCAAGGACTTTCTTAAAATCGTTGATTCTATAGACCTTGATGTTGCCACTCGAGAGACGACCCGATTGCGTCTCTTCCAATTCTCTCTGCGGGACCAAGCTAGTCAGTGGCTAGAACGTCAACCCGCAGGATCCATCACCTCTTGGGATGATCTCACCACTCGTTTCCTTGCTCAGTTTTTCCCACCGGGAAGAACTACCAAGCTAAGGAATGATATCTTGATGTTCCAACAACGTCAAGGCGAAACTCTCTACGAGGCATGGACTCGATTCAAGGACTTACTCCAAAAAGTCCCTCACCATGGCATAGAACTTTGGCTCCAAGTCCAAATCTTCTATGACCATATCAATCTCTCCACGAGGCAAACCATTGACCAATCGGCCGGTGGCAAGCTACGTGATCTAAGTGCGGAACAATCATGGGCTCTCCTAGAGGATCTTGCTCTTTATGACAACGAAAGTTGGAGTGATCCCCGTGATTTGAATAAAACGGTCAAGGCAATATCTTTGCCCTTGAACAATTCAAGCACTTCTGACCGTAGGATCATAGAACTTGAAGACCAAGTCAAGTTTCTCATGAAATCCTACGAGGCTCCTAAACCTTCAAGCCAAGTGAACAAAATCACTTCTTCATGTGAATTATGTAGTGGTCCCCACGACACTCGTGATTGCATGGAACTCCCCGAACAAGCTTTTGTGGACTACGCATCCTCGCGTACCGACGGAGCGGGAGACAAGTGGTACACTTTCAAACCCGAGCCAAACCATTATGGTGATTCATACAACCCCTCATGGAAAAATCACCCGAACCTTAGGTGGAAACAAAACCAAAACTCACAACAAACCAATTCTTTCAACCCACCTAATCGTTTCCAATCAAGCGGTTCCAACTCGAACCGTACTTTCAACAACAATCCTTCCGGCAATGGTAGTACCAATAACTTTGAAGGATTGATGTCTCAATTTATGGCATCTCAAGAAGCTCGGATAGCTAGATTCGAATCCGAATTCAATCAACAACAAACAGAGATGACCAACAAAATTGACAATTTGTTGAAAGCCCTCAATAACCACGTGCTATCACCTCCACATAAGGACGCTAGGAACACAGATAGCGGACCCCAAGTAAAAGACCCCTCTTCATCCAAACACGTCCACTTTGTCAACATTGTCACTATTAAACCAATTGATAGGAATGAGGATAATAGTGAACCTAAGGATGAGGATAAGAAAGTCGAGGTTGATAAGGAAGTTAGGACAAGTGAGATTGAAGAAGTAGATGATGATGAGGACTACTTCAATAGGCTACCCACTAAGGAAGAGCGCGCATATCATACAAACTTATTCGATGACCTCGAGACACCATACTTCCTAGGTAGACCAATCATTGAAATAGGCGACCCTCCTAATCTCAACGTACCATGCAACATCGGACATCTACATGTGTGGAAAGCTTACATCGACCTTAGATCACCCATAAACATCATGACTAGAGCCCACTACAACTTGATAATGAAGAATCAACTTGGGTATAGGATGTTCCCTGACAAGGGTTGGATGAGTAACTTCACGGGAAGAGTTAAGGGATTACCGGTTTATGTAGGAAACTTCACCTATGTCACCGACTTTGTAATTGTTGAAGATATCCGCCCAATAGTCGATGCATCCTTAACTCAAGTGGTTTTTGGAAAACCATTTGTTGAGGTCTCTGGAATGACTTATGAACCTTCCTTAGGGATAGTTAGATTTAAGGATGAGACCGATGAAGTAAGCTACCAAATGCCATATAAGATAGAACAATTCCAACACTTGTCAAATGTTGAGAAGGAGCTCAAGCAAGCGGTCTACTATAGGAATGATGAGGATAGAAGTAAAGGAGTAGACTATGTTATGGAAAGGATATTCGGTTTCTACAAGGATTGTTTGAAATTAGGACCGGAATATAAAACCGGGAAGGAGAATGGCCTAGGAACCATGACCGATGATGGAATCACGTAATGTACGTGACTTTGAGTCTAGCTACAAGACTCGTTAATAAAGAAAAGCGCTTCTTGGGAGGCAACCCAAGCTTTATTTTATTTATTTGCTTTGTGTGTCTATTTGCTTGTTTGTTTGTTTTTATTTGCTTCTGTATGTATGTTTAATTTTTATCATTATTGATTCATGTTAAAAAGAAAATTGTGAAAATGCTTTATGTTGTTTTTAACTTCGTCTTAACTACATATAAAGGTATTTTGCAAAAGATAAGTGTAAGGGAAATCTAAATCGGTTTATTAGAACACAAATTAACATGAATCGTAATAATAATAAATTAGCATACATATTCGTGTTTGTTTGAGTCAAATGCTTGTATCAAGTCATAGTGATGTTTTGCAGGATTTCCAGGAAGTAAGGTAAAGTTTTTTTCCAGAAATTTTCCGGAAACTTAAAATGAAAATTTTTGTCAGGTCATTTCTGACGGCGTCAGGGGTTATAACCTGACGGCGTCAGATTTAATTTTCAGAAATTTTTGAAAGTTTTGTTTTCATAAAAAGTTTTTACTAAAATCTCCAACTTATAATCTCCAGGAATCTGC
The DNA here is from genome assembly GCA_021014915.2 of Artemisia tridentata subsp. tridentata. Lineage (NCBI taxonomy): Eukaryota > Viridiplantae > Streptophyta > Magnoliopsida > Asterales > Asteraceae > Artemisia > Artemisia tridentata. The sequence continues at coordinate 11,144,287 of CP139505.1, read as the reverse complement.
AAAGCTATCATTCCACAAGCATTATATCCTTATATATAGATTTATCCCGCCGATGTTATGCAGGTTTTCGTGTTTGTTTTCTCAGGTTCAACAGGTTATTTTGGACAAGGAGATGTTTATGGAATCAAGCTTATGGCGATGCATTAGTCATGGAGCTTCAACATTCTCTTTGGAGGAAGATTTAACCGTGTAATTTCATTATCCAACGAGCGAATCAGGGGAGTATTTGATTTCATTCTTTTACTTTATGCTTTTACATCTTGTTATTTGAACATTGGGGACAATGTTCATCTTAAGTGTAAGGGGAGGGTAAAAGTACGATTTTAGAGAATACAATTGCGCTTGATTTTTGTTTGTTTAATAGTAGATGTGTAATAAAACTGAGAGAAATACTTGTTAAGGTAATTTTAGTGCCAAATTTAAAATTTTTTACAACATATAGGAGTGAAACTTTGATCTTAATGAGCGTCTCACGGATAGGAGTTATATGACTAGCACAAAAAAACCGTACCACTAAAAAATTTTCCACCCCCAAATATGTGAGGTTCGCCCCTAGAATTGGTAGGAAAAGCATTTATGCTATGATGTGTGTACCGGTAGCACTTAGATTCTAGAACTTGCGTTAGGACCATTCCAAGGCCACAAGTGAGACTACATTCGTGTAGTTAGATTTACTACATGATAAGAGGCATTAGGATTAACCCATTGTTTTACACCTGTGTTTTTGTTATAATTACATTGGCTACATTGGTCAAGTAATTCTCCCACACCCTTTGCGTTGTACTCATTTTTAGTACACGATACCCCTAGTACACCCCTCAGAGCCTATCTTTTCGTTTCGACCTTTAAGCATTTTACTTAAAGGAAGAATTTGTTACACCCCACTAAAATGTACACCCAAATCGCCTTAGCCTACCTTGTATGCACTCATTTTTAGTGCATTATTGTGACAACATTTGTTTAAAACCCAAGTTAATTATCTAGTTGATTACATGGTTGCTAAGTCGAGTCATATCCTTGTACATATTGTTTTGGGACGATTGGGACTCATGGGTAAAGTACTAGTATAATGGAGTAATGGGGAAGAACATCATTTATTACCCCCATATGTGCTAAATATTTTAAAAGTACTCCAAGTTTTTCAATTATCTTAATTCGAGTCATTAGATTAGTATTTGTAAAGTTATGTAAAAATTCAAGTGTAAGGGGAATGCAACGCCCCTATGATGTATTATTTTGGATGGTAGGGCAAAAGTGTATGCAATCAAAAAAAAAAAAAAAAAAAAAAAAAAAAAAAAAAAAAAAAAAAAAATCAAGAAAAATACAAAAAAATGAGAAAAAAAGAGCAATAGAAAAAACATACGGACTACCATCCCGTTTTATTTTATGTTTGTTTTATGTTTTTGTTATTTTGTTATTTCGTTTCTAGCTTAAGATCGAGTCTAGTCTTGGCTTAGCAACATTGTATAGTACATGTAATTGACCAAGATTTTTAACTCGCCACCAGTAAAATATCCCGCATCCAACAAAACCGTGTTTTCCTTTTCCCTACACCTAACATTACAACCCATTTAAAAGCCCTCTTTGATAGTTTATCTTAGGTGCTTACGCCTAGTGGAGGAGGTTTTCGATCCTTTCCCAAGCCTATGGTAATCTATTTGCTATGACAGGTAGTGAGAGATATTATCCGTTTTCATTTATGAGATTTATTTTGATGACACTTGAGAGATGTGAGTATCTAAACACTACTTGTGAGGTGCTAGTTTGTAATCTCCGTGCTTATTATGATTAAAGTGGAACGAATATTTGTTGTAATTACTTTTATGTTAGCATTAAATGACCCCTAACTTGTATTTTGATTAGAATAAAAGCGCATTTGCTTGAGGACAAGCAAATCTCAAGTGTAAGGGTATTTGATGAGGCGAAAAGTGTACCGCTTTTAAGGGGTCATTTAAGCCCGAAATCGTATTTATTTGATCAAATATTGCCCTAAATCGTTCCTTTTGTCATTTTAGGTACTTTTGAGGAGAAATCTGGAAAAGGAGGCATTTTGGACGTTTTTGAAGCATCAAAGTGAAGAAAACGGCAAAGTCTCAAGAATCGGCTAAAAGTTACTCTTGACGGCGTCAGACTTAACTCTGGATGGCGTCATGCCTTGGCAAGAAAAGTGGGATGTGAAATTTACTCATGACGGGCCAGTAAGTTAGCATGTGAATTCTGACGGCGTCATGCTTTAACTAAATCAAGGGCGTCACGGCTTAATTCATAAGGGGACGGCGTCACGTTCAAGAGGTGAGGGCGTCAAGCCTTGATAGGCCAGAACGGATTTTGGAGAATTAAAGAGGGACGGCGTCAAGATGGTCACCCGGGAACCCTAAAAGCGGCGAGGTGACGGCGTCACAATGCATAAGGTGACGCCGTCAGATCCAAACATCTATATATAGTTTTCTAATTTTTTGTCATTAAGAGAGAGCTTAGTGTGTGGAATTTTGGGATAAAACCCTAAGACGATTTTAGCTACTTTTTCAGGGCTTTTAGCCTTGAGATCTTCCATGTTTCATTGAAAGATAAGTAATCAATTAATCATTCAATATGTCTATGTGTTGTTTGATTCTATCTTATGCTTGTCTTTTGTTTAACATGTTAGGCTAATTTTATCTTGTGTTTGCTTAGATCTAATGAAACCTAGCTATTGATTATTGGTTGTTAGTGTGTTGTTAGTTGTATTGGATGATTGTTTATCTATGTTAGGCTTAAGAAAACTGGCTAACTTCCTATTCGGTAACTTGCTTGAACGTCTTAAGAAACATGAACCAAACGCGTACTAAAGGTTTTTATGGTTGTATTTAATGCACAAGCGAATTCTAGTGATCCCATGTTAGGAGCTTCCTAGCCGGCTCGACATAGGAGTGAAGTAGGAGCTTGTAGAGTTTGGGGAAGTAAGTACGCCACCCCACGAATGGTATTAAGGAATACACCCGTCATCCACGCGACTAATACACACTAATTAACCGGTAAAAGATAGTTAGGGAGTAAGGAAATCTAAGTAGACACATTTCTCTACACATAAGTTTCTCACCACTTTTCATTTTTGTTATTTTATTTTATTGCATTTGTAGTAATTTGGGTTAGTTGACTAGCAACTAATTCCGCCCACTCTTTCAAACCCGAGATTTTACTTGCTTTCATAAAAACTATAAAAACATAAAAAGAATCTTCCTCAACCCTTAGACCTAATTAGAGTAGCCTTTCACACTTAACGAACACTATTCCCTGTGGAGAACGATCAATCCCCCGTACTTACCACTACACTATACTACATCGGTCAGGTACACTGCCTGGTGGGGTTGTAAGCCTCTTGAGATCCCTCGAGAGGTAAAACCTGTTGTAAGGTTACAAAACCACGCATCAGCATGTACGTTAAAGTTGAATAGTAGCTATGTTTACTTTTCTTAGTCGTCAACAACTAAAATAGAAATTGTAATTTGGATATACAGTTTCCGATTACCATATGCATGACGAACTTTGCATGTACGTTAAAGTTGAATAGTGGCTATGTTTACTTTTCTTAGTAGTCAACAACTAAAATAGAAATTGTAATTTGGATATACAGTTTCCGATTACCATATGCATAACGAACTTTGCATGTACGTTAAAGTTGAATAGTGGCTATGTTTACTTTTCTTAGTCGTCAACAACTAAAATAGAAATTGTAATTTGGATATACAGTTTCCGATTACCATATGCATAACGAACTTTGCATGTACGTTAAAGTTGAATAGTGGCTATGTTTACTTTTCTTAGTCGTCAACAACTAAAATAGAAATTTGCATGTACGCTAAAGTTGAATAGTAAATGGTGACATCTATCTACTAAAATTTGACTATTTGTTCTCAAGAGCCTATAAATAACGGTTCGTGTGTCTAAGGGATTGTATACATTTGCTCTTGAGCTAACTAGCTAGCCTATTACACATACTTATTAGTCATGACGAGTGAAAATTCTGAAATCAAGCGTCACGATTTTCCGGATGGCTTCCTTTGGGGAGTAGGAACATCGGCGTATCAGGTGTGTAACTGTCCATGCACCCACTCATGTTTACAAAAAAAAAAAATAGCGTAATTAATTATCACAGCGTTTTATTGTTATATGATCATGATGATTCACATTGTTTCAAATCTTTTAGTAACTATTCGTTTTCTTGCATTATAGGTTGAGGGGGCTTGGAGAGCGGACGATAAAGGTTTTAGTATTTGGGATTGTTTTTGTTTGCGACACCCTGGTATGTCTCCCTTCCGCTTAACTCCTCAATTTGTCGTAGTGTTTTATGGAGTAGTCAAGAACTTTGATAAGTGAATTGTGATCGTTTCAGATAAGATTGAAGGGGGTGCAAATGGATGTCATAGTGTGGAAAATTATTCAAGAATGAAGGTAACGTTGTTTCATGATTGCGTATTTGAAATTACATATGAGTTGCTTATGTTTAAGTTATGTCATTTGATGACAAAATTTTGTAGGACGCTTACAAGAAAAACTTGATTTTTTAAACCAAGTCACGTAAAAAATTCTTAATGTTTTTGCGGCCTCATGTCAAATTAACAATACTACGAGAAAGGTATTCAAGCTCTTGACTTGAATATACATTATTCAAGTTTATTACAGATTAATTCAGTATACATACATGTTCAGTTTTAAAACCTTTTTATTTTATTTTATTTATTTATTTATTTTTTATATATATTTTATATATTTTTTTTAAACAAATTTAACAGGAAGACGTCCAGCTGTTGAAGAAAATGGGTGTCAACTCTTATAGGTTTTCTATTTCATGGCCACGAATATTACCAGGTAAACTGAAAATCTTCAAGCATAGATGCACAATTTGGGTGTTTTCTCTAACCTGGATGAAAAGCAAATCAAATCATACCATTGCATGCGCAATGATGAAACGAAGTGATTGATATATTCAGAATTGAAAAAGATTATGATTAGAGTAGGTAAATTGATGAAACAATGGATTTTTGGTGATGAAGTTATGATTAGAGTAGGTTGACGTTGTCATGATTGGAACCCAAAACCCCTTTTGGTGAATTATAGCACTTAGCACCTATTCTCCAAGTGTACGGTCTTTGTAATAACAAATCCAAATGATCTCCGTCGTGTAATAAGTGTTCACACACATTTAGAAAAAAAATTGAACCTTTTCGCTTTTATCCAATAAAATTTCACATTTACTTCTTAGAAGTTTCTGGATTGGTTGAAATTTAGTATTAGACGCTTATTATGAGACACACCAAAATACTAAGGTGAATACTTACTATGAGACCGAGAGAGTATTACATGTACCAAAAACTTGAGAAATGATCAATGATTTCTTTTTGAGCAAATAACTAGAATTTTCTTGGATTGAGGTATCAACATAAATTACATACCACAACGTACAAGCTCGTGATGTGAGATTTTGTCGTAGATCTTTCATTTCAAAAATTTACTAGAACTACACTCAATTACAGCAGCACGTTGGCTAAGGCTCTGTTACATTTAGTCACATCCTCAACGTCCCATCCTTATCTAAATAATGTAGTTTAGTATGAACTATCTGAACACATTTTAGACAACTTTTGATATGTTTAACCCATTTGTGTAATACCATGAAGTAATGTAGTTTATACACGTACTGATCAACTAATGCTTATGACTCATCAGTTTTTATACACATTTTAGACAACTTTTGATATGTTTAAGATGCACTTGCTAGACAATACCCCGATATGTAGTTAGAAAATCATGTGGAATAAAGGCCAAACATAACGGTAAGATGCACATTTTAACTAATAGAAAATCAAGGAAACAACCAATAAATGTGATATCATAGACTATTCTTTTCTTTGAACTGACAATTACAAAGGCAGGAGATCTATATTATCAGTATGTGAGTAACTCATCAAGATATCTGTATCTGCTAAGATGTGGGTTCGAAAATTATACTCCTATATTTAGCGAATATTTGCCCTGACAAGATAAAGATCGATATCAATACTGAAATAGTAATAAGCTAGCTGATAAATGTGGATATCATAGACTATTCTTTTCTTTTAACTGACAATTACAAGGACACGAGATCTGTTTTATCGGTATGTAACTCGTCGAGATATCTGTATTTGCTAAGATGTTGTGGGTTCAAAAATTATACTCTTATGTTTACACAAGCCGATGTTAACATGAAATCTGAAAAGCGAGAGCTTTACCTAGTTTGAGTCTGTGTGACGGTGGGTTCAAACCCCGTGGATTAATGGGCTAAAAGGTCAGAAATCATGTTTAAAAAAAAAAAAAAGAAAATGAAATATAATTTTCTCAAATAAATAATCTTTAAAGTACCTGAAGGTAGGGAAATATATTTTGCACCTTCGAAAGCTTCTACAAGATAGGGTGAGTTCAATAAAAATCAACAAAAAATCAAAGATCAAATGGACAAAGATGTGAAAAGGCGATGACATGAGACGGGGTTGGTATTTAGTCAAGCTATTATGACAAATTAGAGCGTCTTAATTTTAAAGGAAATAATCTCAGGAATTCTATAAGCTGTCTACAATAAATTAAAGAATGAGTTGATTCTTGGGGTGCAAAAAATTTTAAAATTAGAAGGATCATCTTCAAGGAGAAGATATGAACAACAAAAACTACAAAACGATCCCCATGTAAACAAACATAGCGCACATCCACCGCACCAACCGCTAGACAATGCTAATCTTAATTAACTACGAGCTTATGAATAATTGGTTAACTCAGCACATTGCATGGTGTTTTCCCCTAAAATGCCAATAAAATTAGTCACGTGTGCAATTTCCATACGTATCCCGCATACCATGGATAGTCCTCATTTCGGTTATCAGTTTAACGGGATTTAGCAAAAAAGATTACGAGATTAGGTGAATATATGCATTGGATGTCTGTTATTGGATATTTAATTTCATAGTATATCACAGTATCAATAATACATTAAAAAAGGTCATTCAAGTTTAGTACTCTGCATGAATTATTATATAATTGATATTCCATTTTGCCCAAATGAAAGATATATGATATGTCGCGGTGCTTATTCATGTTCTTGCCTTCTTGAGCTTCTTGCTCACTTCACTTGCTTGTTCGCTTTGGGTGATGCTCCGTTTAAGTATCTTTTTGTCTTCGGACAGAAACTTTTTATACCAAATGGCAGAGTTTTTTGGGTACCTTTGTAGATCTTTCACAAAGTCAACATAGATCATACCAAATCTTTCACTATATCCGGAAGACCATTCAAAACTATCCATGAACGACCATACAAAGTATCCCGTCACACTCACTTGGTTACTGTAATCATTGTATAAAAAAAATTTGTTAGTTATGCACTTATCACAAAATTTTGTTAGCATGGTTTAAATTACATGTCATAAGTTGTAATTCAATTTCCATTTGTTTCGCTCTGTGAAAACATATTGTTCAACTTTACTTACTCTCGGGCAGTTTTAATGGCTTTAATATGCTCTTTGATATATTTGATACGAAATGTATCATCCCGCACTTCTTCATAAGTTTTTCCTGTTTCGTTCGTATCAGGACTTCCTGTGACATGAGTCAAAGTTTTAGTCATAGATTGGATTAGAGGTTAAAAAAAAACACACACATTATTGTAGTACCATTCTCCGTGACCATTATATCCTTAGTTACTTTGTATGTTTTCTTAATGTAAATCAAGAGTTTTCCAAGTTGTTCAGGACACAGATAAATCCACGAGCCCTCAAACGCCTGTTAAATGGAATTTTGTATTAGTTAGCGAACCTTGGAACATGTGAGCCCTAAGTATTTGTTTTTATCATTTTATATGTAAAGTTTATCTTACCTGCTCTCCAATGTTGTTTCCATCAGGATCTTGGGCTGAAGCATGCGAAAACAAGTTACAAGTTATGAAGCTTGTCAATGTATTTCGATAAATCCAAATTGTTCTCGGAAAGAATCATATTCAATATTTATGTGGAAATAGATCCATTTAATCCATTAGTTTAAAAGAATGGGTTGTAACACTTATATGTCAAATGCGTCACCAGTGTGAGCACACTGAGAAATATTACTGAATATCACTTCTTCTTACCACTAAACTGATACGTCAATTATTTTATGTTTTAGTATTTTATATTTATGTTTCTAGTTTAAGGGAATTTCGGTTATTTTCTATTATGCAAGGGGTATGATTGTAACTTGCATATCTATTTATGTTCAAACGTATCAATGAATAATGGCAGCAGATTTGGTGAATTATCCCCCTCTTTAGCTTCTTCTTCTCTAAATCTGTTCTAACATATCAAGAACCCTATCAAGGGTATCAAAGCCATTCCGACTCCTCATCGGAACACCTTGCCGCCGCCACCATGACTAACACCCGCAATACCGAAGTCGACAACACCCTCAAATCCCACGATAAGGCGATCGCTGAAATCCAAACTGCCCTAGCCGCTGTGATGAAACAACAGGAAGAAATCTTGAAGGCTGTCCGTGACAAAGGAGTTCAACCGTCTGGAAGTTCCTTCGGGTCCTTCTCCGGCTCCGATGGTGACTCACGATCATCCAAACCATTCCGTATCGGTAAGATCGATTTCCCTAAATTTTCGGGGGACGATGTTGAAGGATGGGTCTATCGCTGCGAACATTTTTTTTCGATGGATGACACCCCCGATGACTCGAAATTACGTTGCGCTGCGGTTCACTTGGAAGGCGATGCCCTCCAATGGCACCGTGCCTTTATGAAGACCCGTAATGCCACGGTTGCCGAGGTCCCATGGGCGGACTATGTTCGTTCGATCTCTGCCCGTTTTTCTAATGCAATGTTTGAAGACCCTATGGAAGAGATTGCATCTCTCGTTCAACTTACTGATGATACCAAGGGTCTACAAGAATATCATTCAGGTTTTGATCGCTTGCTTAACAAGGTTACCGTTAGCGAATCCTATGCGGTTAGCCTTTATTTGAAGGGTTTGAAGCCAGAAATTAAAGGGCCGGTAAAGATGTTCAAGCCTCAAACACTACGTGAGGCGTATGGGTTAGCAAGAATTCAAACCATCAACAACACAAGCTTGATGAAGCGTCTCAACGAGGGGGAGGGTGGGCCGCAAACCGAAGATGTCAAAATAACACCTCCGGTTAATGCTTCAAAACTTCCATTGCTTCCAACCCCAACAAACGAGTCACCAAGTAAACCGGGAACGCTTAGCTCGAGGCGTTTGACGAGCAATGAACTCGAGTTAAAAAGGGCAAAAGGGGAATGTTTCTGGTGTACCGAAAGGTTTGTTCCGGGCCACAAGTGTAAGAACAAACAAATCTATATGCTCAAGGTGATAGATGATGAAGATCCGGCAACCAACGAGTCTATTGAAGATGATGAAGACAAGGTCACTTGAATCCCTTTTTGAGGGCAAAAAGTGGGTTAAGGAGGGAGTATTGATACGTTAATTATTTTATGTTTTAGTATTTTATATTTATGTTTCTAGTTTAAGGGAATTTCGGTTATTTTCTATTATGCAAGGGGTATGATTGTAACTTGCATATCTATTTATGTTCAAACGTATCAATGAATAATGGCAGCAGATTTGGTGAATTATCCCCCTCTTTAGCTTCTTCTTCTCTAAATCTGTTCTAACATATCAAGAACCCTATCATAAACAAATCCCGTCAATCTGAGATATGATGTAAGATGAATTTATAATATGAAAGTTTGTTACATATAAGAGACATCTAATATACGAGTATGTTTTTTTAGATTGTATATTCATGTTAACGTCATTTTATTTTTTTTTTGGAAAAATAGTTGAAGAGTGATGGCAATATTATTATTCTTTTTTTTTTCTTTGTGGAACTTTTTTTCGATCTGCATGTTTTGTGTATTTGAACAATATCGAAATCCAAATTCAGTCATATCCATATTATTATACCGCAAGTAAAATAAATATTTTGGATGAAAATAATGTGTTTTTGACTTTATATACCTGATTCCACATATAGTGAGAATCTGCCAAATATCCAAGAGGAATTTCATCAGAAGAAGTTGGTTTTCGGACATAACTCGCTGTATAGTAGTTTATTCCCAAGAAATCATATGAATCAATCAACTTTGTAACTTGATCACTCGAAAATTTTGGCAAAACGCGACCATCCGGATAATCTGGTGTTGCAGATTGAGCATACGTTTGCATGCTCTCGGGCCAAGTACCTCTTGTTAGCGCTTCCATAAACCTAAATTATGTATTACAGTATCACAATATGTGTATCGATAATTTGTTCTGAGACAGAAGAATTGACAAGCATTATTTGCTCTGTATCTTACCATCCAAACATAAAATCATAGCCGTTTTTGACAGCTTGGACATCATCTTGGTTTTCAGAACCACGATAAGGTTGATAGTAGTTGCAATTGAGTGTTATTCCGACTCTACCCATTTGAATGCCCTAAAAAACATAACACGTCCAATTAATAAATTTCTTATAAAAAGGGGAAAATGTGTTTAATGAATGTAGATTATATTAAAGTAATACCTTGTAATCTTCATTATATTTTCTATAAGCAGCTGCATGACAGTTGAGTAAGTTATACGCTACTGTATATGGTTCTGTTTGAGCGTCACCATCTTCATTGTTGCCACCTCGACCGGGTGCCCATGTACCTTGTGCATAACCGGACAAGGTAAATCTATGTGGTTCATTTAATGTCACCCAATTCTTCACCCGATCTCCAAACTCCCAAAAACAAATATCGGCGTAATCAACAAAATCGTCCCTAAATTATTTTATATACATGAACTCATCAATTTGAGAGATATATAGGAAAAGAAATGCTAAAGATTTAAACAAGAGATACTTACACAATTTTTGAACTTAAGAAACCCATATACTCTTCTTCCAAAGCATTTGGAAGATCCCAATGAAACAAAGTGACAAATGGCTCAATTTGATTAGCCAATAACTCATCTATTAACTTGTTGTAATGGTTGATACCTTCAATGGATTTACCCATGCTCACTTTTCCACCTGTTTAATTACATTAATACTGTTATGTTTTAAAAAGAATGAACACATTAAATTGTATTTACAAATTTCCACTCAAGTTATTTAGGACTCTTTGAAACAGAGTAGATAATTTTAAATCATTTAATTAAATTGATTCAGATTCTTTCATATTAAATCTATCATAGTGGGCATATCAAGACCAAAAAAAAAAATAACAGTTTGATAGGATCATTAATACACTTCTGGCTCTTTGCTAACATCATTTAATATGCATTTCTCAGTTGTGGAGCTTGACATTACTCTAATAATTTCAATACGAGTGTTTACCATGTTTGAGACAAAAGATTTGAGATTCATGTTTGGTGGGCGAAGAAAACATGGATTATATAGAGTAGGATTCCTTAAAACTAAGTGCCATTAACATAAGAGTTATCTGTTCGAATAACTATTAATTTTGTGACCTTAAATAATATTAGGCCTAATGCACTCATTTCAATTTTGCATCTATGCTTGAAGATTTTCAGTTTACCTGGTAATATTCGTGGCCATGAAATAGAAAACCTATAAGAGTTGACACCCATTTTCTTCAACAGCTGGACGTCTTCCTGTTAAATTTGTTTAAAAAAAATATATAAAATATATATAAAAAATAAATAAATAAATAAAATAAAATAAAAAGGTTTTAAAACTGAACATGTATGTATACTGAATTAATCTGTAATAAACTTGAATAATGTATATTCAAGTCAAGAGCTTGAATACCTTTCTCGTAGTATTGTTAATTTGACATGAGGCCGCAAAAACATTAAGAATTTTTTACGTGACTTGGTTTAAAAAATCAAGTTTTTCTTGTAAGCGTCCTACAAAATTTTGTCATCAAATGACATAACTTAAACATAAGCAACTCATATGTAATTTCAAATACGCAATCATGAAACAACGTTACCTTCATTCTGGAATAATTTTCCACACTATGACATCCATTTGCACCCCCTTCAATCTTATCTGAAACGATCACAATTCACTTATCAAAGTACTTGACTACTCCGTAAAACACTACGACAAATTGAGGAGTTAAGCGGAAGGGAGACATACCAGGGTGTCGCAAACAAAAACAATCCCAAATACTAAAACCTTTACCGTCCGCTCTCCAAGCCCCCTCAACCTATAATGCAAGAAAACGAATAGTTACTAAAAGATTTGAAACAATGTGAATCATCATGATCATATAACAATAAAACGCTGTGATAATTAATTACGCTATTTTTTTTTTCTGTAAACATGAGTGGGTGCATGGACAGTTACACACCTGATACGCCGATGTTCCTACTCCCCAAAGGAAGCCATCCGGAAAATCGTGACGCTTGATTTCAGAATTTCCACTCGTCATGACTAATAAGTATGTGTAATAGGCTAGCTAGTTAGCTCAAGAGCAAATGTATACAATCCCTTAGACACACGAACCGTTATTTATAGGCTCTAGAGAACAAATAGTCAAATTTTAGTAGATAGATGTCACCATTTACTATTCAACTTTAGCGTACATGCAAATTTCTATTTTAGTTGTTGACGACTAAGAAAAGTAAACATAGCCACTATTCAACTTTAGCGTACATGCAAATTTCGTTATGCATATGGTAATCGGAAACTGTATATCCAAATTACAATTTCTATTTTAGTTGTTGACGACTAAGAAAAGTAAACATAGCCACTATTCAACTTTAACGTACATGCAAAGTTCGTTATGCATATGGTAATCGGAAACTGTATATCCAAATTACAATTTCTATTTTAGTTGTTGACTACTAAGAAAAGTAAACATAGCCACTATTCAACTTTAACGTACATGCAAAGTTCGTCATGCATATGGTAATCGGAAACTGTATATCCAAATTACAATTTCTATTTTAGTTGTTGACGACTAAGAAAAGTAAACATAGCTACTATTCAACTTTAACGTACATGCAAAGTTCGTTATGCATATGGTAATCGGAAACTGTATATCCAAATTACAATTTCTATTTTAGTTGTTGACGACTAAGAAAAGTAAACATAGCCACTATTCAACTTTAACATACATGCAAAGTTCGTTATGCATATGGTAATCGGAAACTGTATATCCAAATTACAATTCCTATTTTAGTTGTTGACGACTAAGAAAAGTAAACATAGCCACTATTCAACTTTAACGTACAAGTTGAAGATTTCATATTCCACAATGTTTTGAAAAAACAAGTTTTGACAAACACATTCAGGGACGGAACCAGAATTTTTAATAGGGTGTTGTACAAAAGAAATATTGGGCTAACTAAAGTTATACGGTAAGAAACGAAAGTAGTAAAAAAAATTTGCGGGTTGCACACACCACAAAAAACGGCAGTTTTGAAATCTTTTTGCACTTCGTTATCTAAAATCGGTTGTAGTCCGTGCCACACCCGACATATGATCGTGGAAGTCGGATAATTAAATCTCGGGCGTTGCTGCTGCTGTTGATTCAATAAAAACAACCTCGTACTAATTAAATATTGGGTCGGCGCTTTCACATGGGCTGATTATTTAACAGATTTGTTCTTTAAATTGCCGATAGCATATGACATTTCTTGCAGTTCACTTTGCTTAGAGAAAAGAGCTGCTCATTATAAAGTACCAAATTCGTTAATGCCCAACCACAGGGAGTGCCAATAATACAATATGAAGGAAAAAAAAAAAAAAAAAAAAAAAAAAAAAAAAAAAAAAAAAAAAAAAAAAAAAAAACCCTTTTCCCTATTGTCAATAAGGACTCCGGTTGAGAGAAGCTTGTCAAGCTCCTCTTTGGTCATAGTTAGCACATCATATTGGGACCTCTTCATTATTTCGTGAAAGTCGTTTGGTGATTGTTGGTCCCGGTTAACACTCGACTCTGTAGTCATCAATTTATCCACACTCTCTTCATGATCCATCTGTGAAATCGGATGCCCAGATGCCAATGTAGAAAGTGAGTATGAGTTACGTGCAAACAACCTTGAAGTGGTCATGCCAGCCTCCTAAAAAGGGAGGGCTTCTCCTGGTTTGAGTCTGTGTGGCGGTGAGTTCAAATCTCGTGGATTATTCAGTCAAAAGGTCGAAAACCACGGTTACCCAAAAAAAAGTGACAATGCCTGTCTCGTTTCATCTTTTATAATTGATGCAAGGTATCTTTTTATAGACATAAATAACTATTGTGGAAGTATTATCGAGACATGAGCCTCCTTAAGCTAAGGGTTCACACGGAAACTTTTAATATATCGTTTTTGTAATGAACTTTAATTGGCATGCCGAACTATATGCGTAACAAAGAGATTAAGACACATGATAAAAAATCAAAAGTCAATATGAACTATCTAAATACAATAGGAACGTACATACGTATGTTGTTGGGCTTACGTTATCAATGGGTCGAAACTCGATGCCATCTATAAAGATGGGACCACTGCCACAAGGATGTCCACAAAAGCTCTTCAGCTGGACCTCAAAATCGATAATTTGACTGTGACTCCTAAAGCGGCACAACTCGATCATCATCCACTCACCATCCCTCCGCTCTGCAATATATGAATTCAACTTACCACTCGCTGTTTTGTATTTTAAGTCCACATATGGTTTACTTGAAACCAATTTTGGATCACAAAATTTAAACACCAGGTAAGCTCCATATATGATCCCCAAAGATAAAAACTGAGTTTTTATTTTAATTGGGATTTTGAGATTTTGAGAATTTGATATCTTTGCGACTGTTCCAAACCTGTACATATTTTTAACATATTAGCTGGTAAATATATTTGTTCACGACACTGTCTGGATATAAGGTGAGAACCGTGTAAAATTTCACAGAAATTGTAAAAATGATTTCTGATGAACAAAAAAAAATTTCCGAAAAAATGTGAAAAGGTTTAACAAATTGGAGGTTATATGGAAAAAAATCGTTTGAAATATTTTGATCAAAAAATGACAGAGGAGATGACCTAGAGTTCTCCAAAGCTTTCAACTTAGAAGACCAACAATTTTCATAAGAGAACATTGTTGCTGATATCATTTCTTTCACTTTTCCATCCTCTTAACGATAACCACTGTAAGATTTAAATTTAAAGCAAAATTAGATGTACACTGGTACAGATATTGCCTATCGTCACACTGGAAATGCATGACTATATGCATATAATCACACACGTTTTTTTGGGTGTGTGTGACAAAAAGTCGCGCCACCGTAGGTATCATATGGTCACATTGTTTAGTTTGTGGCCGTTTTCATCGAAAAAGAGTGACCAAAACCCGAATATGTGTGACTAATTAGGCACAAGTTTTGTTGGATTCATCAGTATGTGTGACTATTTCCCATCCTATGGCCACACGAAAATATAATAAATGTGACGTTTGTGATGATTTAGTCACACATCGTGTGTTGTTTTTTTTCGAGTTAGTCACATGCAATTTAAAAAACAGTGGCCAAAAGTGTTAATAAGTGTGACCATATGCTGTTTAAAGTGAAGAAATGTGTACTATTGATCATCTAATGGTCACATGAATTCTTAGTTTGTGTGGCCTTTTGTAATATTTAGTCACACAAAGCATGTTTGCTTTGGGTATTTAGTCACATACAATTAAGCATAAAGTGGCCAAAAGTGTTAATAAGTGTGACCATATGCTGTTTTAAGTGAAGAAATGTGTATTTTGTGTGACTATTGATCATCCAATGGTCACATGAATTCTTAGTTTGTGTGGCCTTTTGTAATATTTAGTCACACTAAGCATGTTTGTTTTCGGTATATAGTCACATACAATTAAGCATAAAGTGGCCAAAAGTGTTAATAAGTGTGACCATATGCTGTTTTAAGTGAAGAAATGTGTATTTTGTGTGACTATTGATCATCCAATGGTCACATGAATTCTTAGTTTGTGTGGCCTTTTGTAATATTTAGTCACACAAACCATGTTTGTTTTGGGTATTTAGTCACATACAATTAAGCATAAAGTGGCCAAAAGTGTTAATAAGTGTGACCATATGCTGTTTTAAGTGAAGAAATGTGTATTTTGTGTGACTATTGATCATCCAATGGCCACATGAATTTTATGTTTGTGTGGCCTTTTGTAATATTTAGTCACACAAAGCATCTTTGTTTTGGTTATTTAGTCACATACAATTAAGCATAAAGTGGCCAAAAGTGTTGATAAGTGTGACCATATGCTGTTTTAAGTGAAGAAATGTGTATTTTGTGTGACTATTGATCATCCAATGGTCACATGAATTCTTAGTTTGTGTGGCCTTTTGTAATATTTAGTCACATAAAGCATGTTTGTTTTTGGTATTTAGTCACATACAATTAAGCATAAAGTGGCCAAAAGTGTTAAAAAGTGTGACCATATGCTGTTTTAAGTGAAGAAATGTGTATTTTGTGTGACTATTGATCATCCAATGGTCACATGAATTCTTAGTTTGTGTGGCCTTTTGTAATATTTAGTCACACAAAGCATGTTTGTTTTGGGTATTTAGTCACATACAATTAAGCATAAAGTGGCCAAAAGTGTTAATAAGTGTGACCATATGCTGTTTTAAGTGAAGAAATGTGTATTTTGTGTGACTATTGATCATCCAATGGTCACATGAATATTTAGTTTGTGTGGCCTTTTGTAATATTTAGTCACACAAAGCATGTTTGTTTTGGGTATTTAGTCACATACAATTAAGCATAAAGTGGCCAAAAGTGTTAATAAGTGTGACCATATGCTGTTTTAAGTGAAGAAATGGGTATTTTGTGTGACTATTGATCATCCAATGGTCACATGAATATTTAGTTTGTGTGGCCTTTTGTAATATTCAGTCACACAAAGCATGTTTGTTTTGGGTATTTAGTCACATACACTTAAGCATAAAGTGGCCAAAAGTGTTAATAAGTGTGACCATATGCTGTTTAAAGTGAAGAAATTTGTATTTTGTGTGACTATTGATCATCCAATGGCCACTTGAATTTTATGTTTGTGTGGCCTTTTGTAATATTTAGTCACACATCGAATTAAACAAAGAGTGACCAATAATGTTGATAAGCGTGACCATAATACATGACTGCATCTTTTAGTCACAGGGTTATTACTGGTATTTTTAAGTTAGTACTGTTGGAGCAGAGTTGCTACTGCTAGTACTATGCTAGTGCTGCTGGAATGAGTATATTATATATATAAAACAGAATCATAAACAAAAAGAAATTTGAAATTGAATAAAACTCGAATGTATATAACTGAACAGAATATACAATTGTAATGTCGTACATAATCAAATTCTCAAGTACCATAATTTAAAGACTTTTGACTCTTCGTCGGCCTAGCTTGCTTTAGGGCTTCAATAGAGACATTACTTTTGCGCTTCGATGGTGCTGTTGGTCCACAGTTGTTGTCACTTTTCTTTTGCATTGTAGTTGGCAGTGTAACCTGTAGTAACAAAAGACGCTTGTATCAAACATTGAATTATATATAAACAAAAGAATAACAAGAAACATGTTGAAATACATACTGTTGGTACTCCTTGTGTTGGAGACACATTTCCTTGCGATTGGGAATCTGTAGACCCTTGTTGGCTTGCATTTGAGGCTACTGGCAATTGAGATGACAAATTTAACTGCACCCCTTGTTGACTCAACTGTGCCATCAGTTGAGTAAGTATTCTTTTTGTTTCTGTAATCTCATTGGACAATTTCTTGATCTGGTCATCAGATTCTTTCTGCAAAAAAAAAATATAGGAAATGTTGGGATTAAAAGTCTTCTGGATGCTGTTAGAGTAACTGATGCTCTTATTTGTGTCAATGCTGCTCAGATGGAGTTAGTGATGCTCATGAACTTCAATTACAAATATGGCTAGTGTTTACCACTGATGCGTGGTTTTGTAACCTTACAACAGGTTTTACCTCTCGAGGGATCTCAAGAGGCTTACAACCCCACCAGGCAGTGTACCTGACCGATGTAGTATAGTGTAGTGGTAAGTACGGGGGATTGATCGTTCTCCACAGGGAATAGTGTTCGTTAGGTGTGAAAGGCTACTCTAATTAGGTCTAAGGGTTGAGGAAGATTCTTTTTTATGTTTTTATATTTTTATGAAAGCAAGTAAAATCTCGGGTTTGAAGGAGTGGGCGGAATTAGTTGCTAGTCAACTAACCCAAATTACTACGAATGCAAATAAAATAAAATAACAAAAATGAAAAGTGTGGTGAGAAACTTATGTGTAGAGAAATGTGTTTACTTAGATTTCCTTACTCCCTAACTATCTTTTACCGGTTAATTAGTGTGTATTAGTTGCGTGGATGACGGGTGTATTCCTTAATACCATTCGTGGGGTGGCGTACTTACTTCCCCAAACTCTACAAGCTCCTACTTCACTCCTATGTCGAGCCGGCTAGGAAGCTCCTAACATGGGATCACTAGAATTCGCTTGTGCATTAAATACAACCATAAAAACCTTTAGTACGCGTTTGGTTCATGTTTCTTAAGACGTTCAAGCAAGTTACCGAATAGGAAGTTAGCCAGTTTTCTTAAGCCTAACATAGATAAACAATCATCCAATACAACTAACAACACACTAACAACCAATAATCAATAGCTAGGTTTCATTAGATCTAAGCAAACACAAGATAAAATTAGCCTAACATGTTAAACAAAAGACAAGCATAAGATAGAATCAAACAACACATAGACATATTGAATGATTAATTGATAACTTATCTTTCAATGAAACATGGAAGATCTCAAGGCAAAAAGCCCTGAAAAAGTAGCTAAAATCGTCTTAGGGTTTTATCCCAAAATTCCACACACTAAGCTCTCCCCCTTCATGACAAAAAATTAGAAAACTATATATAGATTTTTGGATCTGACGGCGTCACCTTATGCATTGTGACGCCGTCACCTCGCCGCTTTTAGGGTTCCCGGGTGACCTTCTTGACGCCGTCCCTCTTTAGCTCTTCAAAAATCCATTCTGGCCTATCAAGGCTTGACGCCGTCGGACCATGAACGTGACGCCGTCCCCTTATGATTTAAGCCGTGACGCCCTTGATTTAGTTAAAGCGTGACGCCGTCAGAATTCACATGCTAACTCACTGGCCCGTCATGAGTAAATTTCACATCCAACTTTTCTTGCCAAGGCATGACGCCGTCCCATGTTAATTGTGACGCCGTCAAGAGTAACTTTTAGCCGATTCTTGAGACTTTGCCGTTTTCTTCACTTTAATGCTCCAAAAACGTCCAAAATGCCTCCTTTTCCAGATTTCTCCTCAAAAGTACCTAAAATGACAAAAGGAACGATTTAGGGCAATATTTGATCAAATAAATACGATTTCGGGCTTAAATGACCCCTTAAAAGCGGTACACTTTTCGCTTCATCAAATACCCTTACACTTGAGATTTGCTTGTCCTCAAGCAAATGCGCTTTTATTCTAATCAAAATACAAGTTAGGGGTCATTTAACGCAAACATAAAAGTAATTACAACAAATAATCGTTCCACTTCAATCATAATAAGCACGGAGATTACATACTAGCACCTCACAAGTAGTGTTTAGATACTCACATCTCTCAAGTGTCATCAAAATAAATCTCAAAAAATGAAAACGGATAATATCTCTCACTACCTGTCATAGCAAATAGATTACCATAGGCTTGGGAAAGGATCAAAAACCTCCTCCACTAGGCGTAAGCACCTAAGATAAACTATCAAAGAGGGCTTTTAAATGGGTTATAACGTTAGGTGTAGGGAAAAGGAAAACACGGTTTTGTTGGATAAGGGATATTTTACTGGTGGCTAGTTAAAGATCTTGGTCAATTACATGTACTATACAATGTTGCTAAGCCAAGACTAGACTCGATCTTAAGCTAAAAACGAAATAACAAAATAACAAAATATAAAACAAACATAAAATGAAACGGGATGGTAGTCCGTATGTTTTTTCTATTTTTCATTTTCTCATTTTTTTGTGTTTTTCTTGATTTTTTTTTTTTTTTTTTTTTTTTTTTTTTTTTTTTTTTTTTTTGTGCATACACTTTTACCCTACCGTCCAAAATAATACATCATAGGGGCGTTGCATTCCCTTTACACTTGAATTTTTACATAACTTTACAAATACTAATCTAATGACTCGAATTAAGATAATTGAAAAACTTGGAGTACTTTTAAAACATTTAGCACATATGGGGGTAATAAATGATGTTCTTCCCCATTACTCCATTACACTAGTACTTTACCCATGAGTCCCAATCGTCCCAAAACAATATGTACAAGGATATGACTCGACTTAGCAACTATGTAATCAACTAGATAATTAACTTGGGTTTAAACAAATGTTGTAACAATAATGCACTAAAGATGAGTGCATACAAGGTAGGCTAAGGCGATTTGGGTGTACATTTTAGTGGGGTGTAACAAATTCTTCCTTTAAGTAAAATGCTTAAAGGTCGAAACGAAAAGATAGGCTCTGAGGGGTGTACTAGGGGTATCGTGTACTAAAAATGAGTACAACGCAAAGGGTGTGGGAGAATTACTTGACCAATGTAGCCAATGTAATTATAACAAAAACACAGGTGTAAAACAATGGGTTAATCCTAATGCCTCTTATCATGTAGTAAATCTAACTACACGAATGTAGTCTCACTTGTGGCCTTGGAATGGTCCTAACGCAAGTTCTAGAATCTAAGTGCTACCGGTACACACATCATAGCATAAATGCTTTTCCTACCAATTCTAGGGGCGAACCTCACATATTTGGGGTGGAAAAATTTTTAGTGGTACGGTTTTTTGTGCTAGTCATATAACTCCTATCCGTGAGACGCTCATTAAGATCAAAGTTTCACTCCTATATGTTGTAAAAAATTTTAAATTTGGCACTAAAATTACCCTAATCAAGTATTTCTCTCAGTTTTATTACACATCTACTATTAAACAAACAAAAATCAAGCGTAAAGGCATTCTCTAAAATCGTACTTTTACCCTCCCCTTACACTTAAGATGAACATTGTCCCCAATGTTCAAATAACAAGATGTAAAAGCATAAAAGTAAAAGAATGAAATCAAATACTCCCCTGATTCGCTCGTTGGATAGTGAAATTACACGGTTAAATCTTCTTCCAAGGTAATGTTGAAGCTCCATGATTAATGCATCGCCATAAGCTTGATTCCATAAACATCTCCTTGTCCAAAATAACCTGTTAAACCTGAGAAAACAAACACGAAAACCTGCATAACATCGGCGGGAAAAATCTATATATAAGGATATAATGCTTGTGGAATGATAATTTTGCAGATTCCTGGAGATTATAAGTTGGAGATTTTAATAAAAACTTTTCTAAAAACAAAACTTTCAAAAATTTCTGGAAATTAAATCTGACGCCGTCAGGTTATAACCCCTGACGCCGTCAGAAATGACCTGACAAAAATTTTCATTTTTAGTTTCTGGAAAATTTCTGGAAAAAACCTTTACCTTACTTCCTGGAAATCCTGCAAAACATCATTATGACTCGATACAAGCATTTGACTCAAACACACACTAATATGTATGCTAATTTATTATTATTACGATTCATGTTCATATGTGTTCTAATAAACCGATTTAGATTTCCCTTACACTTATCTTTTGCAAAATACCTTTATATGTAGTTAAGACGAAGTTAAAAACAACATAAAGCATTTTCACAAATTACTTTTTTAACATGAATCAATAATGATAAAAATTAAACACACATACGGAAAAATAAAATCAAACAAACAAATAAATAAACACACAAAGCAAATAAAACAAATAATGCTTGGGTTGCCTCCCAAGAAGCGCTTTTCTTTATTAACGAGTCTTGTAGCTAGACTCTAAGTAACGCTCATCTAGTGTCGCTTATGCTCACGTATCCGAGTGTGAGCCATCTAATTGTTGCCTCATCTTTCTTGTATTCATCATTTAGCTCCAAACATCCATGATAGTATCTCTTATTTTTCTCATGTGGATATTTGAGCCCCTTCCTCTTATCATTCTCACTTAACAAGTCGATAGGCATAATTCTATTGCAAGCTTCAATGGGGTAGTTCTTAAACCTAGGATGTGCTCGGGGCATTTGATAGACAAAATCTTCATCCCCATCCGAGAATGTAATTAACCCGTCCACAAGTTTTTCGTCAAGGTTGGTCAACCTTTTGAAGGGTTCTCCAAAAATGACTTGGGTTAATTTGTCATCGATAAATTCTCCTAAGTTCTCCATAACCATAAAATCCACCACATACACAAAACTTCCTACGAACACGTGTAGTGGCTTAATCCTAGCAACAATGTTATCTCCTTGATATTCAAGCTCCTCTACCATGATTTTATTATAATTAGCGCGAGAGATAATGTTCATAGGCAAAGACGAGTTAAGATAAGCATAAAAATCATGATAACCAATTTTACACGGGAATTGCATGTTAAAGAGGCTATCCTTTTCGATCTTAGTCCTAGGGTCAACATACTTAAAGGGATCAATTTCCTCTTTTCCCCATTCCTCGTTAACTACTTCTCCATTACCGATATCCTCATCGGAGTCTGAGTAGTAAAATGGACTAACATAGTCATTCTCATGGTCAGACTCCTCCATCTCAGAATTGTTACCAAAGTGGTGGTCGGGTGAAAGGTTGTTGTTTGCTACTATGGGGGCGGCAACGGGTAGTTGAAAATTTGCACGGCGAAAAACACGAATAACAGGGATCAAATGACCAATGTTACTCATGAGGTAAGTGGAAGGTATCACAAACAAAAGTACAAAGAAATAAGATAGACTAAAGAAAACCTAGAAAAATAAAATAAAAATCTCACTAGAAAGGAATCTAGTGAGTAGACCTAATAGAAATAAAAATTCAACCTAAACAATAACTATTCCCCGGCAGCGGCGCCAAAAACTTGATGCGTGGTTTTGTAACCTTACAACAGGTTTTACCTCTCGAGGGATCTCAAGAGGCTTACAACCCCACCAGGCAGTGTACCTGACCGATGTAGTATAGTGTAGTGGTAAGTACGGGGGATTGATCGTTCTCCACAGGGAATAGTGTTCGTTAGGTGTGAAAGGCTACTCTAATTAGGTCTAAGGGTTGAGGAAGATTCTTTTTATGTTTTTATATTTTTATGAAAGCAAGTAAAATCTCGGGTTTGAAGGAGTGGGCGGAATTAGTTGCTAGTCAACTAACCCAAATTACTACGAATGCAAATAAAATAAAATAACAAAAATGAAAAGTGTGGTGAGAAACTTATGTGTAGAGAAATGTGTTTACTTAGATTTCCTTACTCCCTAACTATCTTTTACCGGTTAATTAGTGTGTATTAGTTGCGTGGATGACGGGTGTATTCCTTAATACCATTCGTGGGGTGGCGTAATTACTTCCCCAAACTCTACAAGCTCCTACTTCACTCCTATGTCGAGCCGGCTAGGAAGCTCCTAACATGGGATCACTAGAATTCGCTTGTGCATTAAATACAACCATAAAAACCTTTAGTACGCGTTTGGTTCATGTTTCTTAAGACGTTCAAGCAAGTTACCGAATAGGAAGTTAGCCAGTTTTCTTAAGCCTAACATAGATAAACAATCATCCAATACAACTAACAACACACTAACAACCAATAATCAATAGCTAGGTTTCATTAGATCTAAGCAAACACAAGATAAAATTAGCCTAACATGTTAAACAAAAGACAAGCATAAGATAGAATCAAACAACACATAGACATATTGAATGATTAATTGATAACTTATCTTTCAATGAAACATGGAAGATCTCAAGGCAAAAAGCCCTGAAAAAGTAGCTAAAATCGTCTTAGGGTTTTATCCCAAAATTCCACACACTAAGCTCTCCCCCTTCATGACAAAAAATTAGAAAACTATATATAGATTTTTGGATCTGACGGCGTCACCTTATGCATTGTGACGCCGTCACCTCGCCGCTTTTAGGGTTCCCGGGTGACCTTCTTGACGCCGTCCCTCTTTAGCTCTTCAAAAATCCATTCTGGCCTATCAAGGCTTGACGCCGTCGGACCATGAACGTGACGCCGTCCCCTTATGATTTAAGCCGTGACGCCCTTGATTTAGTTAAAGCGTGACGCCGTCAGAATTCACATGCTAACTCACTGGCCCGTCATGAGTAAATTTCACATCCAACTTTTCTTGCCAAGGCATGACGCCGTCCCATGTTAATTGTGACGCCGTCAAGAGTAACTTTTAGCCGATTCTTGAGACTTTGCCGTTTTCTTCACTTTAATGCTCCAAAAACGTCCAAAATGCCTCCTTTTCCAGATTTCTTCTCCAAAATACCTAAAATGACAAAAGGAACGATTTAGGGCAATATTTGATCAAATAAATACGATTTAGGGCTTAAATGACCCCTTAAAAGCGGTACACTTTTCGCTTCATCACAA
The DNA here is from genome assembly GCA_021014915.2 of Artemisia tridentata subsp. tridentata. Classification (NCBI taxonomy): domain Eukaryota; kingdom Viridiplantae; phylum Streptophyta; class Magnoliopsida; order Asterales; family Asteraceae; genus Artemisia; species Artemisia tridentata. The sequence continues at coordinate 11,119,842 of CP139505.1, read as the reverse complement.
ATATGGCTAGTGTTTACCACTGCTAGTACACAATTTACTACTGCTAGTACACATTTAATCCTGCTGGTATATAAGCATAATAATAGAATTTGCAGTCAAACTTACAAGTGTATCTCCCACTGATGTGATCTCATCATCTGGAAATTCGCCATCGTTGTTTACCCTTCCTTTCAACCACATTATACCACGCGGGGGTTCTTCATCTGCTTCAATCTCTTTATTTTCGATCTAATAAACATCAAATGCATACACATGTAAAGTTAAAACAAGATAAACGAAAATATGAAGGTGCATACACATGTGATCTTACCATTTTCTCTTTCAAATAAACATATCCACCTCGTCCCATTTTATGCTGATAAATATTTTTGGAACGCGACATTTTAGCTTTTTCAGCTATCTTCTAAAAACACAAAATCATAAGGCGTTTACATGTGGTAATGCTGCAAACTGAATATTATGAAATGACATATAGACTTAAATAAAGATGACTAATTAAAACCTTGTATTCATCGGTGGTCGTGTTGTTTACAAACTCGACCCAGTCTTCTGATTTCACAAATCGACTATACTTGGCCGGGACTTCATTCAGTTTGGAAGGTGTATTTAGGTGGGGCAAAATGTATTCTTCTCTGAGCTTCGTTCTGAAAGTCCTTAGCAGTTTACCAAGACGAGTCATTACCAATTTTCCGAATGTCACGTCAACATCAAAATATCGCTGCAAAGATTAACACAATGTTGTTAATTAGTTGCACATAATGTAACTGCATAGATAAAATTATGTAGTACTGGGTTAAAAAATACAGTAGTATATATGTACAGTGATGTCAGTCCATAGTTTATCTCTTTCTTCTTTATTCACATTCCTCCAGGAAAGATTCTTCAAACCTATGTGCTCACGAACCAGATCTCCTAAAAAACTCGTAAACAGTGCTCTGTGTAACCCTGATACCCTATTCAATGCATCGAAGGTTACCTTGAGCTTTATTCCACCAGGGTTGCCATATTTCATGCGAAACTTAAATAGCCTGGTCATGCCTCTCTTAGCTAGTATCCGATCTGATTGGTTGGTTCCAGGCGCATCTAGATCTTCCTCATCAGAATACTTTTCGGATTCATAGTCTATGTTGTTATCATCATGTTCATTATCAGCAGGAAGCAAAAGATGATTATCAACAATGGGTTGAATTCCCATGACTCTTGAGTAACAATGGGTACAAGAAAATGATTCTGGCTTTGAGAGTAATGGTGATATAAGAATTGATTATTGTGTTTTCTTTGCAGTTTTTTTTTTTTTTTTTTTTTTTTTTTTTTTTTTTAGGAGAGAAAAGAGGGTATAAGAAGATGAATAGTACCTTATTCTTGGTACCCGCTTCTAATTAATTAGGCGATTTCAAAATTTTGGATCAAAATTTTGGCTCCAAATTCTAATTTCAAAATAACAATTGAATTATTTTAAAATTTTGCCTTAAATTTGAACCTGTTTAGTAAAGCATAAACTTGAAAAATCAAAATTTTGGCTCCAAATGTTATATATCATTATCTTAATCGCAAATCATGAACCAAGATCTAGAACAAAGATCATGAACACAAACTGCATATCAAATCAAGAACTCAAATTTACACAATTACACCAAAATCATGAACACAACCTGACACCATTTAACACAAACTGCTACCATTAAATCATAAACCAACATGAAAAATGAAGAACACAAAGTGCTACCATTAAATAAATATGTGCAATCATCAAATCAACAACAGAAACTGCTACCATAAAATCTAACTGTGCAATCATCACATCAAGAACACAAATTGCTACCATTTAACAAACCAAAATACTATCATTACAGTTATAAAATAGATACAGAGTTAAACTACACTAGTTACCAGTTACTGCACCATTAATAATTACATTTATCCAAATTAAATATCAGAACTGCTACTACGTACCATATTAAAGTAATTATCCTCTAGTTCATAATAGTCGAGATGATCACCACCTTTACATAATTCTCAACACATTTAATGTACGAGAAGTCTTCTTCACGGCCATCGGTTGATACAACATCTTCTTACTCGTAACTGCTACTACGCACCATATTAAACTAATTATCCTCTAGTTATAGTCGAGATTATCACCACCTTTACATAATTCTCAACACAACATTTAATGTACGAGAAGTCTTCTTCACGGCCCAACATTTAATGTACGAGAAGTCTTCTTCACGGCCATATCGGTTGATATAACGTACATCTTCTTACTCATAACTGCTACTACGTACCATATTAAACTAATTATCCTCTAGCTAGTTCATAATAGTCGAGATGATCACCACCTTTACATAATTATCAACACATTTAATGTACGAGAAGTCTTCTTCACGGCCATCGGTTGGTACATCTTCTTAATTATACGGCAGTCCCAAGACAATATCCTGAGTAAATTTATTTTTATACCTACAAGTTGAACGAGTATATATAATGGATTAAGTCTTGAGAATGTGATAAAGGTAGCGAAACAACACTTATTAAATGGACCATTATTACCCCTTTTGTGTCAGAATCACCAGATTCTTCATCGCTAGAGAAATAGAAAGGGCTCTGTCTCTTCCAATCTGTGTTTTCCCATACCTCCTAATAGTTCAACATACCATATGTGTTTCAAAAAATTTAATTAATGGTATAATTAAGGTATACAACTTTAGCCACAAACACATAACAACTTTAGTATACCTTGTTGGAAATGATTTTGAATTTGGACCTAGTGCCGGAGGTCTCTTTGGAAGCAGCCTCTCTACTCTCGGGTTTACCTTGGGGTAGGGGTAGGGTCTGTCTACAGCCTACCTCCCCCATACCCTGCCTCGGCGGGATTGGGTTTGTTGTTGTTGTTGTTGTTTGGATTTTTGCCTTTGAACCTGTTAAAGCATAAACTTGAATAAATTAAAATTTCACACAACTTTACATTCAACAATAAATTCACACCTTTTGTGTCAGCATCACCAGATTCTTCATCGCTAGAGAAATAGAAAGGGCTCTTTCTCTTCCAATCTGTGTTTTCCCATACCTCTTAATAGTTCAACATACCATTTGTTTCAAAAAATTTAATTAATGGTATAATTAAGGTATACAACTTTAGCCACAAACACATAACAACTTTAGTATATACCTTGTTTGAAATGATTTTGAATTTGGACCTAGGGATTTTTGTCTTTGAACCTGTTAAAGCATAAACTTGAATAAATTAAAACTTCACACAGCTTTACATTCAATAATAAATTCACACAGCTTTACATTAGAATCGGTAACAACAACCCCAAACATCACCATTTATAGATCAAAAGCCTGTTACTAATTATTGTACAATGAATCATCAACTGATATGTGAAAACATTAAAAAACATACCTTTGTTGTCATTTGGATTCAATGTTTGCGTGTTTTTGTTTGCCACGTCTGTTTTTCAAACTATTACCATTAGCTAAATTAAAAGACAAAGATGAAATGAAAGGTGGCCCAGGATCCTACTGTTACCCGTGGGAATCCGCCGTGGGAATAAGAAGAATCAAGAATGTGTGTTTTGATTAGGGTTTATTGATTTTTGTGTCGGTTTACAATTGATCGGTAAAGGGATTAATTGGTCCTTTACTATTGATCAAGTAGTGGTGGTTTGGTTTAATTGCCCCAGGATCCTACTGTTACCTGTGGGAATCCGCCGAGGGAGGAAGAAGAATGTGTGTTTTGATTAGGGTTTACTCACTTTTTTGTCTGTTTACAATTGATCGGTAAAGGGATTAATTGCCCCTTTACTATTGATCAAGTGGTGGTTTGATTTAATTAAGAGTGGCAAGATCGGATGTGTAGGAAAAAAAAAAGAATAATAGTTAAAAAAAAAAAATAATAATAAAAAAAAAAAAAAAAAAAAAAAAATCTAATGGTGTTGACGTGGCGGTGAAAACCAACTATAGCTGACGGTTCGGGTTCGTGGCGGGTTTTAGTGTACCCGTACCCGAACCCGTTTATAATATACCCGTACCCGCCCCATATCCCACCGGATACCCGTTATCCATCGGTTTTTCGGGTTTCCCCGCGGGTATCGAGGTTATCCATAATTAAAAGTTAAAGAAAATGAATATCGTATCAAACGATTTAACGCAACATATCGCAACGCAACGTACTCGACACGATATTCACCAAAAAAATCAAATGCGCCAGAGGTTTCAAAAGTTAATCATTCTCATTTCAAAAAATAATCTCGTTTTAGCCTTTTAAAAGGGTTTGGTATCCTCATTCGTGTGACGGTAGAGAACACGGACTCACGAGTACTCACTCCAAAAAAATGAATAACCGAATTAATAGTCGAGAAGAGTATTGACAATAACTCGAGTCGAGACGAGATGACGAAAACAAGTCGAAGAGATAACTAACAACAAACATATCAAATAAGATGAGTCGATTGGTAATCGTCTGTATTTTCCCATAATCCCGTTTATTAGTACAAGGTATACTCGTTTTATGATTTAAAACAAGTTTGGACTTACGACAAAATTAATCTTTGGAAATAACAAAATTTCGCCAAGACCCTTTCATTTATCGAACGTTTCCAATTCAAAAGACTTTATTGAAAATCAATTTCCCAAGTAATTTATAATATAACGAGTATTTATATAAACCCTAAACCCTAAACCCTAAACCCTAAACCATAAACGCTAAACCAATCCGTAACTCAAACAATAACCAAACGAATAGTCCAATAAATCCAAATATGTTAGTGTACGGGTAGCATGTCTCGAATAGTCCAATATCCCTCGTGTGTTCCGTTTTTATCCCAAATGTCACACGAAAGGTTTTCAAAATCGAGATCCTACTTAGGATCTTAAGTAGGATCTCGATTTTGAAAACCTTTCGTGTGACATTTGGGATAAAAACGGAACACACGAGGGATATTGGACTATTCGAGACATGCTACCCGTACACTAACATATTTGGATTTATTGGACTATTCGTTTGGTTATTGTTTGAGTTACGGATTGGTTTAGCGTTTATGGTTTAGGGTTTAGGGTTTAGGGTTTATATAAATACTCGTTATATTATAAATTACTCGAGAAATTGATTTTCAATAAAGTCTTTTGAATTGGAAACGTTCGATAAATGAAAGGGTCTTGGCGAAATTTTGTTATTTCTAAAGATTAATTTTGTCGTAAGTCCAAACTTGTTTTAAATCATAAAACGAGTATACCTTGTACTAATAAACGGGATTATGGGAAAATACAGACGATTACCAATCGACTCATCTTATTTGATATGTTTGTTGTTAGTTATCTCTTCGACTTGTTTTCGTCAACTCGTCTCGACTCGAGTTATTGTCAATACTCTTCTCGACTATTAATTCGGTTATTCGTTTTTTTGGAGTGAGTACTCGTGAGTCCGTGTTCTCTACTGTCACACGAATGAGGATACCAAACCCTTTTAAAAGGCTAAAACGAGATTATTTTTTGAAATGAGAATGATTAACTTTTGAAACCTCTTGCGCATTTGATTTTTTTGGTGAATATCGTGCCGAGTATGTTGCGTTGCGATATGTTGCGTTAAATCGTTTGATACGATATTCATTTTCTTTAACTTTTAATTACGGATAACCTCGATACCCGCGGGGAAACCCGAAAAACCGATGGATAATATTAATCGGGTATCCGGTGGGATATGGGGCAGGTACGGGTATATTATAAACGGGTTCGGGTACGGGTACACTAAAACCCGCCACTAACCCGAACCGTCGGCTATAGTTGGTTTTCACCGCCACGTCAACACCATTAATTTTTTTTTTAATTTATTTATTTATTTATTTATTTTTTAACTATTATTCTTTTTTTTTCTACACATCTTGCCACTCTTAATTAAACCAAACCACCACTTGATCAATAGTTGGAAATATTGAGTTTGGAAGTTTATTATTCACAAAGCATGATATACAACTTGTTGTTGCATCAACTCATTGTACATGGAAAGTCAATACTTGGTAAAAGGAAATCGTAAAACTTCAATTGATACTTTACTTTTGGGCGCGCGCCGTCGATCCCTTTTCCCGCCTAAAGTCTTGGGTCATCTACCTCTCCAGCCTATTTATACCTATCGACTATATACCAAAGAACACACACAAACACACACATATATATATATATATATATATATATATATACACACACATACATATATATATATATATATATATATATATATATATATATATATATATATATATATATAATATATATCCCTTTCAATTCAAAGAAAACTTCTACAATGGCAGCAAATAATAATGTTACCTTTCAAAATGATGCTGAAGAGTACGAGTGGGTGTTAAACAACAATTTGCTGTTTGACGCAGTGTTAATTGCTTTCGGGGATGAACCCATTGCAGAATATGGGTCGTATAGGAAGGTAGATACGTGGATGAGGGGTCAAATTTTGAACTGGCTGCATGCGCAAGACTTTTACTGGGATGAGGTTTGGGGATTGCGTGACTACGGGGAGGAGGAGGAAGGTGAAGAGGAGGAGGAAGGTGAAGAGGAGGAGGTGGTGCAGCAAAAAGAAGAGGATCAGCAGCAAATTGTGGTGGAGCAGCAAAATGGGTTTGTGCTGCAAAACCAGGGGGAGCAACAAGATGGGTTTCAGGACCCTTATAATCTAGAAAAGAGGGTTAGCGATCTTGAAATTGTGTTTAAACGACTCAAGGAAAGCCAGAAATTGATGGGAAGCAGGGAAGAGAGCTCTGGTTCTAACAAGTTGGGGTGAAATGGAGTGAAGCAGTTTAGGATGATGGTTTTTTTTTTTGTTTTTAGTATGTTTAGTATTTAGGTTGGATAATTAGATGTACATACTTGTAGCCTTAAAAAATATTAATGAAGTATTTGATGTTTAATTAATTGTCTGAGAATGGAGTGGATGCACAAAGTTATTACTGCTAGGAAAACTTTTGTTCTGCTAGAGTAAAACGTTGTACTGCTGGGTACTGGGTAGCCGTTTCTGGGTTTTAACCGTGGTTTATTTCTAACCGTTGGGGTAACTATTGTCAATTACTTCGCTTTATTTACACTATGTTCTCAAGTTTTTTTAGATGAAAGGGAATGAAATGGAGTGAAACTTTATGTGTGTTCTTGGTTTTCTTTGTCCCAACTTTCATAGTGAAGTAAAGTGAATAAAGACAAAAATCAAATGAGTTAATGTCGAAAAGAACCTTTGTCTTTAGTGTGTATTTATTATGGAGAAATGGGACCACCTACTTTCATTACTTTACTTTAACTCTTAAAAAAAAACTCTAGAACAGAGTAGGGTTTCATAAATTGGATAACTCTCTTTCTTTATACAATTTATACCATTTCTTCAAACTTGAGAAACAATTAATTGAAGTAGGTCCAATCATAACCCAGCACTCTAATCAAGCATTTACTCAATTTTCATGGCAAATTTAGAGTTTTGTGATACGCATAACCAGGTTGCATTCTTGGAGAAACCAGAAGGGAGTCAACGCTTCCACCAGATAATAGATTTTCTAAACAATACCCACATCAGGTATGCTCTTACAGTCGATCCTACTATCTATGTCTCTCAAATCAAACAGTTTTGGCGGTCTGTTACTACCAATACATTTGACAATGGAGACAAAGAGTTAATTGCAACAGTTGATGGCAGAATAATAACTATTACTGAGGCATCTGTTAGGAGGCATCTCCATTTAGCAGATGAAAATGGTATTAGTTCTTTGCCTAATACTGAAATTTTTCATCACCTTTCCAGAATGGGGTATGACACATCTTCTCAAATTCTGACTTTTCAAAAAGGATGTTTTGACCCACAATGGAGATTCTTCATACATACCATCCTTCATTGTTTAAGTCCAAAGAAAACCGCATGGGAGCAATTCAGCAGCAATATTGCAACTGCTCTCATTTGTTTAGCAACAAACAGGACTTTTAACTTTTCAAAATTAATTTTTGATGGTATGGTGAAAAATGTGGATAACAAATACAAGTTTTTAATGTATCCAAGGTTTATACAAACGGTTTTGAATATACGGAAAAGTTTGCTTCTATCTCATAAAATTGTTTATCCAACTCCTTGCCTTACTCAAAAACTGTTCAGTAACATGAGCATGGCTTCTAGGGGGTTTAATGGGATAGTAGTTCCACTTTTTGAAACAATGTTGGTTCAAAATCAAAACATTCAGGGTGAAGGATCAACAAGCCCAGTTGAGTCCCATCACAAACCCACAGGTTCATCTGGTTCTCAATCAGCCTCACAACCAAATATGGGGGAAATGCCCCATGATTCACCTCGATCGGGAGGTAACACACCTAGAAGTGATGAGGGCAGAGTGTCACTAATGGAATTGATGGATATTTGTACCAAATTGACTCAAAGGGTGACTGGGTTGGAGAAAGAACTAAAAGAGACAAAGCAAGAACTCAAGGAGACAGAGCAAGAACTCAAGGAGACAAAGCAAGCACTCAAGGAGACAAAGCAGTTGTATAGTACTGCTTACAAGAAGGTCATTGAAAAAGTGAAGAAATTGCAGTCTAAAGTCAAGTCACTTGAAGCAAAGAGAAAGGCAAATATTGTGGAGTCTACAAGCTCAGATGATGATGACATGGATGTTTCTTCCAGACAGGGGAGGAAGACAGCTGATATTGATCAAGACCCCAATATTTCTTTGGTTGAACAGAATGTTGAGTTTCAGGGGAGGCAAGATATGGGTGAAGAAGATTTGGATGCTGAAAATATTGGTACTTCTCATCAACAAGATATGGATGTGTATGATAGAAGGCAAAGGGTAGATAAAGCAAAGGGCATTATGATTGAAGAAGAGCCTCCAAAGAAGGACAAGAAGAGTGTCCTTGCTCAGATTAGTTTTGATGCAGAGGTAGCTAATAAAGCACAGGAAGATGAAACATCAGAAATTGTTGATATTGCATATTTCCTTGATCAAACAAGACTTGCAAATCAAGCAACTGTAGCAATGTTTGATCACGCTCAACAAGTTCAGTATATGATTGATGCTGATGAAGTTTTAAAGGAAAAGTTAGGTAAAGTCAGAGGAGATGAAGTGTTGTCCATTGATGAGAAGTCAAGACAACTTGTTGAACTAATAAATTCCAGAAGAAAGTCTGCTGCAGAACAAAAAGCCAAAGAAAAGAGGAGTAAACCACCTAGTAAAGCTCAGCAAAGACACACCATGTGTGTTTACATGATGAACATGGCTGGATACAAAAGGAAGCAGTTCCAAGGTAGAAGTTTTGAGGAGATCAAGAGTGAGTTTGAAAGGGTTTACACAAGAGTGAACACATTTACTCCCATGGGAACAGAAAAACCATGTAGAACTACAAGAAGATATGGTATAATATTGGAGTCTGAATCTTCAAAGAAACAGAAGATTGGTGAAGAAGTACCTACAGCAGATGAAGAAGAAACAGCAGAGGAATTAACTGACGAAAGACTCAAGCAGCATATGATTGTTATAATCCCAGAAGCATTGGATGTTCATCATCCTATTCAAGCTAAACGTCCAATTATTGATTTGGAGATACACAAAGATACATTTCGGAAAGCTTGGAAGATAATCAGGCTAGGAGGACACTCAGAAATTTATAAGTATTTTGAAGATATGCTGAAGATTTTTTATAGAGAAGACTTGGACAATCTATGGAGTCTGGTTAAAGAAATGTTCAGATCTACATATCGTATGCAAGACAAAGAGAAGGAGCTATGGGTAGAATTGAAGAGGTTGTATGAACCTGATCCAAACGATATCTTATGGAATTTTCGAGCTCATGAGTTGAGTACAAAATGGAGACTGTATGATACATGTGGTGTTCACCATGTATCTACAAAGAATGGAGTGGATGTCTACATGCTGATAGAAAAAGATTATCCATTAAGGGCAGCTAGCTTATTTGTTATGTTAGATGCTAAGCTGATAGTTACTGATGAAGACTCAGTAATGGCAAGAGAGTTACTGAGAAAGATCTTCAGACAAGCAAAAAGGAAATAATGTTATTACTGCTTGTGTCTCTATTAGTGTTGCTAGGTTTAACGTTGTACTAACAGGTTTAACTTTGTATAGAAGATATTTGGATTTTGTAACAATTTTCTTTAATAAAATAGATAGTCTATAAGAGGAATACAAAAGAAGGTATAATCGAAAAAGACCCAAGGGCGGAGATGGTTGAGTTGTTGGTGTTGTGAAGGGGAGGTCACAGGTTCGACACCTGTGGCTTCCTTTTTGGTATTTCCCTCCCCAAAATTTTTAAAAAGCCCCCATTTTTTTTCAGCAAATTTCAAAATTAAAGCCCCCCATATTTTTAAAAAAAACCCACCCATATATATTTTTTTCAGCAAATTTCAAAATTAAAGACCCCCATATTTTTTTCAGCAAATTTCAAATTTCGCACATTTCTCACCAATCACAGCCACCACTCACCATCCACCGTTCACCAGTAACCAATCACAGCCACCACTCACCATCCACCACTCGCCGGTCCGGCCATCAACAACGGAGAGAGGTTCATTTAGATCTAAATTAGGTAATTTTTTTAATTAGGAAATCATTTTTTTATGCAATAATTAGGAAATGATTTAATGCTTATATTGGTTTAATTTGTGACTTGTAGGATATATAGTTTTTTAAAGTTGTATTTTGGGTTTAACATGAATGAAAAATAGAATCTTCAACTTTTTTTTTGGGTAAAGGGGTTTACCTGAATGAAAAATAGAATCCCAAAATGAAAAACCAACTGTTATTACATAACAAAATTCTGCATACATAGATGCATTGTTGATTGCATAGTTGATTACATACAAGGAGAAAACATAGTACTTATTACAGTAGCATCATAACATCAAGACTAGTAAAGCTCAGCTAATTGTCCTTTTCCCTTTACCCTTAGTGAGTTCAATTGGGCCTTTTCCCTTTCTCTTCTTTGCTTGGATTTCTTCCCTAGTTGCCTGATTTGGTAGGCATAGAACCTGTTCCCTTTTTCCTGGGATTGACAGAGTGTAAACTGGAGGAGGGTTTTTGGACATTGTGGCTTTTTTTGCGACAGTTTCATCTTCAGATGTTGAATGATAGCTAGAAACCAAGCTATCATTAAAAAAGCTACTGTTAAAGGAGCTAAAATCGTCAGAGCTTGAGTCAGCAACCTTTCCCTTAGGTGGTATTCTCTTATGAAAGCTACCTGTAGGAGGGTAGGGGAAATTCCAATCAGGTTTAGGAGACATTGGTCCTGATGAATCAGAGGATATTTCAATAACATTTGGCTTGGAAGTCATTGTGGATGAGGTTTAGTGTTTGACAAGTTTTTGATGGTGTAATGTTGTGTGTAATGTTGTGTTTATGTAATGGCCATTTAAAGTAAAGAGGATCACATAGTTCAATGTATAAGTAAATGCCATTAAAGGCTTGGTTGGTATGTGTAGGTAACTTCCTGCATTTAGGTGTAATAAACAAAGTTTGACTTTCTTAAGTATATGCATTTTTGGAACTAGGCAGTACTAAACACTTGACATTGTAACTTTACAAATCAAAAGGCTGTTAGAAAATAATATTGACATTAACATAGCTGCATTAATATTTAACATCATATCATACATCTATCGCATTACCATTCGATGACACCACAAAACACAACAACATCAGAAAGACTACCAACAACATCAACCATGACACCACAAAACACAAAAGACATAAACATAGTCAACTAACATATCAACCACATCAGTAGTTCATTGATCCAAGCTTCGTGATAAAGTTGCCCAAATCACCTAGACGCTTATGCTTTTGGGCAATATCAACAAGCAACCTATCAGATGCCATCATGTCCTCCTCTTGCATCCTCCTTAAATCAGTAATGCTTTCAAGAGCAGAATCATAACCATATAAAAGCTCTAACTCCTTGATCATCTTATCCCTATTGTTTATCAGCATTCTTTTCTCAGAAACCTTGTGCCTCAAATCATGAACTTCCTTAGAAGTAGCTTCAACCTGTCGCTCATAGTAAACTAGCATCATGTCTTTCACAAGCTTTGAGTTTGCAACTGTTGCCAATTCAGAACAAATCACTAGTTTAGTTTCCATATATGATTTTGATAACAAAAAATTTTGAGATTTTTTGTAATTTTTAAATTTTATTTTGGTTTGTTAAGAAGAGATGAAAATTATGAGAGGTATGTTGCTTCATATACAACAACAATCAAGAAACACCTAGAGGAAGGAAGATGTATCGAGCCTAGCAATGTGAATAGTGTGTAATGATGAAATAGCCTTCCCCATAATTACTTGCAAGTTGCAATTTGCAAGGTTGCAACAAAAACCATTAATACTATACTAACAGAGTATTATTTTAATTTTCACTTTGCAACAAAAACCATTAATACTAGATTTTACTAATGTATGGTTGTAGTATTTTCAAAATAAACATTTTATCCCACATTAGAGTTAGGCCCAAACGTATCAAACATTTACAATTTTATATTGGTTTAATTTGTGACTGGTACTAGCAGTACTAGCAGTACTAACTTTATACTAGCAGTACTAAATTTCACTAGCAGCAGTACCTTTTGTACTAGTAGTGGTAAATACTTGGTTTACTTATGCACAAATGATTTGATGCTTATATTGGTTTAATTTGTGACTTGTAGGATACATACGTTACCATTTGACCTCAACAATACCATGGACAAGTCTTGGATGAAAACTAGTAGGACCAAGAAACAATATATTGCTGGAGTACACGCGTTTATTAAGTATGCAGAACACAACTTGCAGAAGATGATGAACATCGACCCACGAGGTAATAAACAACAGCTTAAGATGCCATGTCCGTGTATCTCATGTTTAAACCGCATAGAGCATAAAGTGGAGGATGTGCAGTTCCATTTATTCTGCCACGGGATTAATCAAAGCTACACAAAATGGGATAAACATGGAGAAAATGATGAGCAAGCAACAACTGCCCAAATACCTGTTAATGCTACAACAGAGGAGTTTGTTGACGACACGGATTTCGACATGGATTTTGTTCCAGAAATTCCAACAGATGGCCCAGCAACAGTGAACATGGTTAATGGTGCAAAAGAATGTTTTGATGAGGATAACCTTGCCAAGTTTCAACAAATATTATTAGACGCGGAGAAGCCACTTTACGAAGGATGTCCTGACTTCACAAAGTTGTCCGCAATAGTTAAACTACTCAACTTGAAGGGTAAGTATGGAGCTTCTGATAAGTTCTTTACTGAATTACTAGGATTGTTGAAAAAGATGCTACCTACTGGTAACGAAATGGTTGAAAAAACTTATGAGGCAAAAAAGCTAGTGAGAATGATGGGATCAGGATACAAAAAGATACATGTATGTAGCAACAACTGCATTCTTTACTGGAAGGTTAACAAGGAGTTGACTGTTTGTCCAACTTGTGGGACATCAAGATGGAAGGTGGATAGTAAGACACATAAAGTGTACGAAAACATTCTGGCAAAGGTAATGTGGTACTTTCCAATTATACCAAGACTGCAACGCCTCTTTAAGTTAGAAAGTATTTCAGAAGATCTAACATGGCACGCAACAAGGAGGATAACAGATGGTGTTTTACGTCACCCTGCAGATTCACAGGCATGGCGTACCATAGATGAAAAATTCCCCGAAATTGCTGAAGATCCGAGAAATCTACGGCTAGGAATATCGGCTGATGGGGTTGACGTCAACTCCGGAAATAGGCATCACAGTGTATGGCCAGTTTTATCTGTCATATACAACCTTCCTCCATGGTTGTGTATGAAAAGAAAGTTTATCATGCTTTCGGTATTGATATCGGGATACCCGGGAAATGATATCGATGTATTTTTAGAACCGTTGGTTGATGATCTGCAAACCTTATTCGAGGAAGGGGTTGATACATACGATGCTTCTAAAAAAGAAAACTTTAATCTACGCGCCGTTGTGTTATGGACGATAAATGATTACCCTGCACTTGGTACATTATGTGGCTGCCCATACAGTGGATTCAAAGGTTGTGTAGTATGTGGGAAAGATACACACTGTGTTAGACTTTCTGCCTCATCCAAGCAAAGTTATGTTGGACACAGACGATATCTACCATACAACCATCCGTTCAGAACGCAAAGGAAGGCGTTTAATGGACAAGAAGAACCACGTCATGCTCCAAATCCATTGACCGGGGAACAAATATACAACGAGGTACAACATATTGAAAATAAGTGGGGAAAAGGAAAAAACTCGAAAAACCAAGATCAAGATACCAGAGGCAGAGGTGGGAAGATTAAAAAGCAGAAAAGGAAAACAACAGAAGAAGAGGGTAGTTCAAGCCAAGCAAATGAAGCATGTTGGAAGAAATTCAACATTTGGTATCGAAAGCTAAGGTATTAGAGGCATCATTCTGTTCCGCATTGTATTGACTTCATGCATGTAGAAAAGAATGTTGGTGAGAGTCTACTCGGAACTTTGCTGAATGTTCCTGGAAAGACAAAAGATGGAATGAATGCTCGACTGGATCTGGAAGAGTTGGGGATAAAAGAAGAGTTGTTTGCTAGGCAAGAAGCAGACAAAACAACACTACCTCCAGCAGGTTACACATTAACGAATGCTGAAAAAGACATCTTTTGTGATACATTAAGCAACATCAGGGTACCACAAGGTTATTGTTCAAATTTCTCTAGTTTGGTCAGCCTAAATGATAGGAAGCTCATTGGCCTTAAATCGCATGACTATCACATGCTAATGCAAGAATTTTTAGCCATTGCTATACGTTCAGTCATGCACCAGCCCACACGATATGCTATTATCAGGTTTTGCTTTTTCTTTAAATCTATATGTAGGAAAGAAATCAACTTGCAAGAACTAGATAAGATGCAAGAAGAACTTGTTGTTACACTGTGCCTACTCGAGAAGTTCTTTCCTCCGTCATTTTTTGATATTATGATACACTTGACTGTGCACCTAACTAGGGAGGTAAAATTATGTGGTCCTATATGCTTTCGGTGGATGTATCCCTTCGAAAGATGTATGAAGGTTATTAAAGGACATGTGCGAAACAGAAATAGACCAGAGGGATGCATTGCCGAGGAGACTATCGGGGAAGAAACAATAGAGTTTTTTAGCGAATATCATAAAACCATGAAAACTATTGGTATCCCAGCTGATAAACATGTAACCAATGAAGATGAGGACGGAAAGCCATTGTCGGCCGGCAAACCTAGTGAAGTTTCCAGAGAATCCTTTCAGAAAGCACATTTGTATGTAATACAAAATACGGATGAAATTCAACCGTATATCGAGTAAGTATCACTAACACATGTCGATTTCGTTGCTTAAAATGTTCTATCAAATATAATAATCAAAGACATTTATTTGTTTCAGGCGACACAAGGAAGTTTTGAAAAGAAAAAACCCGGGTAAAAAAATTGCATTGCTGGAGAATGAGCACAGTAAATCTTTTGCTAAGTGGTTACTCGAAGAGGTAATTACTTGTATGTGGTTTATAATTGTTTGTTTGTTGCTATCATCATAATTGTCCCTCCTGTATATGACATTAGATAGAGGTCGACCAGCACACCATTTCATTATCCCAAACACTCCTATTCTTTAATTGTTTGTTTGTTGTTCCTGCAATTTAAAGGTAATATATACTTGTAATGAAATTCAGGTTGAGAGAGAGTTAGCGATATCCAATGATAGTGTATCAGAAACTGTGAGGTGGATATCATTTGGACCACGCGCCAGCGTAGTGAAATACGAGGCGTATAACATCAATGGGTATACATTTCGTACGAAAAGTAATGATGGCATAGTTTACCAGAACAGTGGGGTTAGTGTTGAGTCAATAGATGTGCACATATCCAAAAAAGAAGTTGCAACCATAAAAAAAACATCTTATTATGGGGTTTTACAAGAGATATGGGTACTAGATTACCGTTTCAGGCACATTCCTCTTTTCAAATGTGATTGGGTTAATCGCAAAACTCATGGGGTCAAACGTGATACTCTTGGTTATACGTTGGTAGACCTGAATACTTTCGGCCACAAGGATGATCCGTTCATATTAGCGTCACAAGCAACACAAGTGTTTTATGTGAAAGACCAGGTACATAAAAATTTGTCCATTGTCTTTAAAACACCTACCAAGAATTACAAAGATACATATGACGAAGTCGATGAGGAGTTTAGTACAGTCATTCACGAGCAAGATGAAAAAATATTGCCACGTGTATATAAAGAAGACTTGGGCAAGGAATCACGAAGTGACTACTATCGAACCGACATTGAAGGTATTGTTATACGAAAATCCAAGTGAAGCATGTCATGCTGCATTAAGACTGCTAGTGTAATAGTTAACCCTGCTGGTTGAAGTTAAGACTGCTGCTCAAGGCTAAGTGCAAGGTTACAGCTGGTATTGTAAAGTTAGTAATGTTAGATGAATATCTGTTTTAGTATTATATAGTTGTCCACTTGCAGTCAAGCTTTATTGTATTTGCAGTTTCCATTTATCATGTATATGCACTTGCAGGCACTTTAGTAACATGTTACTTCATTATAAAGTTGAAAATTGACTTTAGAAAGTCAAGTAATCTGGTTCCTAGGGGCAAGTAACATACTTACATACTACTGCATTAAACTAGATAGACTATAAAATCCCAGCATTGTAATGGGGGAAATTAAATGAAGAGTCATGACTAACAGTCTGAACTCAAAATATGACTCTATGATTTAGACACCTAAATAAATACTTCATGTGACCATATGTAACATCTTGAATTTAGTCACACAAACACTCAATGTGACTAATATCAAGGTTAATGATAACTGAGTTTACATTTTGCTATACATATTAGTCACATGAATATTTCACAGTGTGACTATTTTCAATGTATTGGTCACATATAATACCCTTATAATGTGGCCATAAACATAATTTAGATGCACATTTGTGGTATGGTGTGACTATTGTATAGCCTATAGTCACATGATTGTGCTACAATTAAGTGTGACCATACACATTAGGAATAGGCAGGCAAATACACACTTAACTTTAGACACACATATTAACTTACGTGACCATTTGTATCGAATTATGGTCACACTTAATCATGTATACCTATGGTTTAGTGTGACCATATATGACATTTGGTCACACTGTTCAAGTGTGTGACATATATTTGTCACTTTTAAATGCATATCGTGACTATGCTTCAAACTTACTTTTCAATTGTCACACATTTCAAATTCATATGTAGCTAAATTTTCAACAAAAACTAGCAGTCACGCTTAAATAATGTGTGACAAACTTGAGCATATGATTTAGCCACATACACAATTACTTCGTGTGACCATATATGGATTTTGGTCACACTTTTCAATTGCGTGACATATATTTGTCACATATGTATATATATAGTGTGACTAATGTTTCAACCTTATTTGTATCCATCACACGTCCCAAATTATAAGTGACTAAAAAATCAAATTTTTTTTTACCAGATACGTATAGTCACGAAAATATTCAAATGTGTGGCTGTAGCCTCGGATGTAATTCCGAAATGGTCACACAAGTCGGATCAAGTGTGGCTGTTTATTTTATTCTGGTACATTTAGTTACATAAAAAGACGACTGTGTGGCTGTTCGAAAAACAGCATGTGTGACTAAATCTCATTTTTGTACTAGTGGTACAGTTATGTATTATAAAGATGTAAAAAAAACATTATAAAGAGATTTAATCACCACTTTTCCGTTGTTAAGGTGGATTCCTGAAGAGAAAATAGGATAGAGATCATTCTTTGTGATTTCTTCGGACTCCCTGATGCGTGGTTTTGTAACCTTACAACAGGTTTTACCTCTCGAGGGATCTCAAGAGGCTTACAACCCCACCAGGCAGTGTACCTGACCGATGTAGTATAGTGTAGTGGTAAGTACGGGGGATTGATCGTTCTCCACAGGGAATAGTGTTCGTTAGGTGTGAAAGACTACTCTAATTAGGTCTAAGGGTTGAGGAAGATTCTTTTTATGTTTTTATAATTTTTTATGAAAGCAAGTAAAATCTCGGGTTTGAAAGAGTGGGCGGAATTAGTTGCTAGTCAACTAACCCAAAATTACTACGGATACAACTAAAATAAAATAACAAAAATGAAAATGTGGTGAGAAACTTATGTGTAGAGAAATGTGTTTACTTAGATTTCCTTACTCCCTAACTATCTTTTACCGGTTAATTAGTGTGTATTAGTCGCGTGGATGACGGGTGTATTCCTTAATACCATTCGTGGGGTGGCGTACGTACTTCCCCAACTCTACAAGCTCCTACTTCACTCCTATGTCGAGCCGGCTAGGAAGCTCCTAACATGGGATCACTAGAATTCGCTTGTGCATTAAATACAACCATAAAAACCTTTAGTACGCATTTGGTTCATGTTTCTTAAGACGTTCAAGCAAGTTACCGAATAGGAAGTTAGCCAGTTTTCTTAAGCCTAACATAGATAAACAATCATCCAATACAACTAATAACACACTAATAACCAATAATCAATAGCTAGGTTTCATTAGATCTAAGCAAACACAAGATAAATCTAGCCTAACATGTTAATCAAAAGACAAGAATAAGATAAAATCAAACAACACATAGACATATTGAATGATTAATTGATAACTTATCTTCAATGTAACATGGAAGATCTCAAGGCAAAAAGCCTTGAAAAAGAAGCTAAAATCGTCTTAGGGTTTTCTCCCAAAATTCCACACACTAAGCTCTCCCCTAATGACAAAAAATTAGAAAACTATATATAGACTTTTACATCTGACGGCGTCACCTTATGGATTGTGACGCCGTCACCTCGCCGCTTCTAGGGTTCCCGGATGACCTTCTTGACGCCGTCCCTCTTTAGCTCTTCAAAAATCCATTCTGGCTTATCAAGGCTTGACGCCGTCGAACCTTGAACGTGACGCCGTCCCTCTTTGATTTAAGCCGTGACGCCCTTGATCAAGTTAAAGCGTGACGCCGTCAGAATTCACATGCTATTTTCACTGGCTTATCATGAGTAAATTTCACGTCCACCTTTTCTTGCCAAGCCATGACGCCGTCCAGAGTAAAATCTGACGCCGTCAAAGGTAACTTTCAGCACAATTTTGAGACTTTGTCGTTTTCTTCACTTTTATGCTCCAAAAACGTCCAAAATGCCTCCTTTTCCAGATTTCTCCTCAAAAGTACCTAAAATGACAAAAGGAACGATTTAGGGCAATATTTGATCAAATAAATACGATTTAAGGCTTAAATGACCCCTTAAAAGCGGTACACTTTTCGCTTCATCAAATACCCTTACACTTGAGATTTGCTTGTCCTCAAGCAAATGCGCTTTTATTCTAATCAAAATACAAGTTAGGGGTCATTTAATGCAAACATAAAAGTAATTACAACAAATAATCGTTCCACTTCAATCATAATAAGCACGGAGATTACATACTAGCACCTCACAAGTAGTGTTTAGATACTCACATCTCTCAAGTGTCATCAAAATAAATCTCATAAATGAAAACGGATAATATCTCTCACTACCTGTCATAGCAAATAGATTACCATAGGCTTGGGAAAGGATCGAAAACCTCTTCCACTAGGCGTAAGCACCAAAGATAAACTATCAAAGAGGGCTTTTAAATGGGTTATAACGTTAGGTGTAGGGAAAAGGAAAACACGGTTTTGTTGGATAAGGGATATTTTACTGGTGGCTAGTTAAAGATCTTGATCAATTACATATACTATACAATGTTGCTAAGCCAAGACTAGACTCGATCTTAAGCTAATGAAAGAAAATAACAAAACATAAACATAAAATAAACATAAAATGAAACGGGATGGTAGTCCGTATGTTTTTTCTATTTTTTCATTTTCTCATTTTTTTGTATTTTTCTTGATTTTTCGATTTTTTTTTTTTTTTTTTTTTTTTTTTTTTTTTTTGCATACACTTTTGCCCTACCATCTAAAATAATACATCATAGGGGCATTGCATCCCCCTTACACTTGAACTTTTACATAACTTTACAAATACTAATCTAATGACTCGAATTAAGATAATTGAAAAACTTGGAGTACTTTTAAAACATTTAGCACATATGGGGGTAATAAATGATGTTCTTCCCCATTACTCCATTACACTAGTACTTTACCCATGAGTCCCAATCGTCCCAAAACAATATGTACAAAGATATGACTCGACTTAGCAACCATGTAATCAACTAGATAATTAACTTGGATTTAAACAAATGTTGTAACAATAATGCACTAAAGATGAGTGCATACAAGGTAGGCTAAGGCGATTTGGGTGTACATTTTAGTGGGGTGTAACAAATTCTTCCTTTAAGTAAAATGCTTAAAGGTCGAAACGAGAAGATAGGCTCTGAGGGGTGTACTAGGGGTATCGTGTACTAAAAATGAGTACAACGCAAAGGGTGTGGGAGAATTACTTGACCAATGTAGCCAATGTAATTATAACAAAAACACAGGTGTAAAACAATGGGTTAATCCTAATGCCTCTTATCATGTAGTAAATCTAACTACACGAATGTAGTCTCACTTGTGGCCTCGGAATGGTCCTAACGCAAGTTCTAGAATCTAAGTGCTACCGGTACACACATCATAGCATAAATGCTTTTCCTACCAATTCTAGGGGCGAACCTCACATATTTGGGGTGGAAAATTTTTTAGTGGTACGGTTTTTGTGCTAGTCATATAACTCCTATCCGTGAGACGCTCATTAAGATCAAAGTTTCACTCCTATATGTTGTAAAAAAATTTAAATTTGGCACTAAAATTGCCCTAACAGGTATTTATCTCAGTTTTATTACACATCTACTATTAAACAAACAAAAAATCAAGCGCAATTGTATTCTCAAAAATCGTACTTTACCCCCCCTTACACTTAAGATGAACATTGTCCCCAATGTTCAAATAACAAGATGTAAAAGCATAAAGTAAAAGAATGAAATCAAATACTCCCCTGATTCGTTCGGTGGATAATGAAGTTACACGGTTAAATCTTCCTCCAAGGTAATGTTGAAGCTCCATGACTAATGCATCGCCACAAGCTTGATTCAAAACATTTCCTTGTCCAAAATAACCTGTTAAACCTGAGAAAACAAACACGAAAACCTGCATAACATCGGCGGGATAAATCTATATATAAGGATATAATGCTTGTGGAATGATAGTTTTGCAGATTCCTGGAGATTATAAGTTGGAGATTTTAATAAAAACTTTTTATGAAAACAAAACTTTCAAAAATTTCTGAAAATTAAATCTGACGCCGTCAGGTTATAAAACCTGACGCCGTCAGAAATGACCTGACAAAAATTCTCATTTTAAGTTTCCGGAAAATTTCTGGAAAAACCTTTACCTTACTTCCTGGAAATCCTGCAAAACATCATTATGACTCGATACAAGCATTTGACTCAAACAAATACGAATATGTATGTTAATTTAATATTATTATGATTCATGTTCATTTGTGTTCTAATAAACCGATTTAGATTTCCCTTACACTTATCTTTTGCAAAATACCTTTATATGTAGTTAAGACGAAGTTAAAAACAAAATAAAGCATTTTCACAATTTACTTTTGAACATGAATCAATAATGATAAAAATTAAACACACATACGGAAACAAATAAAATCAAACAAACAAATAAATAAACACACAAAGCAAATAAAACAAATAAAGCTTGGGTTGCCTCCCAAGAAGCGCTTTTCTTTATTAACGAGTCTTGTAGCTAGACTCAAAGTCCGGGGCTCTACGTTTTTCCGTTTTGCTTCTCAATTGCCCCTCTAATCATCCTAACAACCTCCATATTAACTTTGTATTTAGGTCCTAGGCTCAAGCAATCCTTATAATAAAGGCTTCTCTTATTCCAAACATAGTCCATGCCTTTTTCTTTATCCTCTTTATTGATGTCCTCAATCGCACCAATTTTGTCCATATCAAATCGAGGTACAAAACGAAATTCATTTACCCGATAAGGCATCCTATATGTGATCCTATCTATGTGATTAGAAAACTGAACCGTGCCCTTCAAACGATCATACCTTAAATTGGATGCTTCAATAAATGGCTTACCTAACACCACGCGAGATAGGCGGCAGTCAACAACACTTGCCAAATCTTCTAAGATCATGAAGTTGGTGACAAAGGTAAAATTCCCAACAAGGATATGTATATCCTTAATCCTTCCAACGAAGTTGCAAACTCCGCCTGGACATTTGGGGTCCATCCTAGGCTCAAGTGGTGTGTTTATGATCTGGCTATAAAGGCCTGAGGACATAACGTTGATTGGGGATTCACAGTCAATGTAAGCATGCTCAACGTATTGGTACCCAATCATACATGGTATCTTCACATTCCCGGGATCACCTCTCTTAATCTTTGGGTCAATTCTAACAAAAGGTGGTCGAGGGTTATCAACTAGGTTGTTATAGTAAGCAATCTCCTCCTTAGTGGGGTATTCATTGAAATAATCATCAAACCTAGGATCTATCTTTACTTCATCAATTTTCTCAATCAACTTCTCAACCGTAAGATTATTACGTTCTAAGTAATTATCTGAGTATATGGCGGTCCCTAAGTTGTTCAAGGCATAATCAAGCTCTATATCAATCATTCTACTGAGCTCCCTGAGCTCATTGATCTCATTCTCAAGTTGGCTACGCAACAAAGCCACTTCGCCAGGTGTAAGGGGTGGTTTCGCGTTTTCCATAATGGAAAACTGAATAGTCAATGAAGATCTGTTACAAACAAAAGCACAAAGAAAATAGATAGACTAAAGAAAACCTAGAAAAATAAAATAAAAATCTCACTAGAAAGGAATCTAGTGAGTAGACCTAATAGAAATAAAAATTCAACCTAAACAATAACTATTCCCCGGCAACGGCGCCAAAAACTTGATGCGTGATTTTGTAACCTTACAACAGGTTTTACCTCTCGAGGGATCTCAAGAGGCTTACAACCCCACCAGGCAGTGTGCCTGACCGATGTAGTATAGTGTAGTGGTAAGTACGGGGGATTGATCGTTCTCCACAGGGAATAGTGTTCGTTATGTGTGAAAGACTACTCTAATTAGGTCTAAGGGTTGAGGAAGATTCTTTTTTTGTTTTTATAATTTTTTATGAAAGCAAGTAAAATCTCGGGTTTGAAAGAGTGGGCGGAATTAGTTGCTAGTCAACTAACCCAAAATTACTACGGATACAACTAAAATAAAATAACAAAAATGAAAATGTGGTGAGAAACTTATGTGTAGAGAAATGTGTTTACTTAGATTTCCTTACTCCCTAACTATCTTTTACCGGTTAATTAGTGTGTATTAGTCGCGTGGATGACGGGTGTATTCCTTAATACCATTCGTGGGGTGGCGTACGTACTTCCCCAACTCTACAAGCTCCTACTTCACTCCTATGTCGAGCCGGCTAGGAAGCTCCTAACATGGGATCACTAGAATTCGCTTGTGCATTAAATACAACCATAAAAACCTTTAGTACGCATTTGGTTCATGTTTCTTAAGACGTTCAAGCAAGTTACCGAATAGGAAGTTAGCCAGTTTTCTTAAGCCTAACATAGATAAACAATCATCCAATACAACTAATAACACACTAATAACCAATAATCAATAGCTAGGTTTCATTAGATCTAAGCAAACACAAGATAAATCTAGCCTAACATGTTAATCAAAAGACAAGAATAAGATAAAATCAAACAACACATAGACATATTGAATGATTAATTGATAACTTATCTTCAATGTAACATGGAAGATCTCAAGGCAAAAAGCCTTGAAAAAGAAGCTAAAATCGTCTTAGGGTTTTCTCCCAAAATTCCACACACTAAGCTCTCCCCTAATGACAAAAAATTAGAAAACTATATATAGACTTTTACATCTGACGGCGTCACCTTATGGATTGTGACGCCGTCACCTCGCCGCTTCTAGGGTTCCCGGATGACCTTCTTGACGCCGTCCCTCTTTAGCTCTTCAAAAATCCATTCTGGCTTATCAAGGCTTGACGCCGTCGAACCTTGAACGTGACGCCGTCCCTCTTTGATTTAAGCCGTGACGCCCTTGATCAAGTTAAAGCGTGACGCCGTCAGAATTCACATGCTATTTTCACTGGCTTATCATGAGTAAATTTCACGTCCACCTTTTCTTGCCAAGCCATGACGCCGTCCAGAGTAAAATCTGACGCCGTCAAAGGTAACTTTCAGCACAATTTTGAGACTTTGTCGTTTTCTTCACTTTTATGCTCCAAAAACGTCCAAAATGCCTCCTTTTCCAGATTTCTCCTCAAAAGTACCTAAAATGACAAAAGGAACGATTTAGGGCAATATTTGATCAAATAAATACGATTTAAGGCTTAAATGACCCCTTAAAAGCGGTACACTTTTCGCTTCATCACTCCCGATGTTTTATAATCTTCATAATATTCTCATTATCTTTAGGCAGCTTTTGCTCAAATTCCCAATCTACCTGTGTGTGTATTAAGGTGAAATTCAATACAAGTATCCTTAGTAATATATAAAGCTACCCTTACAAGTAGGGCTGAGCATCGAGCCGGATCCCGACCCATCCCGACCCGACCCGCCACATCCCGATACCGAAACTAGGGAAAAAAACCATACCGATACCGAACCGATTAGAAGTCGGGTCAGTTCGGTTTATTTTCGGGAACAGTCGGTTCGGTTTCGGGTATAAGCAGCCAATCCCGAAAATCATAAACCTGTAGCCCAGTAGCAGATCCAAACACCCCTTAATGCCCTGTAGCAGATCCAAACACACCTTATTCACCTGTAGCCGATCCAAACATCCCCGAAAATCAAAAATCTGGACTCAGTTTGCATTACAAATACAAATCCAATCTTGTTGCTTAATTAATGTGGCATTACAAATGTCTTCATGAAAAATGTAACCAAATAAGCAACCAAATACAAATACAAATCACAAGTTCAAATAAGCATCCAAATACAAATACAAAGCACAAGTTCGATGACAACATTCTTGAATCATGGCGCAACATTCTTCTCTTTTCCATGTTCTCCCTTTAGTTTGTCTAACGCCTCTTGAATTTCTAGAAAAAACATGACAACGTAAGTCAAACATAGCATTTCACATTACACTTACTAAAATAACCAATAAACTTATATATAAATAGTTTACCTTTAGCAAGCTCGTCGTCTTTCATTAAATCCTCTAACGTATCCACATTGATGTTTCTACTTGATGTACGAATCCAATCTTGTGTGCACACCAAAGCCTCTACAATGCTAGGCGCTAAAGAATTCCTATACGGGTCCAAAACGCGACCACTCGTGCTAAAGGCAGATTCGGAAGCAACGGTGGATACTTGGATGCACAAGATATCTAAAACAAAGTTAATAAAAAACATAAGTTAATAAAAAACAAAGTAACAAAGCACAAAGATATCTAAAATTTAATAAAAAAACATAAGTTATTACCTTTCGCCATCTTTGATACAATTGGAAATCTTGGACTATTTAACTTCCACCAATTAAGTATGTCGAATTCTTCGTCATCCTCTAGCTCAAGACGCGGTTCTTTAAGATATTTGGTCAACTCGTCTTCACCCCCGCTCAACTTATTTCCAACTTTATCTTTAAACGCATTTAAGAAAGAATTACCACGACGAAGACTTGTGTTAGTACTTTGACTTGACGTTGCTTTTGGTATGTCACTTGATATGTTTGTGCCATATTTTTCTTTGTACATGGCAAACAAGACCCCCATATCTTTCTCAACCTTCTTAACCAATTTGTCACATAATTCTTCATCGGTTAAAAATGGAATTGGCGTCTCATCACTTTCTTCATCGACCTCCATGGGTATACAACCATTTTCTATCAAATGTCTAAACCCATAGCCAATTATATCCGACTTCATCGTGGGATCTAAGATAACGGCAAAGTACATATAATGGTTAATTTTTTTGTAATCACCCTAATATTTGTCATACTTTTTTCTCATTTCTTCAATCATTACCTTGAAAGAAGCATTTTCTTGCCACTCACGAAGATGCTTATCAATATCAAGTACCTCTCCAAACCACAAATGAGCTACGGGACATGATACGTTTGACACAAGTTCGGTTGTTTCCTTAAATTTTTCCAAAAATGCAACTACCTTCTTACAAACCTCAAAATCAGCCTGCTTAGGTATTTCCTCAAGGTCTCGAGCAAAACAAGAGTTATTAAAATCATAATCAAAAGTATTTCCAACACTCAAAATCAGCCCGCAGTAGGCCATCTTAATGATTACCCCATCTTCATCTGGTTCATACTTTGGATCAAAGTATTTCCAACACTCAGAAGTCGTTTTCCTTGGTTTGGATGGGGCTTTCCTTTTGCGTTTATTATCATCACAGTCAACAGTCTCAACGTCTATCGTTTGATCCTAAACAAACACATTAAAACAAAAAATCAGTAACGAAAAGAAAAAAACCAAAACTATACAATTACTTCGAAACACATTATATGATTATAACAAATGGTTAAACACTTAAACTAGTGATAATTCATCAAATTAGCAATTTTGTAACTATAATAAAATAAGTTCTATTAAATCTATTTCATAAATATACTTCCATTTTTTGCTTCAGTTCTATCATGGTACATCCATTAATCACTAATGAAATATAATTACTAACGAAATATAATTACACATAATGAAATATTTCATAAAATACTTCCATTAATCACTAACGAACTATTATTACACATATAAATAATAAATTCGAGGGTTTATGATCAAATTCGAGGGTTAAACTATATAAATTCGAGGGTTTATGATCGAATATAATTACATGTACAATACTTACTTCCATTGCATTGTTTTGTTGAGATGAGAATGATTCATATGTAGGTATAGAAGATGAGATTGATTCATATGTGGTGTTTTTGAGATGAGATTGATCCATTTAATTAGGGTTCATAAGAGTTCTTGAGTTCTTCTAGTTCGCTGTGGTGTTTTTGACTCAAAACGTGAAACAGTGAAAGTGTGAAAGGGCCTAAGGGCGCTTATTTTTTACTAAACCTAAAATTATCTCTGGCTGTCGGGCTCAAATGATATCGACCCAAACCGATGCCGACACATACAAGATTGTGTAACCGACTCCCGACCCGTATTTTGTCGGTTCGGTTTCGGGGCTAATTCGGTTCGGTCGGTTTCTCGGGCTAATTCGGTTTCGGTCGGTTTTGCTCAGCCCTACTTACAAGATACAGGACTCTCTTACGCTATATAAGTACATATATTGTTAGTGCTCCTTTTTCAATCAAAAATATATTTTTTACTTTTTTGAAACTTACATGAATGTTGTACGCTTTCTCTAGTTCCTGTATAACCAAAGCCATCATTGGACGTTTTTCTTCATCTTTCTACAAACACTCATATGCAACTTGTGAAAGTATATCTATGGACTTTGCATCTATTAGTGCATGTTGTTTTTTCTCTTCAAAGCAGCGTGCAGCCATCCAAGCAAGGGACACAACTTTCTTATCTTTGACTTCAT
Organism: Artemisia tridentata subsp. tridentata; assembly: GCA_021014915.2. Taxonomy (NCBI): domain Eukaryota; kingdom Viridiplantae; phylum Streptophyta; class Magnoliopsida; order Asterales; family Asteraceae; genus Artemisia; species Artemisia tridentata. Next base: position 11,092,237 of record CP139505.1, on the reverse strand, counting down.
CTCCTGCATCTATAATTTGGCGAAGTGTGGGGTGAGAATACTTTTCGACCTTTTCAATTGCCAGTCTCCCTGATAATAATTCGAAACAAAACCACGCCAAATGAATAAACATCTGCTTCTTTAGTCGCACCACTTGAAGAGTATTGTGGATCGAGATAGCCTAATGTTCCATGGCTTTTAGATATGATAAAATCAGAGATAGTAGCTTTCCAGTCATGATCTAGTAAAATGTGGTTGCTCTTTATGTCACCATGATCTGTATTATGGTCTTCTTCAAAAGAATGAATGTGATTTAGCCCTTTTGCAGCCCCTATAGATATCTTGAGTCGGATCCCCCATGTAAGAATTGACTTATCTAGGTGCTTGTCTAGACTCCCGTTACTCGCATGATCCATAATAATGATCTTTTCGTTATCTTCTGCTGGTTTTGTTTGTGATAGCTGTGTTCCCAGAACAGGGTAAAGATAATCAAACAAGGTACCGGATATTCACTTGAAATCGTGTAATCACTTTCCAATAGAAACTATTCGAACCTATGACTTGGTTACACGAATATCTCTATGGGATAAGACCAAGTGAAGTTCTTATTCTAGGCACAGATCAAGAACCGATCGTATTTAAGTGTTTAGGGTTTATGTGTTTTCGATTGTATATCCATGCAGTTATGATACGACCTCTATTTATAATAGAGTTTACTCAAACCCTAGCCCATGAAATTATGTATAATTAACGGCCCATTAATTATACCATAATAGTTTCCATAATAGTAGGAATTAGTGGTTATCAGCTTACCAGACTTAACTGTAAGCTTACCAGCATTAACCATACATACCATCATTAACCATGCTCAGCAGCATTAACAATGCTCAGCAGCACTAACTTAGTACTGGTAGTCTTAACACTAGCAGTAGAAACTGTTAGTCTTAACACTAGCAGTAGTAACTCTGCATCAGCAGCAGAATGTTAGTACTAGCAGCCCAGCAGCATCATTATTGAACTAGCAGCAGTAACAATGTACTAGCAGCAGGAACAATAAAGCTAGCATCAGAAATGAAATTAACCATCTCCTTTAGCACTCGGTTTTTCCTTTCAGAAATACTATTTTGCTGAGAGGAGTATAGGGGGCAGTCGTTTCATGGATTATACCAACAGACTGAAAATACAGAGTATTCATGTACTCACCTCTCCTATCAGTCCTTAATCTCTTGATCAGGGACTCTTGTTGCAATTCAACTTCAGTCTTAAATACTTTAAATTTATCTAATGCTTCATCCTTAGTATGCAATAAATAAACATAGCAATACCTAGAAGCATCATCAATAAAAGTCACAAAGTATTTCTTATTCCCCAAAGAGGGAGTAGCATGTAAATCACATAAGTCACTATGTATTAATTCCAACACATTAGTTTCACGTTTTACATCTTTAAATGGTTTCTTAGTTATCTTGTTCATCATACAAGTTTTACACTTTTCAGTGTCCATGTCAAATGCTGGGATTAACCCATCCTTAGACATATCTTGCATTCTTTTAAAGTGTACATGGCCAAGTCTAGCATGCCAAAGGGTTGAATCATATTGTTTAGATGACAACATACAAGCAGAATCAATCATATCATGAACAATGTTAAGTCTAAACATATGATTACTTAAATAGCCAAATCCAATAAATACACCATTTTTAGACAAAACGAATTTATCAGATTCGATTACTTGTTTATAACCCAATTATTCAAAATACTACTAGAAACCAAGTTTTTCCTAATATCAGGAACATGCAAAACATTAAACAAAGAAACAATCTTTCCAGAACTAAACTTCAAATCAACACATCCTCTTCCATGCACCAGGGCTGTTGACTCATTTCCCATATGAAGAATAGAACCATCATTCATTGACTCGTAGGTCTTGAACCAGCTTCTATCTTTACACACATGAATTGTTGCTCCAGAGTCAACCCACCACGCAACATCATCATCCTGCACAAAGTACAATTCAGATATATATGTAACATAATAAATCTCAAAAGACTTATTAAATATATTCTGACCTTTCAGGGAATTGGAGTTACCATTCCCAGATCCACTTGTGCCTGATCCATTGGTCTTATTGCCAATTTTACCACCTTTACAATCCTTCCTGAAGTGTCCAGTTTTACCACACTTCCAACAAGTAGCTTTAGACTTCTTGTTAGGATCAGTTTTGGTGTTATCCTGATGCTTACGTTTGCCCTTGTTGTCATTGTACCTGGTGGAGTTGTTATGCTCCACCATATTGACAACTGATGGACCAGCAGCAGTGCTGCTCTTTGGCTTTTCACTTTCATGCACCTTGAGTGATTCTTCAATGCGCAAATGACTGCCCAACTCAACAAGAGTTAACTCCTCCTTCTTATGCTTTAGCATATGCTTGAAATCTTTCCAAGAAGGAGGTAGTTTATCGATGATACAAGAGACTGAAATAGCCTCATCCATGTTCATCTTGTGTTGTGTGAATCGACCAAGTATACTAAGAAGTTCATTGTATTGTTCCATGACAGGTCTAGAATTGACCATTTTGTAATTGTTAAAATTACTTACAAGGAACTTCTTACTTGATGCATCCTCAGCCATATATTTGGCTTCCAGGGAATCCTACAGTTCTTGAGAAGATTCAACATTCTTGTAAAGATCAAATAGAGAATCAGACATACCATTGTGGATTAATCTTCTGCAGACATAATCATCATTCTCCCATTTGCTCCTATTCCTCATCTGCTCCATAGTTGCATCATCCCCATAATCCGGAGGAATGGTTGTGGTTAGAACATACACCACATTCATACTTGACAACAAGAAGTGCATCTTCTTTTGCCACCTTCTGAAATCCACACCTTCAATCCAGTTAAGAAAAATTAGCAGCCATATGTCTCATTGCAGCCGCCATTGATTATCACTAAATAGTTTCTATTGATTGTTGGTTTTGTTTGTGATTGTTGTGTTCCCAGAAAAGGGTAAAGATAATCAAACAAGGTACCAGATATTCACTTTCCAATAGAAACTATTCGACCCTATGCCTGGGTTACACGAATATCTCTATGGGATAAGACCAAGTGAAGTTCTTATTCTAGGCACAGATCAAGAACCGATCGTATTTAAGTGTTTAGGGTTTATATGTTTTCGATTGTATATCCTCATGCAGTTATGATACGACCTCTATTTATAATAGAGTTTACTCAAACCCTAGCCCATGGAATTATGTATAATTAACGGACCATTAATTATATCATAATAGTTTCCATAATAGTAGGAGTTAGTGGTTATCAGCTTACCAGACTTAACTGTAAGCTTACCAGCATTAACCATGCTTACCAGCATTAACCATGCTCAGCAGCACTAACTTAGTACTGGTAGTCTTAACACTAGCAGTAGAAACTGTTAGTCTTAACACTAGCAGTAGTAACTCTGCATCAGCAGCAGAATGTTAGTACTAGCAGCCCAGCAGCATCATTATTGAACTAGCAGCAGTAACAAAGTACTAGCAGTAGGAACAATGAAGCTAGCAGCAGAAATGAAGCTAGCAGCAGAATCAAATAATACTAGCAGCAGAATGATCTGCATCAACAGTATTATTATTTCTACTAGCAGCAGAACCACAAACCACTTAATTTGAGTCAGGGTAAACATTGACCTGATGGGTGTACACTCCGTACCTCCAAGCCCATTACCAGGTATGAATTAATCCCTCAAGTGCACTAAATTTTCCAACATCTTCTTCACAAAAGCCTCGAAGGGCGATGATGTTCTCATGGACATAACGAGAAAGCTTTACAACCTCTTTTAAGAATGCACCTTCTTCATAAGAGTGCGCCCTATCAAGCCGCTTCACAGCTACAGGTATAGATTTCTCCGAAAATGAGAGTTCTTCATTGTATATCTTGCCTGATGCTCCACTCCCAATAACACGTTCCTTGCTGAAGTGGTTTGTGGCAGACTTGATCTCCTCAAGTGAAAATGGTTCGGACCCTATTAACTGAAATTATTAAGAAACAAAATACGTTAGAAAGCATTAATTATTCTGTTCAATGAACAATCCATGAGTAAAATAACGACATAATATTGAATAGGTTAGGTGAAAGGTCACAGTTTTGGTGACACTATATTTGAAAAAAAAATGGCAAAAGGTCAAAAATCTATCCCACACTCTTTTACTATATGTAGGTCTGACTCAGTTTTAGACTTAGTAGTAACGGTATGGTGGGGTGGTCATGTAAAACACCAACGTAGTGGTTAAGACTTTCATTATCCCATTAAAACACTAATATGCCACGCCCTTCCAAAAAAAACAAACTAATATGCCACACAACACACTCACACACATACAAAAAAACCTTTTTTTTTTGTTTGCTGGTCTACACCATCGGACGGTACGAATTGTTTCCCCTTCATGCGTTGTTCACCCCTCCGTAATAAGGTTGACGCGTGGTCACACCTGCTTCACGCATGAAGAGGGGTACCACTACGGGCAGTCTTATATCAGTGTGTCAAGTGGTTATATAATTGTGATGCCCTTTTTTAAATGACGTTATTTTTGGTAGAGGGCCGTTTGAAGAAAACATAACATCAAGCATGAGAGACTGTGGACTCTAATCTTGACACTGCTCCGGCTCAAAATATAACATACGAAAGCTTAAGGGTTAAACTCGTTAGATAGATAGTTTATAACCGTATGGCGGTTATTGGTAGTTATGTTAGTTAAGTTAGTTATGTTTCGGTTGTACCTTTTACCGAAAAGACACGATGGTTCGTGTGAACCATATATAAACGCAGAACATGTAACATTCGAATGGTTAGACGATATATACAATCTTATTCAGTAAATTGCAACTTGTATCGACTAGACTAGGGACAAAAATTGGCATCAGAGCCTACTTTACTTTGTACGCTCGTTGTTTCCAAATCAGTGAACGAAAGAAAACAACACGCTGGGAAGAGAAGGTCTCGGTGGAACGTGTTGTCAAACAAACAACACTTGAATAATTTTGGAACCGTTGGAAGAAGATAGTGCACGATCAGAACCAACGTAAGTTGCAAACGTGGGATAACTTGAATCAACTCATGAAGAAGAAGAGGAACATGCTAAATATTGAAGGAATATACGGCCAGGAAACAACACCAAATGATTTGGTGGAGGACTTTGTTGGGGACAGCCTGTTAAGCGCGACACAAAGGAAAGAAAAAATTAACAACGCTTCGTTTGATAAGAAGCGTAATACCGAAAAGAAAAAGCTAGCGAACTTTTGTTGGGGACGGCTGTGGAACAGCGACACAGAAGGAAACGAGAAAACTCACAACACTTGTTTTATAAGCATGTGATCGAGTTAGAGTTTTTGTGGGCAACGGTTTGACAAATACCGACACAAAAGGAAAGCAGAGATTATTGGGTAACGTTTTGTGGGCAACGGCTGTGGTAAGACCGAAACAAAAAATATAACGATGCTTGGAGATTAGAGGCGTGAGACCGAGAGAAGATTTGTGGGAAACAACTTGGGAGTCGACACAAAAAAAACAACAACAACGAAACCCTCGTTGTTTGGAGGAATACCGAGAGAACAAAAAGGAGTTCTAGGTTTGTTTGTGGGTAACGATTTGAAGTCGACACAAACAAAGGGAAACACACCAACGTTAAGAGAAAGTTTGTGATACCGAAAAAGGAAAGAGGGAGTCTCGTTTGATTCGTGGGCAGCAATTGAAGTCGACATAAAAAAAAGGAGAAGAAACCTTGTACTTTTGTGGGTAGCGAATTGTGTTGGACACAAATAAACAACAACGGGACAAACAACGAAACCTTTGGGAACACCGAATAGAAAACAGAAACGTTTGATACACTTGGTAATTTAACGTGAAAAGAAAAGGAGAAATTTGTTGTGGGCATCAACGTTCAAGTACCCACAATTGGGAATACGGTAGTGTATTAACACAACAACAAGGTTAGAAATCTAAAAGGTTTCTGGATTTCTATCATATGTTAGTATACATATTTATTGTTCTCGTACTATTAGGAATTCTTGAAAACTATTTCTGTTCCCGTACTATTAGGAATCCCATACTAGTAGGAAAATCCCATACGTTAGAAAGTGAAGATAATACGCACGAATAGGATGTCTGTTGAGGATCTTAGTAGCGCCTTGGTGACACAAAAACCGGTACCACCGATCACACACTATCAAAGCCCCAAGTTAAAATTGACAAACTACACCGTTTGGGCTATCCAAATTAAAGTTATACTTGAAGCACACGGTTTATGGGAAATGATAAAACCTAAGGAAAACACGCAAGCAGATGAGAAAAAGGATAAGGCAACGACTGCCTTCCTATATCAAGCGTTGACCGAAGATGTGATATTTCAAGTCGCGGGTTGTAAATCAGCAAAAGAACAATGGGAATCGTTAAAGAAGAGACACGTTGGAGAAGAGAAAGTGCAGCAAGCACGTTTACAATCATTGATGATTGGATTTCAAACTCTCCAAATGAAGGAGGACGACTCAGTGGCTGCATTTACGGCTAAAATAAACGGCTATGCCACTAAGGCAAAAGAATTAGGAAAAACATTGGATGAATCACTTTTAGTGCGAAAACTATTAGATTCCACACCAGATAGGTTCATTCAAATAGTCGCATCCATAGAACAAAACAGTGATCTTGACGACGTTACCTTAGACGAGATCATTGGAAGTTATGTTAGTTAAGTTAGTTATGTTTCGGTTGTAACTTTTACCGAAAAGACACGATGGTTCGTGTAAACCATATATAAACGCAGAACATGTAACATTCGAATGGTTAGACGATATATACAATCTTATTCAGTAAATTGCAACTTGTATCGACTAGACTAGGGACAACAGAGACTTACAAACAGTCATGAAAGTATTAATGACTTACATGAACTGTCAATGCTTTCTTAAGCTCTTTCAGGATGTCAGCCATTGTGAGGTGATGCGTTTCAGTACTATGCAAGCATTCGTGAGTTATCGCAGCAAAAATTTTGACTGAATCCAAGAAATTGTCATTCTTAAGATCTTTTCTTAAATAGTCACCAATAATCTGGTAGGGTTGGTTGCTTGTTAAATGTTGTTCCGCCTTCTCGACTAGAACAGCTCGGAGTCTTTCTTTGACTGGTTTCACAAATTCCCTACATAACACTTCCAGTAACACCACATCAAAAGAATACATCTCAGACTGTTTAGTCAATATACCTCTTTCTAAGTATTTTGGATCCACATTGTTAGTTATGCGCACGTCAAATCAATATTTATACGGCTAGAAATTACGTGAGCCTATTGGGGCACACACGTATACATTTAGAGAACGTTTTAATTAATGTAATTAATATATTAGATGTATTAATTATATTAAGTAATGTTTACGAAATTAATTAATAGTCGATAGTTAACGTTAGACGCTTATTTTAACTAACGGGCTAAATTAATTATTTGTAATATACTAATAAATAATGAAAGCCCACAGCCGACTATTGATTGAATATGGAAAAGATTGTGTCTTGAATATGGAATGATTGTGTGTGACTTGTACAGAAAGCCAAGGTTAATATATATATTAATGCCTTGTTCTTTTGAGATTCACTTTTCATTCGATATTATAATATAAAAGATACAACACATTCTAAAACCCATCAACAAACCGATCGGACTTCTTTATTCTTTAAAGAATTCGATCAAGTCAACCAAGAAACAAAACCAAGTGTTTTGTGTTTCATTCGTAAGCAAGTACTAGCATCCTAGCGTTCTTGTTTGACGTGTAGTGTGTGTATTCGATAGAGATCAACTCACTATAGTTGATTGGTTCGTGTGTTCGTGATCAAGATCAAGACTTGGTGTTTATCTATTTTTCAATAGATTCGAGGTTAGTATTTTTATGTGTTTTAATTATGTGTTTTAATTCATAACATTAAATCTAGATCCATCCGCTGCATACTCGTGGTATTGATGGTTTAATCAATATGAATTCCCTACAGTGGCATCACGAGCCATCTCGTTTGGTGTTATGGGTTACACATAGAGTCGCTTGCTACGCTAATTAAACATATATATTTATTGTTATGACAATAACATGCATTATTGTCATTTAATTAAATCTTGATCTTGTTTAATTATTAATGGTTAATAAGACTTAAAAGGGGTTAGGAAAATTAAAAAGATTATTGTATCGTGTACTTCTTCATTTTCTTTTCCAATCTTAAGGCTTACGCGGTCATTAGTAATGACGTCTGTGGTCCACAAGGTACCTAGCTCAAAAACTTGTGGGAGCCTTAGATTCTCCAATTGGGGAAGACTCATTCTTGAGTTTTGGAGCATTACTTGTTTTACTGCTTTCCATTAAAGTCTGTCTTCTCCTTCTACCCCTCTTCTGTCTGTTTTAATTGCTTATATGTTTTGTTCCTTGTGACTTGTTTTACATATATGCTATTGATTTTGGAAATAAAAACTGACTAATTACTTATATCGAAACTTTCTTTTAATTAAATCGTGGGTTCCATCAAGCTATTGAGGGTGTGGATCATTACTCGAAGCTACCAGGATATAGCTTGCTGGATATCATGAGATTTAATTATTGTCTGTTAATATACACACTTAATTCCTTGTGACCAGTTATGTGTTATGTGTGAAATTTTTTTTTACACTTAAACGGACTATAAACTATTGAAATATGATTTAATTAAATCGCGGGTTCCATCAAGCTATTGAGGGTGTGGATCATTACTCGAAGCTACCAGGATATAGCTTGCTGGATATCGTTTGATTTAATAAACTTTAACTATAAGATACCTAAAGTTTTTGTGCTTTTATTAATGATCTTTGATCAAATCAAGATCTAGGGTTTTGTGTGGTCTTTTCCCGCCCCACTACATGCTTCGGCATATGAGGGAATTATTGGAAGAACTTGGGTCTTTTGACTCATGTAGAGTACAATATAGGGTTTTTGACCATTCTTTGCCCCTGATAAAAGTACACCTAATAAGTTGAAAAATTGTTTTGTACAAACTTGTGTTACAAAGATGTATGCATGCCTCTTTGTACACAATTTTTGATACATGTTCTGTCAAAAATTATGTGATACCTTATTTGAAATTTAAGTTTATGCCATCCAAAGTTGAGGACACTTGCACTTGCCTTTTGCACTTCGTGGGACGTGAGTGAATTGCAACCCAAGGTGTTTATTCTTTAGCGTTAGACCTAGAGTTATTTACACATGTTCTCTAATTGGACGACTTAATCGAGTCAAACGGTGAGATCCTTGAGCCCGAGGCATAGGATGAGACAAAACATGCATGACACTAGTAGCTTGTACTCTAGTGCCATAAGTATCATAAATCTAAGAGTTGCACTTGTAATGCAATTGTCGCACGCCGCCTACCTCTTGTACCCACAAGACTTACCAGAGTAGTAAGCACTACCGTGATGAGTGGGAGTTCAAGAGGGTCTTAGTCTTTTAGTAAATTAATTTTTTTTATTTGTTAAAACATGGGTAGTTAATTTGTAAAAGAATTAATTATCGAAAATACTAAAATTTTGAACTTTGTTTTATTGTAGATGGCAGCTAATCAATCCGTCAACAATTCGATCTTCAGGTCTTTCCTCGAAAAGGAAAAACTTACTGGATCCAACTTCCTCGACTGGTATCGGAATTTGAGGATCGTCCTCACAGCCGAGGATAAGTTAACCTATGTGGAGCATCCCATACCTGCTACTCCTATTCCTCAAACTCCTAATCAGCAGGTTCCTGCTGATGTCCTTGCTGCTCACGCCCAATGGGTTAAAGCATCCAAGGACATAGGCTGTCTTATGCTCATAAGCATGACTCCAGAACTTCAAAAGAATCTGGAGCACTTTGATGCATATAACATGCTTAAGGAATTGAAGACCATGTTTGCTCAGCAAGCAGAACAGGAACTCCTTGAGACTGTGCAGGCCTTTCATGCATGTAAACATGAGGAGGGTCAATCTGTTAGCACCTACATTCTGAAAATGAAGGGCTATATGGACAGACTGGAACGCCTTGGTCACCCCATGTCATCTGGCCTTGCAGTGAGCTTGATTCTTACCTCTCTGAACAAGGACTTTGCTGGATTCGGACAGAATTATAATATGCAATGCATGGGGAAGACGGTGAATGAAGTGCATGCAATGATTAAGCTGCACGAACAAGGGCTTCCTAAGAAAGATGCTACCCCTGCTTTACTTGCTATAAGAGCAGGAAGGATCCAGAAGAATAATAAGAACAAGAAGCCGCTGAATGGTGCTCAGGGTAAGAATCGTGGTAAAGGCAAGGCTAAGCTTGCTTATGCCCCCAAGGCCAAGATTCCCCCTCCACCTAAAAAGGAGCATCCTGCTAAGGACACTGAGTGTCATCATTGTCATCAGACTGGACACTGATGGAGGAATTATCCTGCTTATTTAGCCGAGTTGATACAGAAGAAGTGCAATATGGCTGGCAATGCTAGCACATCAGGTATCTTCGTCGTAGAACTTTATACTTTTCCTCATAAATCTTGGGTATATGACACTGGTTGTGGTACTCACATCTGTAATACTACTCAGGGTCTCAGGGGAAGTAAGAAACTGAAGCCAGGAGCTTTGAACCTGTACTTGGGAAATGGAAACCGTGCAGCCGTTGAAGCTATCGGAAGTTTTGATTTATACCTTCCTAGTGGTTTAATTATTGTGTTAGATAATTGTCATTATGCTCCTAGTATTACTAGGGGTATTGTTTCAGTTTCTCTTTTGAAAGACAAGGGTTTTTCTCATTGTTTTACAGATAATGGTATTTCAGTTTCAATGAATAACGTGTTTTATTTTAATGCTGTTTCTAGGAATGGTATTTTTGAAATTGATATGCATGATTCTGTTTCGAATGATTGTTCTATGTATTCTGTTAATAGTAAATGATCCAAGCGTAACTTGGACTCTACATTCTTGTGGCATTGCCGACTTAGGCACATTAACAAGAAACGCATTGAGAAGCTGCAACGTGATGGGCTTCTTAAATTAACTGACCTTGAGTCTTTTGATAAGTGTGAATCTTGTGTGTCTGGGAAGATGGCAAGAAAGCCTTTTCCGCATAAAACAGAGAAAGCTACATATCTGCTTGGACTCATACATTCTGATGTATGTGGCCCTTTTAGAACTGTGTCAAAACAAGGATACAGCTATTTCTTAACTTTCACTGACGACTTTAGTCGATATGGTTATGTTTACTTGCTTAAACATTGATGAACTCAAATAAGTACATTTTATTATCATCATTTATCCTATTTATTTGACTTGTTTTATTATATTATATATGAGAATTGGTACGTTAATGTTTACTTTTGTAATTCTCAGGTAAAAACAAGTATTATGTGAAACTAGGCGATTTTGGACTAATTATGGAGCAAAACTAGCAAGATGTTAAGAGTCTACTGAAATGTACAAGATCAAGATCATTCTGCTCCAGATACGCCGCAACATACTTCTTACATACGGCGCATCACTATCAAGATTTCACAAGTTACAATCCAAGACAGCAAAGGACATGCGCCGTATAGAGAAATGGAGTTACACCGCATCTTAAGGCGGTGTACGAATATTCCTGAATATATTAATCTTGGACCCCACGTGAAGTTAGGTCAATGCGCCGCATCTACTTATCCTATGCGCCGCATCTAACCCTCAGACAGAAACTATAAATACCCCAAGGCCAGACAAATTTCGGGATCCTACATACTAGACTTTAGAGACCGAAGACAGAAGAAACCCTAAAGCCGAATTCAGACGTATTAGCAGCACAAGACACACCCTAAACGAAGATACAAGAGCTGTAAGAAGGTCCTGCATGTATTCAATTCATTAGGTAGTTTTTGTTTATTGTATTAGTACACTTTAATTCATCAGGATTGATGGGCCGATTCCATGTGACTACGGAAAATCATGGGCTCCCCTTAAAATTGCTTTCCCATTAATTAAAGTTTATATGTTGATGTCTTTGGTGACTTTTATTAGTGCATTGATAACCTCTGTGTCTAGCTGAGCATTGCTTGGGTCGCCATGCCCCTTCCTCGCCTATCTATTCTAGCGTATACGAAACGTGGGCATCACAAATGCTCAATATTCTAGGATAGTTGGATAGACATAAGTGATCATTAAGGGTTTACTCGCCGATAAGATTAGAGCCAACGAGAAAGGGTTAATTATATACACTTCATATAAAACTAGCAATAAAACAAGTGACAAGCTACTTAATTATCAGGACAGGTCTTCTTATTGTCTCAAGTATCTATCTGTGTACGTGTGTGCTAATCGCTGATTCGTGCTCATTAGTTTAGTTTATATTTAATCATAACCAAACCGTGCCAGTCTCTCAGGCTGAACCCCCCCCCCTTGCGTTAGATTAGGTTGTACAGCTAACTTAGGATATTAAAATACTGATTAGAATAACTAGATAATACGTTCCACTCTTAGTGATCGACACTCTACTTACCATTATATTCATACTGACCGGGTACACTGCTCGTTAAAGTGTGTGTTTTATTGATAAGTCGGCTAAATATAAATTAAAAACTTGAGTAGGCATTAACTCTGCTAAACCACAACGACACATCACGCGCACACCAAGTCTTTGGAGCCGCTGCCGTGGATATAAAAGAATTAGAGCAATACACACGCACATCAAGTTTTTGGCGCCGTTTCCGGGGAGTGAATTGTTATTATCTGTTAATTTGATTAGTATTTTGATTAGGTTTTTCTTTTTAATCTTTAGATTCTAACCACTAACTCTGTTATATATTAGATAAATTGCATTCATTGTATAGTTTGCATATTTTCTGTTTTTGTGTGTTTTTATTTTCTTTAAATTTTGTTTCTTTTTGTTTGATTTTATTTTTGTTTTTCTTTTTCTATTTTTCTGCATTCTGCTATCGTTGTATTGAGCTGATTCAAATGATACGGCGCATCTGTTTTCACAGATACGGCGTATTACGTTTAATTTTTATAAAATACAACGCGTTTAATAAATTCGATACGACGCATCTTTCCCTAAGATACGGCGTATTCTATTTTTAATAAGAAATTTTTCTAAACCCTAATGCCATACGACGCATCTGTTTTAACAGATAAGGCGTATTGTCTATTTAAATTAAAAACAGCTTTTCGAATTTTTAAACAGATACGACGCATCGATTTCTATCGATACGGCGCATCTTCTGAATCAAAAATATTGTATTTTGAAACGTAACAAAAATACGGCGCATTAACTTTTGTTAATACGACGCATTTAATTTTAATAAATATAAACGATTTTTGATAATTTAAAACTGATACGGCGCATTCTAAAATTATAAGCGGCGTATCTGTTTTCTGAATAAAAGTCTGATTAAATTTTAAAGTAATAAGATACGGCGTATCCAACTTTTTGGATACGGCGCATCGTCTACAGATATCAGCAAATTTTATTTTACTTTGATTGTTTCACTCTTCTTTTGCACGAGTAAGTTTTATTTCAGGAAGATGGACGATCCGGATATTATAATGGAAGAATATGTTAGGTTTGAAGAGGAAAAAGCCTTGAGCAATAATCAGGTGTATAACTGGAAGAGAGCAAGATATTGTGCACAAGTCATCGAGACGAAAGAAATTAGTATGGAAGAATACTTGTTGCTGGAAAAGGTTAAGTCAAGGAAAGAAAGAAACAAATTGCCGTTTCAACACACTTGGTGTATGTCAAATGATGATGAGGAGGAGTCATATACCGTGAAACCAATTCCGGCAATTGTTCTTGATAGTACTTTTCCTCCGGGAATTGCACAAGATGATGTGTATACGGAACCCTACGTTGAAGAATATTCTGCAATTGTATTACCACCATTAGACAATCCAACGGATGAAGATGAAAAGTATTCTAATTTTGATTTCGAACCATTTGACGCAATTGTATATGATGACATACCTCAACCAGATTTTGACCCAACGAGGGATTTTGAAGAAATCTGGGATTACTTATTTAAGGATGAAATTCGGGACGATGCTGAAATTGCAAGACCACTAGTTGAAGATGGAGATTCACAAGATGAATTGGAGTCACTTACAACATAAAGTGGTACAAATTTATTTAATATTATTAATCTTGTTACTAATAATCTTGCTAGTTTTCCTAAACAGGTTGCAAAACATAAGAATGATGAGGTCAAATTTATTACACTACCTATTGAAGCACATGAAGCGCCTGTGATCAACCCGTTTTTGGTGGAGCTCGAGGAAGAGTTTGGTGATGAGCTCTTAAACATTGCTATGATTGATGAAGATGATGATTTCGACCCTATGAAGGATATAGAGGAACTCGAACTTTTACTTGCTAAAGACCCTTTCTCATCTTCTGCGGAAGTCAAGGGACGCCTTACTACCAAAGAGACTAACCAAGAAGAAAGGAGACTCATTTTTCCTCAACACACTACTCTTTCAGATGGAATGGTCAAGTCATCCAATTTATCAACCAAACCGGGTAAGGTTAGGAAAGATGTACATATATTGCCAAGGTATGATCTTTATGTATTTCTTCCATCTTTAATAGCAAATTTACACTCTTTTCGTGTTTATTGCAACTATCACCCGCACTTGATCCCAAGTGGGGGGAACAACACCCTATTACACAGTAAATAAGGGTAGAGTCAGGCTCGTGACTCGAACAAAAACAAGCGCTTCGTGGGAGGCAACCCATGCTTATCTTTTGTGTTATTTTCTGATTTTGTATCGAGTCTGTCAAACCTGCAGAAGATACGGCGCATCTCCATCCTAAGATGCGACGCATCGCCAGCACTGGTCATATCTTATTTAATTTTCTACATTTTTATTTTTGACTTTAAAACTTTCTATCAGTATTTTAATGCGGCGCATCCCTGGTTAAGGATGCGACGCATCTTTTATTCTGATTCGTATTTATTCCAGGCTCGATACGGCGTATCTTCTTCCATAAGATACGGCGTATCGACTGACCTGATGATTTTCATTTTAATTTTTTAGTTTTATTTTTACTAACTACTAATGTATTATGCAAGTTTGAACCTTCTTAACTCAGGTGTGTTAAAGTCTTAATGGTATTATAGATTCCTGCATTTCTGTGGATACATCAAATATGAAGCTTAAACGTTATCATCCACAAGAAAGTTGATTTTTGCTCTTATACGAATAATGGAGGATCATACCGAGCAAATCTCAGGGGAGTTTTTCTGTTCTAATTCTTTTATTTTCCAGTTTTTAATCTTTGACACAAACAACGAGGACGTTGTTTAACTTAAGTGGGGGGATTGGAGAATTAGAACACTTACTTACCCTAAACTTTTTCAAAATATGCTTAAAATATACTTAATATATCAAAATTTAAAATTTTTAGCATGTTTTTGTTTAAAGTCTAATTACATAGCTGCACACATAACCTTATTTTCAAAAATTGTGAACTTATCAAAATTCACAAATCTATGAGTGTGCCGGTGACTTGTAAACTATAGAACTTGGCTTATATACTATTCGAGACCACCATAATAAGTATTATCTATATAATTGGATTGACTTTTCTAAATTGGTAAATTTCTAGGATTACACCCAAATAGCCTTTATATGTTATGTGATATTAACTAACTACACTGGTTAGTTAACCCCCGTATAAACCTTTTGCTACTCTCACTTTTAGAGTAAGATACCCCTAGAAAAACCCTCAGAGCCATTCCTTTCGTTTCTTACACCTTTGTTATAATGTCTCGTTACACCCTTACACCTTAGCCTACCCTGTAGATTAAAATCCGTGGTTGGTTAATTGCTTTAGGCAAGGTGTGTTTTCTTACATTACCTGTGTTCGCGTGCGTAATTCATTATCTTTGGTTAGGTCGGGAAATTGCACAATGCAATTGGTATGAAAGTAAATATTGTATAACTTTGAGTTTATTTTTCGTGTGTTTACTACTTTCGCTATTACAGTTATTTCTGAAAGTATGAAAAGTATGGAAAAATTATCCAGAAAAATAGTGATAGAAAAGTTGTGAAATTTTACACATATATGTTGATGTCAAAATATATATATATATATATATATATATATATATATATATATATATATATATATATATATATATATATAGATATAGAAAAGAAAAAGAAAAAGGAAAAGTTGGAAGTTTGTTTTAACCAACTTATGTAAAGTTTTGTATTAAGTGGGCGATATCACCACTATTTGTTGTATATTATATTTATGGATTGAATGGGAGTTGGCCATTATGGGAACGCCAACTAAGGTTATTCTTTGATTGAGATCTTGTTGAGTATAATTCGTGTCTACCTAAAGCGTGTGTTTCAAGTGTTAAAACATGAGTTATTTAATGATATGAGTCTTATTCATGGGATGGTTGGGAAAGTAATTTACCACACTTAGGATTTTAATTTATCTGTTTTGTTTATCTTTCATTTTACACCAATTTGTATCCCAAATATTATCCATACCCTATATCATTCTTTATCCAAACCTTTGATTTATTGAGATTAGGGATTTGAGCAATCTTAAGTATCGTAGTCCTGCATTCGACTATGTATTTATGATTTTGTCGCCCTTTTTGATATAATATTATTAGTAAAGATTACTTGGTCCTATCTTTAGCCCATTCGAGTTAGGATTTGAGCAATTGCAAGTATCGTGGTCGTGGATTCGATCATGTATTTGTGATTTTGTCGCCTTTTCTGGAATATGAGATCGATAGAGATTAAGAAGAATGATCAACCCTTAACCAACAAACCCTTTTTACAGCTTTAGACTTGTTATTCCTTGGCTTTAGTGGGGGAGATGCGTATACTTGCCAAGCTTATGATAGAATATTCGTCACGACTGGACAGTTAAACGATTAGATTTGCTTTTATCGAAATATTTTATTTTATTTCTAATTCGTTAAGTGTTTGGTTGTGCAATTATGACAAAACGAATACATGCTTAAATATAAAAATAAATCCTAATATCTTTTAGGATACATTTTCATAAGATTTATTCTAAGGTTTACTTGGGGACAAGTAAAGTTCAAGTGGGGGGATATTTGATGAACTCAAATAAGTACATTTTATTATCATCATTTATCCTATTTATTTGACTTGTTTTATTATATTATATATGAGAATTGGTACGTTAATGTTTACTTTTGTAATTCTCAGGTAAAAGCAAGTATTATGTGAAACTAGGCGATTTTGGACTAATTATGGAGCAAAACTAGCAAGATGTTAAGAGTCTACTGAAATGTACAAGATCAAGATCATTCTGCTCCAGATACGCCGCAACATACTTCTTACATACGGCGCATCACTATCAAGATTTCACAAGTTACAATCCAAGACAACAAAGGACATGCGCCGCATAGAGAAATGGAGTTACGCCGCATCTTAAGGCGGTGTACGAATATTCCTGAATATATTAATCTTGGACCCCACGCGAAGTTAAGTCAATGCGCCGCATCTACTTATCCTATGCGCCGCATCTAACCCTCAGACAGAAACTATAAATACCCCAAGGCCAGACGAATTTCGGGATCCTACATACTAGACTTTAGAGACCGAAGACAGAAGAAACCCTAAAGCCGAATTCAGACGTATTAGCAGCACAAGACACACCGTAAACGAAGATACAAGAGCTGTAAGAAGGTCTTTCATGTATTCAATTCATTAGGTAGTTTTGTTTTATTGTATTAGTACACTTTAATTCATCAGGATTGATGGGCCGATTCCATGTGACTACGGAAAATCATGGGCACCCCTTAAAATTGTTTTCCCATTAATTAAAGTTTATATGTTGATGTCTTTGGTGACTTTTATTAGTGCATTGATAACCTCTGTGTCTAGCTGAGCATTGCTTAGGTCGCCATGCCCCCAGGGGCGGATCTAGCTTAGCAACAGGGTATGCACATGCATACCCTGTGAAAATTACTGCTAGTGTAAAAAAATCTGTTATTTTTCAAAAGTAACCACAAAATACACTAAATATTTATGAGTGCACGCCCTCTAAAATAGATGAAATTTATGAGTGCATACCTTAATCTAAACCAATGTTCAAAAAGAAAGAAGAAGAAAGAAAGAAGATGAAGAAACACTCTGTTACATGTTACAGCGGCAATTTGAAAGAGAAGACAGTTAGATATTGAGATGTAGGTCAAATAGTCAATAGGTTTTATGATTTCTTATGGCCCACTTGTATTGTGAAGTTTGGACAATTTTAAATTCACCCATTGTCCATGGGCCATCACCAGATATACTCACCAAAAAGCCCATTACAATTTGCACATAACAATACTTTTAAATTATTTTTAGAGTAAATTACACGGATTATCCCGGTTTGTCGAAAATTTCACCCATCGTCCCTCAAACTTAAAAGTTTCATATATCGTCCCTATCAATGCCAAAGAATAACATGAATGGTCCCTTGAGGGACCATTTATGTTATTCTTTGATTTGTCAAAAATTTCACCTATCATCCCTCAAAGGGACCATTCATGTTATTCTTTGGTAGCAATAGAGACGATACATGCAACTTTTAAGTTTGAGGGATGATAGGTGAAATTTTTGACAAACCACAGGGACCATCCGTGTAATTTACTATTATTTTTATTTTGTATTGGATTATGTTTAAAATTTAATATATTCATTTATGATTTAGAATTAAAATGTTCAATATTATCCTGTACTTAAGCACGTTTCATATTCATATTGTCATATTTTTTGAATATTGGTATATTTGGAAATTTGTTTTTTCATGTTTTATAATGTTACTGACTAATACTATAGTTTGTGCTAAATAGTTTCATGTTGTTATACTATTTGCGTACATATTCACTTAAACCATTTATATTTCTAATTTGGTTATGTTTTAGTTTTTCAAGCCAAAACGAACAAGATTAAGTCGTCAAAGAAAAAAAGCCGAATAGCTGATTAATGAAAAACTTCTCGAGAAAGTGACTACAAAGATCCAAACACCGACCCGTGAAAACAACCTGAACCGAAAATTTTTGAATAGAAAAAAAAATTTATATATGTAGTGCATACCCTGTGTTAAATTTCTAGATCCGCCACTGATTATAAGGTAGCATGCCCCTTCCTCGCCTATCTATTCTAGCGTATACGAAACGTGGGCATCACAAATGCTCAATATTCTAGGATAGTGGGATAGACATAAGTGATCATTAAGGGTTTAGGATATTGGTTCATTTTCATAATTATACTTGAAAATGGTCATCATTAAATGTCAATAGGAGGATAAGATCGACCAGCCACCTCATCTAGCTAGCATCACAAGTCCCACACTCGCGTCATCAAAAGATTTGGTTGTTCGATAGTTTATCATTGCTCGATAGTCCCACACTCGCCTCATCACTGTAAAATAAGTTACCATTGTTAATAGATTTGGTTGCTCGATAGTTTACTGAAAATGTCGATTAACTATATTATGTGAGTTTTTTTATTGAAGTTGTAAAATAGTTTAAAATCTCGAAAACTCACATTTGTTGCATGAAAACTTTTTAACACCGCTCGACTAAAGCAGGCCTAAAGGAGGCTTACAACCGTTGGTACAAAAAGCTAGTAACTCGGATTATTAAGGAATAGTTAAGTTTATACTTATATTTTTGTTTTTTATTGCATGAACCTCAATTTTTGAGGTTACAATATAGTTTCAAATCTTTAATTGTTGCATGAAACGTTACCTTTAAACATGTTAAATAACAATTTGTAATAAAGTTTTGAGTTTATAGCATAATTTGATCTAATCGGGTTCGACCAAAGCTCTCGTGTACTTGACCTTGCAATCTCGGGATTTAACTATGTCGAGAAGGAGACCATCAAATCAAAAGGCGTAAAATTTGATAAACAAATTAATCTTCAACCCTAAATATATGTTTGCGTACGTGATCTTATTAAAGAAAGCATGTTCAACTAAAAGTGCTTAGGTCTTTCATGTAGTCAATTGATTTTATTCTTTATATGCAGGCTTAACTTAGTTTCTTATAATAGGATGATATCAAAGACATAACTCGGATGATATTGCATGGAAGCAAAACATTGTATGCAAATATACAAATTGCTACAAAGTTTCTATATTTGTAGCATCAAACAACCATAGCCAGCTTACCTTGTAATAATTTATCTACGGTGTTGTTGACGTATGTGTCCGGACGGCCTGTCTTGATCGGCCGTTCGGACGACATGGAGCCATCCGGAAATACCGAAGGGCACTCGACTCATCCGGCAAGTATCACTGTAAGTAATAGGACATGTGGCGTTTACCTTTTGACAGATGGCAGCTGCAGACACCGCCGCCGCTGCCCCGGGATTTACGGGATTATGTCTGAGACATGTTTCCTGAAAACCCGGCGCCGCCAATTCAGGTACCAAGGCTGGGCACTATAAATACCCAGCTCATTTACTACTCTCAACTAACTAATTTATTACTCCCTCCGTCCCACTATAAGTGTCCACAATGGTATCATTGCTTGTCCCATATTAAGTGTCCAGGGAATATTTTCAACCAATGAGAAGAGACTTTAGTGGGTAATAGTGATATTTGATTGGTGGAGAGTGTAGTTGGCCCCACTTTCCTAAAACTTTGTGCAAATGAAAAGTGGACACTTATAGTGGGACGGAGGGAGGAACATTTACTTCATACTACTGTTCATAACCCCTCGGAATATCAAATACTTACTCTCACGCCGGAGGTGGGTCCTGGGATAACACCCGGGGCGAGCCTAACGCATATTGTTGTGTGCAGATACCCGAAGGATCCTTAGTAGCCGAAGGGATCGACACACAAACCTCTCGGAAGAACCATTAGCTAGTTCAACCGAAGGGCCTCCTTTATTTGTCCGAAGTGATGGCAAGAAATTACTTCAACAAATTGGCGCCATCCGTGGGACCTTCCGCTCGATCTACCTGAGATTCGGAATGACAGGTCCTCCACCAATGTTCGGAATGACGGGTCCCACACCTCTTTTTACCCCTGTCCGGAATACGGGGGAAGCCAAGGGATCCGGAGGAGACCAAGACCCGCCGGATGTCCAAACCCTCATCGCAGGTCATCTTTCGGCTTTGAAAGAGTTGTTTAAGCAACCGAGCAATCGCAACCTCGTAAGCCCCAGAATACTGAGGCTCGGCGACGAATATGAGAATTCAGAGGAAGAAGACGTTGAAGGGTCACCATACGGAAAAGGGAAAAAGGTGGACGATGACTTGAGCAAACCGTTTAAGGAAGTAATTAAGTGCCCGTTCACGAAAAGGATCATAGAGTTCTCATCTCCCAAGCACAAGATACCGACGAACCTAAAACTATACCAAGGAACCACTGATCTAGACGACCACATCAATCGTTTTACCGGAGCAGGAAATCACGAAGAATGGCCCATGCCCGCATGGTGCCGAATGTTTCAACAAACCTTGGACGGGAAAGCCAGGGGATGGTTTGATAAGCTCCCGACGGGAAGCATTGATAGTTGGGACGAGCTTCAGAAGAGGTTCTTGAATAGGTTTAGTATGTTAAGAGTAAGCACTAAAGACCTCACGGAGATCAACAAGATTCACCGGAAGGCTAATGAGAGCCTCCCAGACTTCAAGGAGAGATGGGTGTGCGAGGTCAATTACTTCCCAGACGCTCCCTAAATTATGCAAATCGGTTCGTTTCTGAACGGTCACCACTACCCGGAATTAGCAAAAAAGTTCTCTGACAAGATCCCTAAGACTGTCGATGTGATGTTGGAAAGAATTGATGATTTCATCCGAGCCGAAGAGGCTTTTCGGACAACAGAACTGCCGAAGGGAGAGAAGGTGGAAGCTCGGCCTATCCCATACCACAACAGAAGTGACCAACAACCAAGGCCCCTCTTCGGAGGAGATCGCCGCCGGAATAATCTCAAGATTGATTTCAAAGGACGCAGGGGTGACTACTATGCTCTTTATGTTCCCCCGAAGTATGACAGCTCTAGCCGAATCGATCCCCGCCACATTGATAACCGCCGAAATGAGACAAGGCCGATAGATCTGAGCGCCCTGACGAAGACACCAAAAGAGATATTGGCAACTGAACACCAACTAAAGTTACCACAGCCTCCTCCCACGAAGGGGAAAATAGCAAAGGATTTTGCGGACCGGTATTGCGACTATCATGGTGAGAAAGGGCATTATACCGATGATTGTTGGCAGCTCAAAGAGGAAATAAAAGCCGCACTAAATACAGGGAGGTTAGACCATTTGTTGAAAGGTCTTAGAGGAAAAGGAAATGCCACACAAGGGGATAATCACCAGGGGAACAAAGGAAAAATTATTAACATGATTCAAAGCTCGGCAACCTCTCACAAAGGAGGAAAGACGGACTCGGAAGAATGGATGAACCTTCCGATAAGTTTCCCGTCCATCCTTATGAATGAGATATCGGACGAGCCACTTATGATTGAAGCCGAGGTGGAAGGGATGACAATACAAGGAGTCTACGTGGATCCCGGCGCTTCTATGGAGATAATGTATGAACACCAATTTAAACGGTTAAGCCCTTCGGCTAAAGCCCATTTGAAAGAGTCCAGCACTACTTTGGTAGGATTCACAGGGAAGCCCGTTAAGCCGCAGGGATCGATAGATTTAGAAATCTGCTTCGGAAGCCAAGGCCGATCCCGGAAAGTCTGGATGGAATTCGCTGTGATTGATTCGCCCTCCTCCTACAACATCATATTGGGATGCACCGGTTTAAGGAAATTACGGGCCATCCCCTCGACTATTCACTCGATGGTCAAATTCCCTACTCCAAACGGTATAGCAACACTAATCGCGCGTCCAACAATTCAAGAACACCACGGGTCAATGAAGGAACGGAGGAAGGAGAATGGGGTAAAGGGAGAAGCTTGGAACGCTGAAATAACAAAGGGGAATGCCGGATGCCTGTCATCCGGAAGATTCACCGCAGGAACATGGGAAGAAATCCGTGGTCAGAGAGACTACCCGATACTACAACCGAAGGAATCCTTACAAGTTGACCAAGGTAGGAATAACGGTTCAGGTAACTGTTAACACAAAATAACCATTTCACTATTGCTATTTCATTCTCGCCAATGTTTGTTTTCATTATAAACTAACGGAAGGAACAAAAATACCTCCGTAACTTAAGGCAGGTAGTCCCACATGCCAATGGAACGAAGCTAATAGGAGAACAAGCCAAGAAAAGCACGAATCCACCGAAGTAAGGGAAACTTGCCGAGCGGAACCACACGAACCACGCAAGGATGGAAAAGAAAGCACTGATGATATGACGGACAACCGACCGTTGAAAATGTTTTTATGAATATTTGGTTTATGTATCTTATGTAACACCCGAAAGGGCTTGATATTAACTATTTAAATGACAAATGCAGCTATCCCACCATTGAAGGGAGGCAATTTTCCTACAATACGTTCTGGCAATACTTGTTACATTCTGGACATAAGTTGAAAGTGACCCCTCCGAGAGGTTCGCGCCCTCCGGATATTTTCGTGGTCAATGTTCAAAGATGGTATGCCCAAAAAGGGGCCTACCATATAGTTTCTGAACATAAGTTGAAAGTGATCCCTCCGCGAGGCTGGCCCCCTCCGGAGAGTTTTGTGGTCAATGTTCAAAGATGGGATACCCAAAAAGGGGTTACCATAACGGTACCCAAAAAGGGGTGACCGGGTAATCAATTATTTTACTTTGAACATAAGCAGAATGTGACCCCTCCGAGAGGTTCGCGCCCTCCGGATATTTTCGTGGTCAGTGTTCAAAGAACGGCGTGTGTCGCCCAAAAACGTATAAGCTTGTACCTCCGGAACTATGCAAATAGTGAAGGTAATAAAAAACAAGTGTTATACGTTCGTAACAAAAATCTAGCTCCAACGTAAGCTTGTACCTCCAGAGCTATGCAAATAGTGAAGGTAATAAAAAACAAGTGGTACGTTCATAACCCGAATGTAGGCCTAACGTAAGCTTGTACCTCTGGAACTGTGCAAGCAGTAACGGTAATAACAAACAAGTGTTCGGCACACGTTCGGGGGTCGAAAACGTAGGTGGAACGAAGGGATAATAAGTGGTCCGCAGAAGCTAAAGTGGACCAAGCAATCCGAAACTATCATCTTTGGGAAATAAGTTGTTACATTTTTTGCTCCACACATGTGATAATAAAAAATAAAAATAAAAAAGAGAAAAAAGGAGGGAGAAAGACCAGGTAATCATTGATAATGGCAAGTTTATAAAATCCGATAGTCCAATCCAAGTATTCAAAAGAGTACATCATCGCACGAACCAAAATAAAAGCTCCGTAAGATCAAAGCAACGCTAAACATCCCGGTTCACCGAATGGGCAAATTACTCCAAAAGTAAATTGAAGCGATGCGTAAAATAAGAAACATGGCAAGCCGAATTATGTAAAGCAACCACATGGCTAGATATACAAATAAACAGATATCATGCAAATTGTACGCTATGAATTATTACAGTCATCCGAATTGAATAAATTGTTTTTGGCTCGAGGGCCTTACATCCACAAATGTTTTTTTCAAAGTAACAGTTTAAAATAGCTTCACAAGAATTCCGGACTGATCAGGAGGCCGACTCATCCACTCCAGCAGAAGATCCCTGGACGTTAGCAACTTCGGCCTCAGGAGCACCGAAAGTTGATCTAGCGGCAGCACCGGCAGCTTGGTCTTCGCCAGAAGTAAATGGAGGGGGGTCAGGAAAGATCTTCAAGATTTCATCGGGAGACTTAAGGTAGGAGCTGCTAATCCTCTTGATGTAGGGATACTCGGCGGTGAATAGCCCATCATACAACGGGTCGAACTTCTTGGCAGCCTCCACATCCAGGTCGTCCGTTTCGGCCGTAATTTTAGCCACCTCCTCCGACTTACGACCAACAACCACACCCTCCATAAAACCGGGTTGCCCAGACAAACTGAAAGGGCCCTCCAAATGCTCCTTATATTCATGACTACCCAAGAGACGACGAACCACCTCCGGTATGACCTCCTTCACAACCTTGAACCGATCTGCCTCCGTCCGTCCCAGTCGGGCGATAAGGTCCTTATTTTCATGACGGAGGTCCAGATTGTCTTTTATCTCTTCGCCCAGCTTGGTCTTGGCTTTTTCCAAATCAGCTTCACAGGAAATGATTCGTTCCGTTGCGACCAACCTCTCATCCTCAACCAACTTCTCCAACTCCTTAACCTGACCCATCAACTCCGATTTTTTCACCATGCAAGCGGAATGATCGGTCCTCAGCTGTTTGAGCTCTCCCCCGTTCTTTTTGAGGATTCCGTACTGTTGATGGGCGCGATAGAGCTCATGGTGCTCATGGAGAAGATTTTCAAACCGGAGTAACAAGTCCAATTGAGCTACGGCTCCCATACCCAACAACTTCCGGGCCCTTTGGCCAGCTTCAGCATCACCCAGATTCTCCAGGAACGACTCTTCCTTCGGAGTCGGCAGATTCAACATCAAATCCCGAAAAACTTCCCAACCATCCAAACGATCATCCTTTCGGACTTTCCACCCCGGAACATGCAAAGCAGCAGGGTCATCCTCATCAGTTAACTTCTCCTTCCCATGGCCAGAGCCAGCGCCGGAAGAACCCCCTATGTAAAAAGTAAAAAGACAAGAGAAAGTAAGAATGAGCTACGGTTGTTATCAAAAATGAATGCAAAGGCAAAGTGCAGGGAGTAACATTCCCGAAAGGCTTACCAGCACCAGCTGCCTCGGACGTGAAGCCCACGCCAACATTTCCTGGGCCCGTCGGCTGTTTTCTTCCGGCCGAAGAGCCTTGGCCCTCCGGCTGTTTTCTTGCGGCCGAAGCATCTAGCTTCGCCACATTAACATCTTCGTTCGGCCTACTTCGCTTGACCGACTGGAACTCACCACCGCCTTCCACGTTGCATTGAAGGCGGAATCTAGTCCCATGTTGCTGGGACTGGGACGTTTGCCGAGCAACGTTCTGCTCCTGTTTCTTCCTCTTGGCCTCCAAGACCTTATCATCAGGAACCTCGACCCCTGTCAATTCGGCCGTCTTCTCCGGGATTTCGGCATTAGAAGTGGCAGGAATAGTCACATGCGTCTCGGGAGGCTGACCCTCCGGATATTTATCCCCTTGCATCACAGACGCGTCCTTTCGGACTTTTGGCTTCTTCAAATACTGAGACATTGTGATAGCTGCAAAACGTAAGAACGTTAAATGGTTAAGAAATAAGCACATAAAATACACCAGTCAGGGAGATACGAAACAAAGGCTGCAAGGCTGTACCCCTCCCCTCGGCATCCCTTATGGTGACCCGATAGCCGGGATGTTCCCAATGAGACGTAAGCCCAACGGTATAGAGAAAAGCCCGGGGAACCTGTACAAGATCTATCACACCCTGAGCAAGTCGATCAGCATCCGCAACATCGAACTCTCCTCTTGGATACGGATCCGATACATCCGAATAATGATGCCTCCAGGGCATAGCGAATGGAATGGCTCGCCTATCTATCAGAAAGAAATCACGTTTCCAACCCTTCAAACTAGTCAAAATTTCCCGAAAGCACACCCTCTTCTCACGACCGACCCTCTTTTCAAAAGAAAACCAATGGCCTTGCTTACTCAGTTTGTAGAAGGCCCGGAACAGAGGAGTAGTAGGATTGATATGTAAGCTTCGGCAGTACACTTCGAACAAGGTTGCACGATGCATTCCTAGCGGAACTAATTGAGAAATATGAACCTTATAATATTTGATAACACCCAACAGGAAGGTAGAGAAAGGCACACTAAGGCCACCCTCAATAAAATACTCCAAGTACAAGCCGATGGCATCATCTGGTAGTTCGTCCATTGTCATACCTTTCGGGGGTAGCCGCGGATGCAGGTCTGTCGGTATACCATAGTCTATAGTTATCTTGCGCACAGCCTCTTCGTCCAACCGAGAAGTGTACTTTTGAATGTCAAACTTGGGAAGGAATACCTCAACCCCTTCGGTATCCTCGTCGAGAATCGAAGCAAGAGAATCCGACATGGTTTAACCGAGGGAAAGTAGGATACAGCCGAACAACAAAGTAAATACAAAGATATGGGTGGTTCGGAACGTACCTTTGCAGACGAAGGATTAATATGGAAGCCGCTTGAATTGACTCACGATAACTATTCGGAAAATAATACCGAAAGACGTCTTGAAAGAAATGTGTAAAATTACGGTAATAACAAGTGTCACAAATAAGGCTATTTATAGGTAAAAAGGAGCGCATGAAATATCGCGCCCAATTAAACGCTGACGTGGCAGCACCTTCAGCCACGCGCTAGACGCATATGCACGTGTCAGCAATCTATGATTACAATCCTTTTTCAATAATAATAAAAATATGTATAAAATGAATCTCGGCCATTTTAAAATGACGCAAGATATACTCAAGCCTAGCGGGCAGGATTGACCGGAAAATGTAAAATACGAATCCACAAATTGTCTAAAGTATCACAGCATCGGTAAAGCCGATATTATGATACTGGGGGGACATGTTGATATATGTGTCCGAATGATGTTTTGATGAACTCAAATAAGTACATTTTATTACTATCATTTATCCTATTTATTTGACTTGTTTTATTATATTATCTGTGAGAATTGATACGTTAATGTTTACTTTTGTAATTCTCAGGTAAAAACAAGTATTATGTGAAACTTAGCGATTTTGGACTAATTAGGAAGCAAAACAAGCAAGAATTTAAGAGTCTACTGAAATGTACAAGATCAAGACATTCTGCTCCAGATACGCCGCATCTTACTTATTACATACGGCGCATCACTATCAAGATTTCACAAGATACGATCCAAGACAGCAAGGACATGCGCCGCATCTAAGAATGGAGTTACGCCGCATCTTCTGGCGGTGTACGAATATTCCTGAATATATTAATCTTGGACCCCACGCGAAGTTAAGTCAATGCGCCGCATCTACTTATTAGATGCGCCGCATCTAGCCCTCAGACAGAAATTATAAATACCCCAAGACCAGACGTATTTGAAAGGTTGGAAAGTTCGACAGTTTTAGAAGACCGAAGACCACAGAAACCCTAGGCCGAATTCAGTCAAAGTAGCAGCACAAGACACACCTTGAACGAAGATACAAGAGCTGTAAGAAGGTCCTGCATGTATTTAATTCATTAAGTAGTTTTGTTTTATTGTGTTAGTAAACTTTAATTCTTCAGGATTGGTGGCTTGTGTAATGTGACAACGGAGAGGTTGCACTCCCTTAAAAACTGCTTTCCCATCAATTAAAGTTTATATGTTGATGTCTTTGGTGACTTTTATTAGTGCATTGATAACCTCTGTGTCTAGCTGAGCGTTGATCGGGTCGCCATGCCTCTGCCCTCGCCTATTTATTAGATCGCCTATGCATTCTATCGTCCGTAGAAAAGTAGGAAGAAAGATAAATAGGATAGTCATAAGTAATCATTAAGGGTTTACTCGCCAATAAGATTAGAACCAACGAGAAAGGACTTAATCTCGGTGCGTTGCATCGAACTATACACTTCATATAAAACTAGCAATAAAACAAGTGACAAGCTACTTAACTATCAGGACAGGTCTTCTTATTGTCTCGAGTATTTATCTGTGTACGTGTGTGCTACTCGCTGATTCGTGCTCATTAGTTAGTTCATTATTTAATTGCAACCAAAACGTGCCAGTCTCTCAGGCTGAACCCCCCTTGCGTTAGATTAGGTTGTATAGCTAACTTAAGATATTAAAATACTGATTAGAATAACTAGATAATACGTTCCACTCTTAGTGATTGACACTCTACTTACCATTATATTCATACTGACCGGGTACACTGCTCGTTAAAGTGTGTGTGTTATTGATAAGTCGGCTAAATATAAATTTAAAACTTGAATACTGCTAAAACCACAACGACATACCGTGGGTATAAATTAGAGCATACGCACACGCGCATCAAGTTTTTGGCGCCGCTGCCGGGGAGTGAATTGTTATTATCTGTTAATTTGATTAGTATTTTAATTAGGTTTTTTCTTTTTAATTTTTAATCTAACCGCTAACTCTGTTGTATATTAGGTTAATTTGCATTCATTGTATTATTTGCATATTTTCTGTTTTGTGTGTTATTTGTTTTCCTTTATTTTTGTTGCTTTTGGTTTGTTTTTATTTGTTTTTATTTTTCGTGTTTTTTGTATTCTGCTATCGTTGTACTGAGCTAATATAAACGATACGGCGCATCTATTTTCTTAGATATGGCGTATTGCGTTTAATTTTTATAAAATACAACGCGTTTAATTAATTCGAATACGGCGCATCTTTCCCAAGATACGGCGTATTCTGTTTTTAATAAGGAATTTTTCTAAACGTTAACGCTATACGGCGCATCTGCTTTTACAGATACGGCGTATCTATTATTTTAATTAAAAACAGTTTTCGAATTATTAAACAGATACGACGCATCGATTTTTTTCGACACGGCGCATCTTCTGAATCAAAAATCTTGTATTTTAAAACGTAACGAAAATACGGCGCATTAACTTTTGTTAATACGACGCATTTAATTTTAATAAGTATATTGATTTTTGATAATTAAAACTGATACGGCGCATTCTAAATTTCTGAGCGGTGTATCTATTTTCTGAATAAAGTTTGATTAAATTTTAAAGATTATAAGATACGGCGTATCCATCTTTTTGGATACGGCGCATCGTCTGCAGATATCAGTAACTTTAATTTTTCGTATTCCGTTTTTGTTGTTGATTTTCTGATATATCACTTTCTTGAACAAATCCTACTGATGCTTTCGTGATTATTTCAGAAGGAAAATGGTCGGATTCGGAGAACTGATTGACTTCGATTTCGAAGCCATATTTATGGATGGAGTATTAGTGCAAGATAAATTACTCGAACGTTACGATGGGGACTACATTGAACTTAATGACCTTGATGGACCATTAGAATCCAATGACCTGTTCATGGATGATGCGGTATCTTAGTTAGAAGAAGGAGAAATTCTGGATAGTCCAAAAGTCAACGTTATTAATACTAGGAATTACGATGAATTTGAGGAATATCATGGTTCTTGGGATTACGGTAGGAGGATCCATGTCGATTGTGCTTACAATTTGCAATTCCCATGCATGATTGGGTACAAGTGTATTGACGCCAATTTCTTTCCTATTTTACCGATTATTGTCATGTCAAGAAGCTTTTACAATTCTATTATGAGAAAAAAAGTGGAGTATAAGGGAAAGAATGTAGTTGGAGCCTTCATTAATGTCCCGGTCTTCGTTGGATGTTTCACTATTGTTACTGAGTTCGCCATTGTTGAAGACATGAATGCCTATTGTGACAGCGATATGGGTGACGTGATTGTTGGAAAACCATTTTGTAGGGAGATCACTATTAATGCAAAACGATTTGAAGGAAAGATCACCTTTCAATGTGGAAGCGACGTTATCACTTATATGATGCCCCGAACTCACCCTGGGTTTAAACATGCTACTAATAGGTTTTGCTACAAATTTTCTCCATTCCTTTTTATTGGTGATGATGACATGAAGAGAGGGATAGAGTACCCATATCAAATGATGGAAGGATTCTACAAAGGAGTGTTGAAGTTAGGACCTGAATATATACGTGACGAATTTGTTGCTAAATGGATCCTACGTGGCAACGTGGGAATCAATAGAACAAAATAAAGAGCTGAACGTGAGTCTAACTTGAAGACTCTGGAATAAAGACAAGTGCTGACCGGGAGACAACCCGGAAAATTTTTACTATTCTGTTCTATGTCGAGTCAGTCAGGCCCGCAGAGGATACGGCGCATCTCCATCCTGAGATGCGACGCATCTCCTGCACTGGTCATATCTTACTTTATTTTTCTGCATTTTTACTTTTGACTTTAAAACTTTTTGTCAGTTTATTTTAATGCGTCGCATCCCTGGTTAAGGATGCGACGCATCTTTTATTCTGATTCGTAATTATTCCAGGCTCGATACGGCGTATCTTCTTCCATAAGATACGGCGCATCGACTGACCTGATGATTTTCATTTTAATTTTTAAGTTTTATTTTTACTAACTACTAATGTATTATGCAAGTTTGAACCTTCTTAATTTAGGTGTGTTAAAGTCTTGGTGGTATTATAGATTCCTGCATTTCTTGTGGATACATCAATTATGAAGCTTAAACGTTCTCATCCACAAGAAGTTGATTTTTGCTCTTATACTAATGGAGGATCATACCGAGCAAATCTCAGGGGAGTTTTTCTGTTCTAATTCTTTTATTTTCCAGTTTTTAACCTTTGATACAAACAACGAGGACGTTGTTTAACTTAAATGGGGGGATTGGAGAATTAGAACACTTACTTGTCCTAAACTTTTTCAAAAAATATGCTTAAAATGTCCTTAATATATCAAAAATTAAAATTTTTAGCATGCTTTTGTTTAAAGTCTAAGTTGCATAGCTGTACACATGACGTTATTTTCAAAAATTGTGATTTTTCAAAATTCACAAATCTATGAGTGTGCCGGTGACCTGTAAACTTTAGAACTTGGCTTGTATACTATTCGAGACCACCATAATAAGTATTATTTATATAATTGGAATGACTTGTCTAAATTGATAAATTTCTAGGATTACACCCAAATAGCCTTTATATGTTATGTGTTATTAGCTAACTACACTGGTTAGTTAACCCCCGTATAAACCCTTTTGTTACTCTCACTTTTAGAGTAAGATACCCCTAGAAAAACACTCAGAGCCATTCCTTTCGTTTCTTACACCTTTGTTATAATGTATCGTTACACCCTTACACCTTAGCCTACCCTGTAGATTAAAATCCGTGGTTGGTTAATTGCTTTAGGCAAAGTGTGTTTCCTTACATTACCTGTGTTCGGGTGCGTAATTCATTATCTTTGGTTAGGTCGGGAAATTGCACAATGCAATTGGAGTGAAAGTAAATACTTTATATCTTTGAGTTTATTTTTCGTGTGTTTACTACTTTCACTATTACTGTTATTTCTGAAGTTATGAAAAGTATGAAAAAATTATCCAGAGTTATCGTTATAGTGATGTGGTGAAATTTTACACATCTATGTTTATGTTTCAAATAAAGTTAAAAAAAAATAATAATAAAAAAAAAAAAAAAAAAAAAAAAAAAAGAAAAAAGAAAAAAGTTGGATGTTTGTTTTAACCAACTTATGTAAAGTTGTGTATTAAGTGGTCGATATCATTTATCCTATTTATTTGACTTGTTTTATTATATTATCTGTGAGAATTGATACGTTAATGTTTACTTTTGTAATTCTCAGCTAAAAACAAGTATTATGTGAAACTTGGCGATTTTGGACTAATTATGGAGCAAAACAAGCAAGAAGTTAAGAGTCTACTGAAATGTACAAGATCAAGACATTCTGCTCCAGATACGCCGCATCTTACTTATTACATACGGCGCATCACTATCAAGATTTCACAAGATACGATCCAAGACAGCAAGGACATGCGCCGCATCTAAGAATGGAGTTACGCCGCATCTTCTGGCGGTGTACGAATATTCCTGAATATATTAATCTTGGACCCCACGCGAAGTTAAGTCAATGCGCCGCATCTACTTATTAGATGCGCCGCATCTAGCCCTCAGACAGAAATTATAAATACCCCAATACCAGACGTATTCGAAAGGTTGGAAAGTTCAACAGTTTTAGAAGACCGAAGACCACAGAAACCCTAGGCCGAATTCAGTCGAAGTAGCAGCACAAGACACACCTTGAACGAAGATACAAGAGCTGTAAGAAGGTCCTGCATGTATTTAATTCATTAAGTAGTTTTGTTTTATTGTGTTAGTAAACTCTAATTCATCAGGATTGGTGGCTTGTGTAATGTGACAACGGAAAGGTTGCACTCCCTTAAAACTGCTTTCCCATCAATTAAAGTTTATATGTTGATGTCTTTGGTGACTTTTATTAGTGCATTGATAACCTCTGTGTCTAGCTGAGCGTTGATCGGGTCGCCATGCCTCTGCCCTCGCCTATTTATTAGATCGCCTATGCATTCTATCGTTTGTAGAAAAGTAGGAAGAAAGATAAATAGGATAGTCATAAGTAATCATTAAGGGTTTACTTACCGATAAGATTAGAACCAACGAGAAAGGACTTAATCTCGGTGCGTTGCATCGAACTATACACTTCATATAAAACTAGCAATAAAACAAGTGACAAGCTACTTAACTATCAGGACAAGTCTTCTTATTGTCTCGAGTATTTATCTGTGTACGTGTGTGCTACTCGCTGATTCGTGCTCATTAGTTAGTTCATTATTTAATTGCAACCAAAACGTGCCAGTCTCTCAGGCTGAACCCCCCTTGCGTTAGATTAGGTTGTATAGCTAACTTAAGATATTAAAATACTGATTAGAATAACTAGATAATATGTTTCACTCTTAGTGATCGACACTCTACTTACCATTATATTCATACTGACCGGGTACACTGCTCGTTAAAGTGTGTGTGTTATTGATAAGTCGGCTAAATATAAATTTAAAACTTGAATACTGCTAAAACCACAACGACATACCGTGGGTATAAATTAGAGCATACGCACACGTGCATCAAGTTTGCCGAAAGACATAAAAATAGTATTTAAAGTATTACAGGTATATGCATCCGAACGACGTATGCCGGGAGAAACAAAGACATTCTTTAAAAGTATTACATCATCGGTCTTCAACTGATAATGCAATACTGGGGGGACATGCTGACATATGTGTCCGGACGGCCTGTCTTGACCGGCCGTCCGAACGACATGGAGCCATCCGGAAATACCGAAGGGCACTCGACTCATCCGGCAAGTATCACTGTAAGTAATAGGACAGGTGGCGTTTACCTTTTGACAGATGGCAGCTGCAGACACCGCCGCCGCCCCCCGGGATTTACGGGATTATGTCTGAGACATGTTTCCTGAAAACCCGGCGCCGCCATTTCAGGTACCAAGGCTGGGCACTATAAATACCCAGCTCATTTACTACTCTCAACTAACTAATTTATTAGCATTTACTTCATACTACTGTTCATAACCCATCGGAATATCAAATACTTACTCTCACGCCGGAGGTGGGTCCTGGGATAACACCCGGGGCGAGCCTAACGCGTATTATTGTGTGCAGATACCCGAAGGATCCTTAGTAGCCGAAGGGATCGACACACAAACCTCTCGGAAGAACCATTAGCTAGTTCAACCGAAAGACCTCCTTTATTTGTCCGAAGTGATTGCAAGAAATTACTTCAACAGGTGTACATCATAATATCCATCTTTGCTTCTTCTTCTATTTTCTTCAACCACGTTAAATATCTCATCCTCTTATTTTCATTCGCCACAAATAAAAAAAGAGAGATTTTTGTTTTCCAAATATAAAATAACTTAGCAAATAAATATAAAAGGAGCTCAACATATGTAATCATGAGTTTCAGCTTAAAAAAAAAAAAAAAAATTAAAAAATCTCATTCGGAGGATAAATGCAAAAAGCAACACCATTTGAAGAACACTAAAATGCAAAATCTAGATAGATTGATTCACAATTTTCTAAAGCAAATTCGTCTCTACTTGACCACCTTTCGTCATCTCATTTTAGATACAAACCCTAAACACATTCTATCACACCATCCGCCTGTTAGAGTTTATGGATTATTTATTAATATTTGTATGTCCGGTTTCGAACCCGAGACTTCGGGATTGCACACATTACGTATGAGTCTCAATGTATTAATAATTAATATAATTATTTATTATTAATTATTAAATCACAAATATTCACATGGTCGAACTAGGAAAGTGAAAGGGGTTAAGTGTCGATTTATGAAACATGAGGAGGTGTAAAATAAAACTTGGAGGACAAGTTTTATTGCTATAAAAGCAACATTTGCCTCTTGTTTTAAAGATGATCGACAGACAAATTTATATCCCAAAAACCGATTGAATTTATCGTACAAATATCCCTAACCGAATTTTCAATCGGTTCTATCTTTCCTTCAACCTACTAATAATCATACACGTACAGTACATCAAAAGAAGAAACAGATACACCATGCATGTGAATGCATTTATATAAAGTGTACTTTACATGCATGTGTGTATGCATGTAATTAATTTACTTTTTCTTCTTCCTGTTGACGTGCCATGTTGTATTAGATGGGATTTGATCATGTATTATATAGAAATTGAGTAATATAGTTAAGGTTGATGTCATTGTTTGAAAAAAACCAACAAAGATGAGAATCCATGAAGATTTTGATTTTAGAACATTATTTGCCGTTATATGTAGTAAAGATAAACATTGCACGAAATATCTAACCACAATATAACAACTACATATAACAACTACAGTAAAACCTCTATAAATTAATGACATTGGGACCGAGATTTTTATTAATTTAGCAAGATATTATTATACCGATAAATTAATAATTTATTAATTTAAAGAGGTTTTACGTATGACATTTAAATTTCCAAGTCTAATATACTAGTTATGATGAAAAATAAATTAGAAAGACAAGTTACAATTAACATTTTATAAATTCACATTCACAAATTAATTCAATTTGTCAAGTTCATTGTTTTTTAATAAGTAAAAAGTTAGTTTCGTTGGGACAAGTTCCAATTACGTATGCCCTTAATTGAAATAATTGAACTTGTACAAGTTCCAATTACGTATGGCCTTTATATATATATATATATATATATATATATATATATATATATATATATATATATATATATATATATGGAATTTTTAGTAATTATTAATTTATAGTTTCGTTGGGATCAATATATATACACTGGGTTTTAAAAAAATTATTATCTTATTATTTTATCGATTGTGGTCGAAATTTGTACCGGTCCCAAGTTGGGACTAGACAAATTATTAATTTTATCGAGATTATTAATTTATCAAATATTAATTTATAGAGGTTTTACTGTATAATTATTTGTTCTTATAAATTCTTTTCGCTATGCACAAGTACTCATATAATAATGTTATACGTGAATTTTGACAAAAGGGGCCTGTTTGGTAGGAGCTTTTTGGGGAGCTGTTAGCTTTTTGTTACAAAAATAATCTCCTCTAAAATAAGTAGCTCCGTTTGTATACATTAACTTCAAGCTTTTATTTCAAACAAATAGCTCATAAATGAAAAGCTGATTCATGAAGCTTTTTATACATCTTGGAGCTGTTAATATTTTAAATTACTGATATACCCTTCAAACATTTGTTTACAATTATAAATATATCCTTTTATGTCATTTTACATGTTATACTTATATTTAACAGCTAACTTACCAAACACTTTTATTAAAAAAAAGATACAGCTTGTAGCTCATGTTAACAGCTTTGCAGTTTACAACTTACAGCTTACAGTTAACAGCTTGCAACATACAGCTTACAGCTAGTTTTGCCAAACATGCCCAAGAAAAAAAAAGAAGGACATCAACACCGAAATGTTTTGAAACAGTCGCTTCTATTTTAAATGCTTTGCTGAATTAGCGTTTTGGGATTTTTTTATTTTATTTTATTTTTTGTTCAAAATTTTGACTTGTTTTATGAGACGTATTAAGTTGGCCCTTTCGTATGACTTTGCAATCTATATAAATATGACTTTGCAATCTATAAAATTCTGCACAAAACCCAAGATAATCACCACTGCCGGGTGCTGCAAAAAGAATAAATTACGGTCAAAGATACCATTGCTGTGAGTGTTGTCTGCCAACGACCTTTACGCTGTTTGAAGATTTGTCTCCACTTTTTGTCGTATGTCTTGGTCAAAACATAGTCATAGCTTTAATAATTTAATGTTTTTAGTTTCTACCGCAGTTTCATGATTTTGCCGCTAGAACTGTTGTTGACGGTATTAGACGTATTAAGTTGGCCCAAGCCCGAGTGTGGGCTTAGGGACCTTTATGGTTTCCTATGATTTTGTAATCTATAAATAC
Organism: Artemisia tridentata subsp. tridentata; assembly: GCA_021014915.2. NCBI lineage: Eukaryota > Viridiplantae > Streptophyta > Magnoliopsida > Asterales > Asteraceae > Artemisia > Artemisia tridentata. Next base: position 11,055,214 of record CP139505.1, on the reverse strand, counting down.
TTATTAATAATACATATTAGTAATAGTTACAGGGTTTATCATTCAGCAGGTTTTGTGAAATTTGACTTCAGATGGAGTTGACTAGTTTTGTGCATTTTTGGGGTATTTTGGAGGGTAAAAAGTTTATCCCCCCGAATATTGTTTTTGGGAATTGATAGCAATTTTGGTAAAAGCACTGTTTTATTCCTTTTCCCTAGAAATAGATATATATTTAGGGAGAAGTTATTCAAGCCCCCCTATAGGGGGGGTGTTGACTTTTTGGATGCTGCCGCCGGTTGTATTGTATGCTTTAAAATTTGTACATGTTGACCAGAATAGGCGGAGCCCACATGGTAGGGGGGGCTTGTATAACATAACCCATATATTTAAGGTTTGATTTATTTTATTTTTAACAATAATCAGTTTTTTATTATTAAAATGTGAACACTTTTAATTAAAGCTACAACAAGCTTAAGGTAGGAAACTACATGCAATGAGGTCTTATAAAAATCTATTATTTCATTAAGGGGATGTTTGTATTACCTTATTTGATGAACTTATAAAATAATTTATGTGAGTTCAAGAGCTCAAGTTGATAAGCTTATATGTCTAAAAATGAACTTATGAGCTTATCAAATTTTCAAAAAGCCAATCAAATAAGTTAATACAAATACCCCTTAAGCTCAACCGATTGTCTTTAATATATGGAAAATAACCTATTTTATTAGACACGACAACCAACTTTATAAGGTTGTCTACGTCTCAACCTCCCCCATACAACGTGGAAGACGGTATTGGGACCCATAACCCGTGGAAGACGGTATTGGGAGTTACTTTACTTTAGTTTACTATTTGCCGTTCAAAAAAAAAATAAAAATGGATACACTCTCAAACTCGTCAATAGTTAACTAGCCTGATATTAGACCAAATCCTCTAGATGCATATGACTTCCAAGGGGCAGTAGGAATTATACCTTGGTAGGATAGACTAAATCACTACATGTCGTGTATAGGCATATTTTTAATCATCTAATCACCAGTATCAATTGGTTTTTAACTTGATTGTTGCATTGTGTCAAATTGCAGCTTTCCCAAACAAGACTACAAAAAGAGAAACAAAGGGATTGGATGCATATGTTTTGAATTCAGGTAGAGTGTGGGGGAAATGGATTACAAACAGGTTGCAAAGAGAATGAATGATGAAATTGATAGACTAAGCAACTTGCCAGATGATCTTATTCACAAAATTCTCTCTTTTGTTGGCATTAAATGTGCTATTGAATTGAGTGCTTTATCAACTAGATGGAGATATATCTGGACTTCAATGCCGCACCTCAACTTCCTCTTTAAGGATTTCTATACATCTAACTTTGTTTCTCATCTTCTGTCTCGTCGCAATAATTTGGTACAAGTGTTTTCTATCAAGCTTTGTGTTGATGATCATTCCAGCCAGGTTTTTGTCAAACAATTACTGAACTATGCATTCTCTCACAATATCCAACAACTCGATATCATTTGGATTGATGAGGGTAATATTGAAAGCCCTCTTTCTTCACTCATTCGTTCTCAGTCTCTCACACATCTCAGCATGAGAAGGAAGTGCTTCTATCAGACTGGTAGGGGATATGGTGCATACACGCCTACATTGGAGCTCCCTGCCCTAACAACATTATATCTCCATGATTTCACTTTGAGCTGTGATGAAAATATCGACAAACGTATTTTCTCCAAGTGTACGAACTTGAAGACTCTCACCTTAAAAAGTTGCAAAGTGACAGGATTGAATCGTTTAAATATTTGTCATCCTTTACTATCTAATCTCACAGTTGAAGATGTTCAAGGGAGTTTTAATGTTGTCAATGTGGTTGCGCCTCAACTTAAGAATCTCACTATCGATAATGGGCTTAAAAAGTATCAGTATCTGATTTCTGCACCTGGCCTTGTCTCCTTGCTATATAAAGGTCATCATTGTTTGGACCTTTCTACAGACGGTATCCATTTATTGGAGAAGGCGGATCTTTGTGTTACTGGAAATGCAAGTGCTCGTAAAATTGTTTGTCTGTTTCAACATCTCCAAAGTGTTAAATTTCTTACACTTAACCTGGAAATTGTTGAGGTATATTAGTTGTTGATGTTTATCATGACCAAAAAGGCATATTCTGTTTGATACTTGTATGTTTAGTTGAAACTATTTTTCCAGTTTCATTTTTAGTGTATCTTGACTCACTTATTATGTTGGGATTATACGCTTGCAAAAATAGTGCATGCTTTGATTATTTCAAAAGTGTGTTGGCACCAAGAATTGAGAAACAGTTGTTTGTGAGAAGTGGGAATTTCCCCTTCTAAGGCACAGTTAGCCAAACACTGTATTTAGAGATAAAATGATGCACCAGAATACATTCATTTATCTGTACTCATGATTATATATGATGATGTCATTAACTGATTTCTTATACGTGATTTTGTTTTGTAAAATTTGTGCAGCTTCTTTCTTTGTCTGTGGAACTAATCTTAAATCAACCTTCTCCTTATGCTAACTTAAAGAGCTTACATATTTATCCAGTAAAAGAACTCTCGGAGGTGCGAAATGATGTAGAGATGTCTTCAGAAGTTAAAAACTATTTGCTAGAAAATTCTCCAAGTGCGACATTCACAATGGTTTCACGTGAGGTATTCTATTTATGAAGTATATATTCATGCGTCGTGTGTCGTACTTATTGCTCTAGGTTGTAAAGAAATCTATATGATTGTATCACAATGTTTGATTTGTACATAGAACAATTTGGTGTCACCCAACTGTCACTGTGTCATTTATGGACCATAATAAAGTAGTAGAGGGCTCCGTCTCTTGAGGTTCGCAATAGTTTTTCCTTATGACCCAAAAGCACATAGGGATATCTTAAAAGTCCTTTACATACAACGTTTTTATTGGAGGGTTGGAGACTTGGATCTGTAGCTCATGTGTTATGTTCCAAGACCTGTTTTCCATGTAGTAGAAGGTTGGCTATAAATAGGTACTTTGACCTTTTGATATAGCCAAGGCGTGGGTCAGACATCCTAAAGGGACCACTGTTTTGTTCTTAATGATTAAACTGCATGCCCTCCTTTGAATATATTCACGTTAGGAAATATATTTTTCTTTACCTAGAATACTTTCATACTTCAAATTTAGCCCATTTCAGGCAATATACTTCCTGTAAGTCGTGATCGACTAACACCCTGGTTACTAGCACGGATAACTCGACCACGAAGATGACACACGCACAGCAGATATGTTGTTGACAGAAAAGAAGAAAAAAACACACAAGGTAATATCCCTAATCGACTATTGATTAGTATTGAAAGAATGACGTACAAACCCCTTCCCCCCTCACCTCCTTTTATAGAGATGAGGGGGAAGGAAAAACCGACTCCAATATGGACTCATAGTCGGCTGTTACAAAGACACGGGTTGGGCTTGGGACACAAGCCAATCAACCGACTCATACATGGCTAATAGAGTTTAACACTAAGACCCCTAGACTTATTCATAAGCTAATATAGAGACTAATATTGTAACAATTTCCACCTTAGGCTTTATATTAGCCTACACCGACGCTCAGCAACTCCAAGCAATGCTGAAACTTAAGTCCAGGTACCACCTTCGTCAAGGCATCCGCAGCATTGTGTTCAGTACCCACCTTCAGAACTTCAACCGTCTTTGCTTCCAAGACCTCTCTGATAAAGTGATAACGCACATTGATGTGCTTAGTCCTTTCATGAAAAGCATGATTCCGCGATAAGTGAATCGCGCCTTGATTATCACAATTAACTGCCACAGTGTTAAGCTCCACGCCCAACTCTTCTAAGAGTCCTCTTAGCCAAATAGCTTCCTTCACAGCCTCCGTAAGGGCCATATACTCCGCCTCTGTAGTTGAAAGAGCCACCACGTGTTGTAGCGTTGCCTTCCAGCTTACAACACATCCCTGTACTAAAAACGCGTAACCTGTGATCGACCTACCTTTATCCGGATCCTTTGCGTAGTCTGAATCAACAAAACCTGTTACGTCCACATGGTTGCCATGATTTGTCCCAAACACCAAACCCACGTTTGCAGTACCCCGCAAATATTTCAAAATCCACTTCACTGCTTCCCAATGATTTTTACCTGGATTCGCCAAATATCTGCTAACAACACTTACTGCATACGCTATGTCTGGCCTCGTGCACACCATCAAGTACATTAAGCTCCCAACCGCATTTGAATACGGCACCTTACTCATCCTTTCAACATCACAATCCCTAACCGGACAATCCTTCAACGACAGCTTGAAGTGCCCACCCAATGGCATCTGAACCGATTTCCCATTGTCTATTCTAAAATTATTTAAAATCTTAGAAACATACCCGGATTGTGACACCCTCAGAATCTTGCGACTCCGATCCCTGATGATCTCCATACCAAGAATCTTCTTTGCTTCCCCGAGTTCTTTCATGTCAAACTCCTTATTAAGCAAAGACTTGATAGACCCAATCTCAGCCTTGCTTTTACAAGCAATCAGCATATCGTCTACATATAACAGTAGATAGATATACTCACCTGGTGCATAACTCCTGTAATATACGCAGCTGTCGTAACTGCTACGCTTAAACCCGTTGCTCAGCATGTACTCATCAAACCTCCTATACCATTGCCTAGGTGACTGCTTCAAACCATAAAGAGATTTCTTTAACAAACATACCTTGTTACCTTGTTCATATCCTGGTGGCTGCCTCATGTAGATCACTTCTTCAAGATTTCCATGTAAAAATGCCGTCTTTACATCAAGCTGCTCCAGCTCATAATCTCTACACGCAGTCAATGCAAGTATAACCCGGATAGATGTGTGTCGAACTACCGGAGAAAATACTTCATTGTAGTCAATACCTGCCCTCTGTGTGAATCCACGAGCCACCAACCTAGCCTTGTACCTAGGCTTTTGAACACGTTCAATCCCTTCCTTTATCTTGAACAGCCATTTGCAGCTCACCAGCTTTTTCCCAGCTGGATGATCTACTAACTCATAGGTCTTATTCTTTCTCAGAGAATCCATCTCTTCATCCATAGCAGCTTTCCACTTAGAACTATCTTCACAAGCAACTGCCTCCTGGTATGTCAATGGTTCATGAGTATCTTCTTCCTCTGCTGCAGCAAACGCGTAAGCAGCCATATTACTCTCATCTCGAAACCTCAAAGGTTTCGTTCTTGTCCTTGGCTCTCTATCCCGAACCAACTGATAATCTGTGAGATCCGGTGTTTGATCATGATCCTGATCCCCTGCATTTTCATCATCGCCATCTTCCTGATCATCTGTCTGATCTTCCTCAAGCGAATGATTATTTAACCTTTGCAGTTCCACCTCAACCTGTAATTCCTCAACAGACTTATCAGTACCTGCACCAGAATCCTTCAATGTGTCTTTGTACATGACACTTTCATTGAAGACCACGTTCCTGCTAGTGACTATTTTAGGTGATTCATTATCAAGCCTATATAGCCTGTACCCCTTCACACCTTCAGGATACCCCAAAAGAACGCATTTTACCGCTCTCGGCTCGAGCTTACCTTGTTTAACGTGTGAATATGCGACACAGCCGAAAATCCTCAACATCCCATAATCACTTGGATGTCCCGACCACATCTCCATAGGTGTCTTTTTCTCAATCGCTGTCGATGGTGACCTATTGATAAGATATGCGGCCGTACATGTCGCTTCCGCCCAGAAGGTCTTGGGCAATCCAGACTGAATTAATAAACAGCGTACCTTATCCATGAGAGTTCTATTCATCCATTCTGCTAATCCATTCTGCTGCGGCGTCCCGGCAACTGTCAAATGTCTAGCAATCCCACTCTCTGTGCACAACTGTTCAAACTCTCGGTTACAGAACTCAAGACCATTATCTGTCCTAAGCTTCTTAACCGTCCTCCCAGTCTGATTTTCTACTAACTGCTTCCACTCTTTGAACTTTCCAAATGCTTCGTGTTTGAACCTGAGAATATAAACCCATACCCTCCTGGAATAATCATCAACAATAGATAAGAAATACCTCTTACCTCCCAATGATTCCATCTGAGACGGACCCCATAAGTCTGAATGAACATAGTCTATCACTCCCTGAGTAGTGTGCCTTCCTACACCGAAACTGACTCGATGTGACTTTCCCAGAACACAATTCTCACAAAAATCAAGCTTACCTAGACTCTTCTTTCCAAACAGCTCCTGCTTTTCTAGCACCTGAAGTCCCGCCTCACTGATATGTCCCAGTCTTTTGTGCCAAACCTGCGCAAGACTGTCTTTTTCTTCAACACTAGCATTAAGCTCACCCGCCACTGCATGGCCATCCAAAGAGTATACGCAATTATCCCTTCGGGTTCCAGATAAAATAACCCTGGAACCATTAATCACCTTGATTTTGCCCGACTGCAATTTTACGGTATATCCCTCTTTTTCAAGAGTTCCCAGCGATATCAAGTTTCTTTTCAATTCAGGAATATACCTGACATTGTGTAACACAAAACTTGACCCATCTTTCAGTTGTACCCTTACCTTGCCAATACCTCTGATCTTGCACTCCCTGTTGTCACCCAACAGTACCCTGCCCCCATCGCATTCCAGAAAATCAAAAAATAAATCTAACCTGGGTGTCATGTGGTATGAACCTCCTGAATCCATGATCCAATCTAGCAGAGCCTCTGCACTCATAACCATCATCACCTCAGAACCGTCATAAATCGAACCACTGGAGCTTGGCTGATCATCTTTCTTGACGAAACCATTTGACTTCTTGCGATTATTCTTTGGACAGTTTCTCTTCAAGTGCTCCTCAGACTGGCAAATATAGCACTTGAGTCTTCCACCTCGAGACTTCGATCTTGACTTTCCCCTAGACTGATGCGAATTCCTGCGATCAGTTCTTCCCCTCACATATAACCCTTCACCATCATCCCCCTTCGCCTTGGATCTTTCTTTGATTTCCTTTGAATTCAGTGTGGCCATCACATCCTCCAAAGTCAAAGCTTCCCGTCCATAAAGCAAGGTATCCACAAAGTGTTCGTATGATGCTGGTAAAGAAGTGAGTAATAATAAAGCAAGATCTTCATCCTCGAATTTTACCTCAATATTTGCTAAATCAAGAACGATTTTGTTGAACTCATCTATATGCTCGGAAATCGTACGTCCAGCCGGCATGTAGAATGTATACAACTTCTTCTTCAGGAACAACTTGTTGGCCAAGGACTTTGTCATGTACAAAGTCTCAAGCTTGGACCAAACCCCCGCTGCAGTCGTCTCCCCGGTAACCTCTCTCAGAACCTTGTTACCTAAACACAAAATCATGGCACTGTGAGCTTTCTTGTTTAGCTCAGCTTTCGCTGTAGCATCCATATTTGCGGGTAAAACCTCCAGAGCTGCTTCACATCCATGTTGGATTAATAAAGCACGCATCTTGACTCTCCATAACCCGAAATCACCAGTTCCATCGAATTTCTCGATCTCAAACTTGGCTCCCGTCATTCTTTAATCCCTTTGTTAATTTGCTAAACCTTGTGAAAAACCTCACAATCACAAATCAACAAAGTCCCTTGTGCAATACCCTTAAATTTAATAATTGATTAGGCCCAAAAGTAATAATTTACTTTTAAACAATTTGGCCCAATATTAAAACCCAATTAAAAACTTTATTTAACCTATTCTTGTTTAGCCGCTTCTTCTTCTCTGTTGACTTTTCCAAACCAGATCTTGTTTTTCTTCTTCTTCGTTTATCACCACAACAAACCAGAAAAACACGATCTTCAATAAACCAGAAAAACCAACAAACCCTTAGATCTTCTACACCTTGTCACAAACCCGGACAATCGAAGAACTCAAGAAGCCTTTAACTGTCGATACCCTCTGCTACTCCTTCTTGATCGATCCTAGACAACCAGCGAAACCCGCGAACCTGGGCTCTTGATACCACTTGTAAGTCGTGATCGACTAGCACCCTGGTTACTAGCACGGATAACTCGACCACGAAGATGACACACGCACAGCAGATATGTTGTTGACAGAAAAGAAGAAAAAAACACACAAGGTAATATCCCTAATCGACTATTGATTAGTATTGAAAGAATGACGTACAAACCCCTTCCCCCCTCACCTCCTTTTATAGAGATGAGGGGGAAGGAAAAACCGACTCCAATATGGACTCATAGTCGGCTGTTACAAAGACACGGGTTGGGCTTGGGACACAAGCCAATCAACCGACTCATACATGGCTAATAGAGTTTAACACTAAGACCCCTAGACTTATTCATAAGCTAATATAGAGACTAATATTGTAACACTTCCCTTATTTAGTAAAGGGTATTGTGTGCCTTTCGAAAATTTAAATATTGGTTACAAAAATTGGGAATTTCTGACATATATAGAGTGTTCTTCTGATTTATCTGAACTCTTTGATATCGTGGAATAACTTCAGGAGAGTAGAGTAAGGAAGGACACCAAATTGGCACAAAACCAAATGGAAAGTTTACAGGTGATGTTAGAGCACGAGAAAACTAAGATGGAGAACCAAATCACACAAGTTGAGAACCTACTGCAGATTGGTGGAAGGATGACACATGTCAATAGATGCTGGGAAGGTTTGAGTGATCGAATTGAGCAAGGGAAAGAAAAGACTGGTGACATCATGTCACAGCTGAGAAATATTAAAAGAGTACTGACAAAGCTGCCTGCATCAAAGAGGGCTGAGATGCAACCATGTTTTTCTAGTTTGTGCTCAAAGGCCGACACTGTAGTGAATAAAAGAATGGATCTTGTGAAAATCCTTTGTGATATGAAGAGGAAACCGTTTTACTGTCTACTTTCATCGGAGCCTTCTGTTTAGCAAATTGTAAGTTCATGATTTTGTACTCATAAGTTGAGCTATAATATAAATACTAAGTTTTGATGCAAAATTGCCTTTTTGTTCCTGATTTCGGGTTTGGCGTGTTCTTTTCAACTCTCACCCTAATGCAATAGTCAGCAACCCGCTTGCGCAATTTTAATGTAACATTGTCCTAATCTCTGGCTTAACTATTCAAATCATGTTTTTTCTTTGCCATCATTGAAATGGCATATGGTCATAGCAGTTGGTATAAAGATGTGTATTGAAAGTTTGAAACATTTAGTTTTTCATCTGTGCTGAAATTAAATTAGTAAAGTTTAGACCATATATATTTATGGGTGCTATGTTTCATGCACACTTTGACTATAGTTGACCTACTTTTGTGTTACTTTATGTTGCTCGTAAATTGTAACATAGGAATGGAGTAATTAAATAGGATAGCTGCTTAAAGCGATGATAATATATTTCTTTCTCTTTTTATTTATTATTTCATACATTAATTATTCACAACTTTTTTACTTTAAATTTGTTTCGTAGCTTTACTAAAATTCTTGTTTCATTGACATTTCTCGTAACTAGAGACGTCGTAGTATTCGTTTTGTGTTATGTACTGTTTGATAGAATATAAACTTTTAATCTTACAGTTATAATTTAATTAGTACAGGGCCCTCGAAATTCTTGGGGCCACCGATATTATAAAGCACGGGCTGGTTTAATTCGGTGTCGTATAAAAGTGATGTTGCATCTAGATGAGAATACCCATATCTTAGCCGACAAGATGAAATTCATGAATATCATTATCGTGCTCCTCAAGCTTATGATATTAGTTAATATATTATGTAATAGTTTTGTAATTTCGATTATATTTTTATCAATAAAACATATATAATTTGTTTTGAAACATATATTATTTGTTTTAAAACATATATTATTTAATTAATATGCTGCAACAAATCACAAGACACTGAACTCAGAACAATAATTCAACACCATTAGGGACCCTTGAAAGTGCATCAACAGCGGTACATTCACTCCCCTTCTTATAGGAAATCTCATAATCATAGCCCATTAATTTTGGTAGCCACTTAGCTTGAAATGGTGTAGTCAACCTCTCGTCTAACAGGTATTTGAGGGTGAAATGATTAGTTTTGATTTTGAAATGCTTGTCTAAAAGATACCCTCTCCATTTCTCTAATGCCATTAAAATAACATAGAACTCTTTCTCATATGTGGACAAAGCTTAGTGTTTAGGTGATAAGGCTTTGCTGAGGTATGCTATAGGATGTCCACCTTGCTGCAACACTGCTCCAATTCCCATGTGAAGGTCCGATTAAAATCAGGCAAAGCTAAGACTGGAGCCTGCATCATAGCTATTTTCAATCTTTCAAAAGCTTCATGGGCACTACTTCCCCATTCAAAGGAGTTCAAAAATAAATGTGAAAATGAATTTGTAATACAATACAAAAAAATGAGTAGTTAGGATTCATCCTTCATATGCAGAAAACTTTTAGTTAGTAAATGATCTTAATTCGTAGGATTTTACAACCTTAAAAGAAAGAATAACAATAGTTAACGAAAAAGTGTAACTGCGTATATAAGAAGATATCCAGCTTTTTTCTAAGTTTCAATTCATTTTAGATGACTAGAACATTCTTTTGGGTGAAGAGTAAAAAATATTAAACCCCAAACAATAAAATAATAACATTCCCAAAAGTTTTCTTTTAAATAGTTAGGATCAAATGAGAAATAAATTAAAATGAGAATAGTGAGAAGAAATCATAATCGCACATTTGAGATGCACATAGAAAGCAAGTTTGTGACCCATGTATACGTGGTTTAACCTGGGTATTCGCTTGACCGTTTCCGAGTTCTTTCCCTAGCCATTATACTGCCCAAACCAATGTAATAAAATTGATTTATTTAAGTATAACTCTTATGATTTTTCATTCGAAAATCCATAAATTTTCACAACAATAGCTTTTGATCGAAAGTGTAATTATCAAAACCCATAAGCAAATTAATAATGAAAACTCCTTTCTTCGAGTTATGTACAGACATAAATATATATATTTTTTTTTGAAACTAACGTTCAAATATCCATTGATTTGTTAAAGAACCACTAAAACACAAAAATAAATGGATATTGTTCAAATATCCATTGGCTATTTTTGGCTTAATTAAAGAAGTTAGAAGTTAAACCACCATGTTACTTATTATTTTTTAATGCAAATAGCCTCTTAAAGTGCACATTATCCCTCTTCCAAGGGACTTATTATTTTCTGTATAGCAACATCGGTACTTATATCTTACTATCATTTAGGGGCATGGCTATTGAAGATATAAATGAAACATATGGGGTAAAACTAACGATAGAGGACTATCCATATGCCAATGACGGTCTACTTCTTTGGGGTGCCATCGAACAATGGGCAACTTCTTATGTCGACCACTACTATCTACAAGCACATCTAGTAGAAGATGATGAAGAGCTTCAAGCATGGTGAACGGAAATTCGCACAGTTGGACATGAAGACGAAAAAGATGAATCATGGTGGCACTACAACATTCACTGCTTTCGCCGGGGACTTTTTTCACCTTTCGGCGGGGACATGTCCCCGCCAATACCCTTTCGCCGGTGACAAGTCACCGCCGAAAGCTGATCGCTGATACTTTCGGTCGGGACGTTCGACAACTTTGGGCGGCGACATGTGGGTCCCACCACCTTTTCGCCAGTCAAAGATTGTCCAGCGTGGCATCAGTTTTCAGCGGGGACACTAGAATTAAATAACCAAAAAACTAATTAATCAAGTGATTATATTAATTATTTAACAGTTTTGGCGGGGACGTGTCCCCACCGAAAGTCTTGAACATGCCAAACCGATTCACCTTTTGGCGGGGACATGTCCCCGCCAAAAGCCTCTGACCCATTTTGCAGAATAATTTCCAGATTTTTTCCGGAAAAAATCTACATTTTGTCACCCAACACAAATATGCCAAATTTCATATAACACCACAAATTAACTCGCTAAAACTTTAAAATCACAAATAACATAAAGGAAATACAATATATCAAATATCAATCTAGGAATATCCTTTTATTCATTGAATCACAAATGAGTTTTATAATCTAGTGAGCTTTAACATGCATTTTCACTAGAACATCTATAACTCTAAGAAACCTCCCAACAAAAGTAATTCCAAAAGCAATGTTGGAGGGAAAATTAAATATCCTACTTTCGGCGGGGACAAATATGTTAAAAGAATGTTGGAAGGAAAAAAACGCGGGAACAATTAGCGAGCGAGGGAGAATAAGAAAATTTTGTCAAACTTTGGCAAGTCCCCGCCAAAAATGTGCGTTGAATTTCTCCTACTCGGTCAGCAATTTGGTGTGCCAGGTAAGCATTGTTTTTGTCGTTTAGCGACTTTCTGTGGGGACAGGGGCGTCCCCGCCGAAAGTCTCCTCGCCCATCCTCTCTTTTGTTGTAGTGTGGCCAGAACTCAAAACCCAATATGACTTGGTTAAAATCGTCTCAACCATCATATGGGTGGTATCTGGACACCATGCAGCTGATAACTTTGGAAAATACTATTTTGCGGGATACTTCCCCAATAGACCAACCATTGCTAGAACCAATATGCCTAACGAGGACCACATTTTAAATGTTTTATCGGATCATTCACCAATATGCACTGAAGAGTGGAAATTATTTCTAGAAAGATCTGAGGCTGGACTATTGCAATGTTTCCCGTCCCAAGTCCAAGCCATGAAAGTTATGTCACTTTTAAATGTTTTATCAGATCATTCACCAGACGAAATATATGTCGGTGGAAAAATAGAGCCTGCGTGGGATGTGGAGCCTGTAATGAAAACAGCGGTTGAGAAGTTCAGTGGAACATTGGAAAAGCTGGAAGGTATCATAGACAGGAGAAATGAAGATCCCGAATTGAAAAACCGAAGTGGTGCGGGGATAGTTCCTTACCAGCTTCTCAAGCCTTATTCTGACAAAGCTGGTGTTCCAAACAGCATTTCTATCTAGTTCATGTTGATTTCGTTGTGAAGATCCTTGGTCCTATACTTGAATGATGGGTCTGTGTGGTACTATGGTGATACTTTGATGTTTACCATAATCGTGTCTTGTGTTGTGTTGTGTTTTTGATTTCATATTCAAGATCACCAATCCTATGATGGAAATAGCTAGGTTAATGTTCTGTGTGGTAATAAGGTGATAATCTATGCTTTCTTTGTTGTGTATTATCATTTGCAGTAGGTTATAAGTACTTGTGTTGTGTTGTACTATCATGCTAATAATAATAGTATGCATTTTCTGTTGATTGTAAAATGTCAAGTGAAGGAACATTAGCTCAACAAATAATTGTAGGATCTAACGCTAAACCCTCAATCTTTTTAAGTTTGAAGAAACCATAAAAAACATAGGCACAACATTACACATCCATTAATTAATTCACTTTCATTTACATGCCTAATTAAAGACACAAACATGCAGATATTAAACTAAGTTATCAAATAGGCAAATTCTACTTTTTTTTTTTTTTTTTTCTTTTTGAATGCAACAACTTTTATTAGTACCACAAAAATGCAAAATTGTCCACACAAATTGAAGTACGTCGATCTTAGCTATTCAAATTTTGGTTTTTCTTTTCTTTTTTCTCTAACAAAGGAAGGTTACTAAAATATCTAACAAACATTAATAATTCACTGATCATGTATACTATGGTAATCGTAACACTGAGATTTTTTTTTTTTATTATTATTTATTTATTATTTTTTTTTTTGTAGTATGATCATTTTGTTCAAAAAATAATGGAGCCTTCAAATTCTGTTGAAATAAAAGGAGGAAACTGTTTAGCAATTGATGTTAGGATTATGCATTTATGTTTATTTAAACAAAATTTTGGATTTTTGCAATATTGATGGAGTTTCCTTACGCATATACAATTTTTCGTGTATAAAGGAGCTACGTATTCATTGTGAGCCACCCGGCCAAGTTCAAGGGACGACCCCTGAGGCCAGAATACCATGTAAAATTAAATTGCATTGCGTTTGAGAAAAACATCACACCTTCATTCAGAGAAAAACATGCATGGGAACATTGCATACCAAATGCACCATATCAACGCAGTCAAAAACACTTTTCAATCCCCTCCCCCGTGTCGCAGGTGCGTATAAATTTGAGGGTTGAAAATCAGAAAAAATATAGAAAAGATAATACTTACTAAACTGGCAATCTGACAAGTATCGTTAATTAGTAGTTAAGCTCAATGATGAAGTAAAACTCTATAAATAATAATAAACTAATACAGTAATAAGCAAAGGAAGAGGCACTAGAGACGTACGTAACTACGTATTATCACAAGTCCTTAATATTATCACATCAAATTCAAATGCACACCCATAAGGTTTGGAGCTTAGTGGCGGAAAAGGTTGGATTCAGGGGCGGAGTCACGATTTGAAGTTAATGGAGGCCGAACTTAACGTAAAAATTATAACAATAAATACTGCTCCAAAAATGAATCTATATTTCGTAACTCATGATTCATCTTAATTAACACCACAATATTAGAAACTAAGCTAAATTAGAAAATGACAACCTGACAAGTAAAATTTATTTTTGATGTTGTATCTGATTGTTAAGTTATTGGAATTTTAATAGAAATAAGGGGGGCTAATGGCCAATATTATTAAAAATTTAATTTATGAGCTGCATAACTAATGAATTAAATGATTAGGGGTGGCTTAGCACCCAATAGTCACTTTACTAGCTCCGCCCTTCATTGAATTAGAGAAGAAGATGACAAAAACTAAATTAACGTGCAGCAAATAAAAATAAAATTATAAAGAAAATATTATCAAGGGCGATGAATGGATCATGCTAAACAAAAAGATATATATTCATTAAAAGTCACACATACATATAAAAGACGGTATGGTACGCCACCGGTCTGTCTTATTTTACATGTTTAAATAAAGTACAATATCAAGCTTCTTGATACGCCAAGAATAAATGATATATATCATTCAACAAATTCTAAAAGCATCCAAAATAATTCGGCAAAACATCGAAAATACCTCGTGGGGAGAAAAGACAAAGGGACAATAATGCATACACAGGTGGCGCATAATGAAATTGCAAAAGCAAGGGAAGGCGCCAGAATAACATAAGTTCCTGTAATGAATGCAGATGCCATTGCTACCATCGCAATTCCCGTTAGTAAATACTGAAACGCAATCGTATTTCCCATGTAGTCTTCAATTTTTCCTTCTTCTTTTTCTTCTTTCACGGCGTTAGCCTTATTATGCATGACAAGGTAGACTTGAAGCCTCATATAAGCAAATAAAACACAACACGAACAAGAGAAGGCTACAGCATTTGAAACAACAAATGCTTTGTAAGCTGTTTTCCTTAGTAGAATAGGCATTCCTTGTTTGGAGCCTTCGTTACCGTCGAAACCACCTGGTACTGCAAAAGCAGCTGCAAATGTTGCTGTTGCAATGAGAGCGATCACTACAACAAGACTGTCTCCAAACTTGGACATCATTTGTCCTATTATTTCACTTCCATTTTTCGAGTCATTACTTTTCAATACATGGGATGGACTACTGGTTTGTAGATTTCTCCATACACCCGTTTTCACTGCCTGCAATAAGCTAATGATAAAGACTAAACATAACAAAAACAATTGAAGCCTACAACAATTTCTTGCGACTACATGTCAGCAATAGCAATTGCAAAGAACCCGGTTTATCTTAGTTACATAAAGCATATCGCACTGAAGCATCATTTTATACAAGATGTAATTGAAGATGGAGAGGTAAAACTTGAATTTTGTGGAACAAATGATTAACTAGTAGACATTTCCAAAAGAAGACTTCCGCGAGAAAAGTGAGCACCGAACAAAATTGAGAGTTTAGCAAAAACACACTAGGGGGAGAATGTGAACTAATGTGTTTTTTTTTTTAAAAAAAAAAAAAAAAAAAAAAAAAAAAAAAAAAGGATTGGTGAATTGCATTCTAGATGGAATGATCAGTTGGAATGGAATGGTTTAAAGTGTGGAAATTTGGATTGGTTAGCTTTAAAAGAGTTGGAATGTTTTACAAGTTGGAAAAAAAATGAAAAGTTTCGAGTTTTAGAAAAGGAGAAGTTTACGTTTATGTTTAAGTTTACAGAGTATTACTTTCATTTGTAATCTAAGAAGAATAAGTATTTGTACCTCAATCAATATATTTCTTTTTTCATATGAAGATGCCACATCCAAAGTTGTCAAATTTTCGTTGTTGACGGCATAAATGTTGACCCCACGATCCATTCTCATTTCATCTATTTCAATGTCAGAAGCCATAAATAAATGAAGTGGAGTGTTCCCGTTGCTATCTTTTTGATTAGCCAGAGTTATAAACTGTTTATCTTCAAACAGTTTTCTGATTGTATCCCTTCTTTTATTT
Organism: Artemisia tridentata subsp. tridentata; assembly: GCA_021014915.2. Taxonomy (NCBI): domain Eukaryota; kingdom Viridiplantae; phylum Streptophyta; class Magnoliopsida; order Asterales; family Asteraceae; genus Artemisia; species Artemisia tridentata. The sequence goes on along the minus strand of CP139505.1, from coordinate 11,038,888 downwards.
TCAACGGCAACATGAAGTATATTTCTTTCTTTCGAATCATTAGTATCTAAGGATCCAATGTTGGGATCTTGCTCTAATAGTGCTTCTACTGTTGCTTTTTCTATATCATGATAAACAGCATAATGGAATGGCGCCCACCCAGTCTTATCATGGATGTACAGTAGATCAATCTTCTCCCGTAACAAGGATTTTACACACTCTAAGCCAGACTCGGGTTCTTGCCAAATATTTTTGACTACACATATAAAAGAGAAGTTGGTCATCATCAGTAAGTGATATCGAATATGATATAAAACTTATGAAATCGTACAAGAAAGTTCATTGCGACCTTTTAAGAAGTCAATTAATGTACTTGGACCAAATTATTTATAGATAGTTTGTTAAATAATCAAATAGACAGTTAAACTAGTTTCTATAAAATATATAATTGGAAACACTTCGATAATACCTTTCGTTTTAAAATTTATAAACACAAACATAAAATTTAGTAATTAAAAAACGTCGATAACAGTGATTCTGTGTGAACATGGGTGTTGCACCAACTTTGATAAAAACATACTCTCAAAAAATATACTATATATGACCATCTTTTTAAGCTAAATCATATTCATATATGAATTGAAGCTGTGCCAAAAGAGAAATATCAATCGTGGATATAGAAAGGTATTTATGGTAAGTTCATAGCTTTGAAAAGTTCCTTATAACTAACATATCACTTGACTAATGTTTTTAGCTTAAAGGAACTTCAGTTGTATCAATTTCTTTTCCAGGAAGAATAACTCTTGTTAGGATCGGATTAATTAATTTTTCCGTTCTATATACCATGTTTGAGTTTTCAATAATTATTACATGAATTTCTCTTATACAGGAATGATTGACAGATATACTTGGTGGCGATTAATGAAGACCAAGATTAATTGGCAATCCGTTTTCATTTGTAGCTAGACTAGAATTGTTAGCATCAAAACGTGTAAATCTTAATTGGTTATACGAACTTTTGAGTGATAATGACTTTTATCATAATAGTGTGATGGTGATTCAATTTTGTGATTTCCTTTTATACAAAAAATGAAAAATATAAAATGCTATTAGAGGTATAAACTGACGGAAGAATTGTGATACTGAAGCCTTCTTCATGCATATACCGACTAGAAGGTAGAACATAATCTGACACTTGATATGTGTCACAAAAATCCGGTCTATTTTACTGATACTTTCTTTATGGTGAAGCAAATATTGTTTACTACGGAGTAACACATAAATTGACCCATGGGGTGAAAATAAATATCGGACCATTTAAGGATTGGAAATATGCAAAAGCGGTGTTACATTAGAGCGGTTGAGGTAGTTATTTGTAAGGGGTATAAGGTTTATTTTCAAAGCATAAAAATTATTTTTTATCGCATGTCGTAATAACTTTACCATAAAGTTAATATAGTTTACCTGATTCTTGTGCCATGACTGCTGCATGCAGTGCAGTTTTTCCATTCGGTCCCTCGAAAGATTTTTCTTTGCTTTCATCCAATATTAGCCTCAAAATATGATGATATCCTCTTTGTGCAGCAAAGTAAAGCGGACTTTCATTGAAGACATTTTTACGATTTGCAAGTTGAGGTAGTCCATTAACCAACCAAAAGACTATTGGAGCGTGATGCTTTTCTATAGCAATATGCAAAGCAGTGTAGTTATCCGTGCTTCTTGTGACCAGTTCTTCGAGGTCAGTTTTTTCTTTGACACAGTTAATCAAGAGTTCAAGAATGTCTAGGTGCCCCTCCCTTGAAGCCACAAAAAGTGGTGTCTCCTTTTGATGATTCCGACGGTATACTAGAGATGGGTGTTTTTCAAGAATTGTTTTTAAATCGTCTGCTTTTCCAAACTCAGATAGAAGATGAATAATCGTATTCCCGTTTGGAGCCAATTCAAGTTGACCATTATCAAGTTTGTTCAATGTTGTCGACTGTTCATACTGTGATGACAATGGGTGCGTGTTTGGATGCATCGTGTGTTCCGTGTAGACTATTGATTCTGTTAACAAATACACGTTATTCCAAATCTATGGATAGTTTTGTAAGTTGGATGACACATATATAACAATGTTTGCACTAAGAACCCAAAAGATCCATTTTCTTTAATAAACCATAAGAAAAACATACAGTAATACATTAAAAAACTTAAAGTAAATTACATAAATCATCCATGTGGTTTGGCTCACTTACAAAAGTAGTTTTTCTCGAAACTATTAACCGATTATGTATCTTAGCAATTAGCATTGTTTATTATTATTAAGGCCTTGCACTTTAATATTTGCTTCGTATTCAAGTTATGTAAAGCTATGTATTGTTATCTTTGTTAATGAGATCATGAGGGGATAATCACAAATTACGATATTAGAGCCTAACTATCACTAAAAAATTTACAAACAAATCGCATCACCCTTATTTAAAGATGACAAAACAGTTCGTACCCGACGGAGAATCGATACCTGACCTCGGTTTGACTGAGAGATCCCCAAGTTGACCGAGGATGAGGATGGGAGAGGGAATATCTGAAACTGAAAAGCGAGGATGGAGGCGGGTTTGGTAATACTCCTCGGGTCCCCGCACCAGACCTCGAATATTCGTAATTATATATGTTAGGATTTAAACTAACAGTTAGTACTAATTTTCATTGTTTGGTAAGAAATTGTGGGTCCCAGGGTTTGTAGTGAGTCCCGAAAATCTGTTGTGTGCAAATCCTAAGTCACCTCCCTACTTTATAAAGGCTGATGTTATCCAGACACCCCCTATAGGGGGTGTTTGCAATCATTGGATGCATCAGGCTGTTGTACTGTCTGCTTTACGGGTTGTACATTTAACTAATATAGTATAGGTCCCACATAGTAGGGGTGTTAGGATAACACAACCCCTTTATAAATGATATTCTCTTAAAGTGGGGCCATGTTGAACCACCATCCCTCACATATTATTATTATCATTTTCTTTTATTATTATATTCATTTAAAAATAAATAATATACATATTTATTTTATTTTTCTCTTTATTTTTTATAAATTAATATATTTTCTCTCTCCACATCAAATCTAAATCCAAATCCTAAATCAAAATTTAAATCCAAATCCAAATCAAAATCCTAAACCCGTCTACAAACCAAACGAACCCTAAGTACTTGGAGTGATTAACATAGTTATTAATGATACTACTACACAGTCCTTAGCGAAAGTAGTAATTAAGACATGGATTAGAAAACTAAAACTAACGGGATGAACTAGCACTATAGATAATTATAAGTTATAACTAGCTTGTGCTAATAAGAAGGTGTAACATAATAAAACAACCATACATAGGAGCCTTTTTTATTTTTATTTTATTTTTATTTTTTTTAATGAAGAAGAAGAAGAATTGAATGCGAATATTTTTTTGATTTTGAAATAAGAAAGCATTTATTCCGAGGGGTCTTCTTTTTAAAAATTTAGATGCTTTAAATATTTTAACCGTATATACTTAGCTAGCTAGTAGATTAATTAGCAAGTATTCGATACATGTATATATAGCTGTTCGTATTTTTAGTCTATTTTCTTAATAATTTTGTCAAACGATTTGTTGTGACAATATATATGTATATATATGTTATATATAATATATATGTATATATATATATATATATATATATATATATATATATATATATATATATATATATATATATATATATATATAGGCCATGCATCCGTGCATTAAGGTACTAGTAGCTAGCTAGGTGTTATTTCACAAATATTTGAGTTAATAAAAAAAATGTAAGATCGATATGTATGTATGTATATGTTATGGGAAAGCATTAGGGCTGGCATAACAGGTTACACGAACCTGTTAAGACACGAACCTGTTAAGGTCAAATACGAACACGACCTGTTAACTAATTGTGTCATTTTTCTCAAACACGAACACGACACGAAAATTAACAGGTGCACCTGTTAAGACCTGTTAACAAAATCCGACTAATCTAATCCCAGGTTATAAATCCGACTATAGAACATCATAGCAATACCAATTCTAGAACATCTACCCTACATCTAGACCTCCCAACTCTCTTTCACTACTCTTAACTGTTTCGTACAAATCAAACAAAAGATCTCGGCAATGTTTCAACTTTTTGTGTAATCTTTAACAGATTTTTTTAGTTGAAAACAAATCTTCATAGATCTTAAACACAATAAATTGAAAGTATCCATAGACCTCAGTTTTTCTTATTCGTGTGCTATAACAATAGCCATAGACCACAAAAATATAGCACGAAAAGAAATATAACATCACTGATCTGTCAAGAAGATTCACTTCTCTTTACTATTCGAAAATCAAAAGGATTGCACAAAACAATTATGTTTCATCCAACCATTCTTTCGGTTATCAACAAATAATGAAATAACATATAAAAGCCTTACCCGAGACCATGTTACAATGATCTTGAAGCTATTTCTCTTGAAGGCACGCCGCATATGATCGACAAAAAGGGATATAGGTTGAGTTGTTATTGTGTATGTTCTGTTTTTGTTGGAGATTAGATGATAGATGTGATAAGATTAGTTGAGTGTGTATTGATCGTTTTGATGGGATGAGTTATCCAGATCTGTGTTGGGAGTGTATTAGCAAAAGGGGGCGGATTTTAGATAAGAAAAGATTAGGGTTATGAAGTGTGGTGGTAATTTAAATACTCCTAATTCTTAAACAGGTCTTAACAGGTCTGACCGTTAAACACGATATTAACACAGATACTTTAAACAGGTCCAAACCTGTTTAAGACACCAAAAACCCTGTTACATGAGGTCAAACACGAAACCTGTTAAAACAGTCGTTCAGTCGTTTAAAGGTATTAAAATTGCAAGACCCATTAAAAGAATGAAATGGAGTGACAATCTTTTTCAAAGTATAAGAAATTAGAAGAATTTAAAGAAGAAAAAATGGAGTAGATCCCTCGATTCAAGCACAAGAGAAGGTTCCCCTTACTTAACCATCTGCTTAGCGCAGATGGCCACCGGCTGCCAGTTAAAGCTTGGGCCCAATACATGTATGCCTTGACCAAGCGAGGGGCGCGGGTTCGATTCCGGCTCGCAGCATGTATTGGGTATCATAGTTAGGCATTTCACAGGCATCACACCTTTGCCGGGTAGGGGTGGTGGGTACCTTGTAGGTACACAGGGTTGAGATGTCCCTGCCAATCTACATCTTTTTTGACCAAGGTTCCCCTTACTTTAAATATGGGTGATGTTATCCTAACACCCCCTGTAGGGGGTGTTTTAATAATTGGATGTTGCCGCCGTTTTTACTGTCTGCTTTACGGATTGTACAATTTGACCAAAATAGGGGGGCCTCACATAGTAGGGGGTGTACCCCTAACACAACCCTTTAAATATATGCATCCTCATGTCTTCCTTGTCAAAGTTAAGAGCCACATAACCTAAAGTTACTTATATCTTCTTCGTTACTACTTTAATTTCTTTTCCATATACAACAAATTTAGTTCCCACTATTTACCATCTTCAAATTCTTCTTCTTCTTATTCTTCTTCTTCCTAGCTCGATCCTTATCTGCTTTACTTTCATCCTTTAATTTTTCTCTTTTCGTTTTTTTGGTGTTGAAACACATTGGAATTGGTGCACACTTTTAAAATTTTAAAAACAATGTACGTATCCCTTATATCAAATTCTAACCATATGGGCGTATATCATTTATTAAAAGGTGTCCATACACCCACTCATTTAAGAATGTACGTAGTGTAAAAGAAATAAATGGTTTCCCTTTAATTAGGTCTGTATAATCTATTGATGCCACATTTCATAGCAGAATATATGAAGTTGAAACAATTCATTGTTTAAACTTTTTAAGTTGTGATTGTCAATTAATTGAGTTGATTCGATCTAGGATGGTTAAGGACTCCCAACAATAACTCAGCTTTAAACTTTAACACTTTGTCACGTCAGCTTTAACACACTCAGCTTTAACACACCCAACAATAACTCAGCTTTAACACACCTTTAAACAGGGCGAAAGTGATTTTTTTTTTTTATTTATTTTTTTTTTATTATTATTATTATTATTTTTTACAAAGAAACCACCCTTAACGCAGCGTTAAGGGGTTAACTCACCCCCTTAACTCTGCCTTAATGCAGGTACCTCCCAACAAGTAACGCAGTTTTAACTCGATCTTAACGCACCCAAATGCCCTTTAACGCAGGTGATGCGTTAACCTTTGGGAATGGTCTTATGTACGTGCTCTTAAACTAGCTAGCGTATATTGAATATATCAATCAAAAGCACTATATCCTCGCTCCAATAAATAAGCGGGAGAACCATTAACGCTCACCTAATCACCGGTCCTATAAGAAGCAAGTATATATATAGCCTATATCTATTTTCCAGGCTTGTTTTAATTATGAAATGAAAGTTTCTAATGTTACCTTGGTGGTTATCTTCGTCAACTGATATCGATATTGATGTTAATGATGAATCGACCTTTCCTTTTCCTGCTGCCTTCATGGCCTTAAATATAATTTCGTCAAATTCATGGTTACTCAAGAGATACATTAGAGTCTTTCCATCATCATTTCTATCGGTTATCAACTCCTGCCAAGATACATCCTCCAACAGAACCTTTACCACGCCTAAATTATTTTCCTCAATCGCCACGTCCAAGGCGGTTTGACCAGAAGAGTTTTTGTAGCCCAAGAACTTCTGAAGTTCCCCAGTTTCGTCGGTATCAAGATTTGTGTTGGTTTGTTTTGCATATTGAATAAACCCCCACAACATGTTCGCAAAGCCAAGACGTGATGCGTGAATCAGAGGTGTATCTCGAAATTCGTTCTTTATTAACCAACTTTTGCATTTTTTATAAATCCCTTTAACCTCCTCAATAACAGTAGAAGGCATAGGAATTTCCCTCGATCTACATAGCTGATCTCCTCGGAGAAGAAGAGACCATATATGAAAATTATCTTCGTGGTAGCCCATGGAAGGTTGAGATGGTTTAGTAGTCAATGGGTAAGTAAGTTAAGGAATGTGGTTTGGTATGAAACTTAAGAAAATAATAATGAGTGAACGTGGTTGACCGGAAACAGCTTTTAAGTGTCTATTTAATTCTAAAAGATAAAAGATATGTTGTGAGAAGTGGAAAAGAATTAAGTAGGTGAAATGAGTATTGAATCTTATATTTATGTAGACCTATAATTAGTAGACCTCATTTTTTCATACCAATTCATTAATATATAGACCTATAATTAGTAGACCTCATTTTCTCATACCAATTCATTAAGCCTAACCACAGTCGGACGGATATAGTCGGGCGAGGAAGAGGGTCGACCGATTTCAATATCGGTCGAGCCTTATATGGCTTTGAGTTAAGATTAATATAAATCTCATATTTGTCATAAATCCAAATAACCAATCTTAGCCATGTATTTTTCATCTAAATTAATAAAACCTATTTTCACCTTTTTTTAAAAAAACAACATATCTTGCAAGCGGTAAATCTTCAAGCTACGAAAAATACACCATCGCGACGAGAATTAAATTATCTATCTATAGATATGCATTTCTCTATATTTTCGACGAATTTTTTTTTTCAAAATTTTCGCTCAGAAAAATCACATATGATTTGTAAATATCACATGTGGTTCGTAAAAATCACATGTGGTTCGTAAAAATAACATGTGATTCGTAAAAATCAAATCGCATGTGGTTTTTACAAATCACGTGTGATTTTCTTGGCAGGAATTAAAAAATAAAAAAAAAAAAAAAAAAAAAAAAAAAAAAAATCCGTCGAAAGTATATAGAATTGCATATCTATAGAAAGATAATTTAATTCTCATCGCGATGGTATAATTTTTTTCGCATAACGATTAACGGTTTGCGAGATATTTAATTTTAAAAAAAAAATTGTGAAAGTTTATATTTTTTGTTTTGATCAAAAAAATGAGTGGTCAGGATTGATTTATTGCATCTATGACAAATATGAGATCTACATTGAACTTTTGTGATGTGGCTTTAGGGTCAAATATCGGTCAACGAATAAAAAAAAAAAAAAAAAAAAAAATCGGTCTAATTTACGACCGATTCTATACACACATATAAATTCAAAAAATATAACCGTTTGCTATTAAAAAAAAAAATTGTTTTTAAACTTTACCACTTTACAACCTTATAAATACCAACCTCAAACACACTTCTAAACACACATTTCAAACACAATTCAAACAACTTTTCATCCATATTCACCATGTAAAAAAAAATGCTCCTACATCAAAAGACAGACGCTCCCGACTACCCCAAAATGCCCCGAATTTGAATTTCTCGCCGGAAAACAACTTCGAATTAACCGGCATAACACCACCACAAAATCGGGGTATTCGCTTTCGTGCACCCGCTTTTGAATATACATCAGGACTACCACAATCGAATCAAAATCAAAACCCGTTTTACGTTAATCGTCCATTTGTCAATCCATCTCGTCCTAATATGGATTATCACCAAGAACCAAGTGGGTCGTCGTATCGTCCTAACATGGATTTCTTGCATTCTTCCCAACCGTATCAAGATTATTCCCCACTTCGTAGTGCTAATCTTGAAATGGATTTGGAGGATTATATGGCAGAATATCCGACTCAACAATACTCGACCCAAAACTATCCAAGTCAAAATGCTTCGATGGGGCAACGTTCGGGTCACGGTTCGTACCATGGTTCCATGCCTGTTGAAGATGATGACGATGTCGAAGAGACGTCACCCATCAAACCAAAGAAGCCTTCGCGATGTGCTACAAAGGCGAAGGTTTAAGGCAAAAAGCCCGAATCGGCCAAAAAGAAAGAACCATGGACAAATGCGGAAGAGATCGCACTTTGTAGAGCTAGGATTTATATTTCGGAAAATTCCGAGAGATGAAACGCTATAAACAGGCACCGCTTTTGGGAGGAGGTGATAGCGTACTTTGAAAATGAAACTGGTTCACAAAGAACGTATGACTCGATCACGACCAAATGGAAGAATATGATTCGTAGTAGGGTTGGGAATTTTTGTGCTATTATGGATAATATCAAGGATAATCATGGAAGTGGTGAGAATGATGCAGACGATAAAGAAAAGCTCTTAGAGAATACCGTGTGATTTACGGTCATGATTTTAATTTGGAGGATTGTTGGAAAATTTTGAGGCATCATGATACTTGGAAGAAGGAGGTGCCTGCTTTCAGATCGAATAGTCGGAAGAAAACAAAGGGTTCTACAACTACCTCGGGGTCAACACAAGGTCCCTTGAATTTCCAAGACGTGGATGATTCTGATGATGAAGAAGAGACTAGAGAATCACGACCACAAGGTCGTGAGGCAGCCAGGAAGAAATCATCCTCCTCCTCTCATGATCCACCATCATTATGGACAAATTCGCTAGCCAATACCTTTTTCAAGTTCAAGCCGTCAAAACCGGGGAAAAATAAGGACATTGAAGAGTCGTACGTTAGGTTCAAGGAATAAGAGCTAGCGATGAAAAGAGAGAAAATTGAACTACAACGAAAGCAAGTGGAAATCATGGACATCACAAAACGGGAGCAAGATTTGATTTTCTACAATTCAGCAATCGACCCAAATTTACCCGAACGACAATGAAATGAACTTTTGCAGCTTAATGCAGCAATCAAGGCACGCTATAACTTAGATTACTATTTTAAGTTTTTAATAAGTATTGTAATGTTTAAGTTTTTAATTTAGTATTGTAATGTTTTTATTTTTAATAAATTTTAAATTTGTTATTTAAAATATTTGAATTAAAAAAATAAATAAAAAAATAAAAAAATCGGTCACCACTGTGGCAACTTGGTCATGTCTGATCACCGGAGAGAGAAAGCTGATGTGACAGCTGGTCACCACTGTGCATAGCCTAATGGCCTCTAAATCTTATTCTTTTTCTTTTTTCATTTTTTTTCTCATTAATGTTATTATCCTTTTACCTTTTGTTGTTTTTCAGCTTGTCTTTGTGTAGCACGGTGGTGATGCATCTTTGGGAAAACAATATTCTTTGGGTAATAAGTAGGTAAACAATACTCTTTGGGTAATAAGTTGGCAAACAATATTCTTTGGGTAATAAGTAGGCAAACAATATTCTTTGGGTAATAAGTTGGCAAACAATATTCTTTGGGTAATAAGTAGGCAAACAATATTCTTTGGGTAATAAGTAGGTATCATACATTAATTCTTTTATTTTTTTATGTAACACTATCAGCAAAAAAGCTGATACTAACTTTTTTAGTTATTTGTGTGTTTAAACATCAGGCGAGAAAAAAAAAAGAAAAGAAAAAAAAAACTTACTAACTATGAAACGGAAATTATACAAATACCGTGTCCTGAATATATTTGCAACCAATATTATACTAATTTCAAGTTTATGTTTTTGGTAATCAACATATTTTTTTTTATTCAAATGTGTAATACTAAAGGCAGAGATACAAAGACGAGAAACAAAAAGATGATGGCATGTAAGGCTGGGCACACTCCCTCGTAAACTATCGGTCGATCCCCAGCCAAATCACAAAGCGACCGATTCAACATTGGGTCGCTTGGGATGTGAGGGTCGGTCGCTTGTTCGGTTGCTTGGCCTTAAAATTCAATATCGATCGATACATTGACCGATTCTAAACCTTGCATATTCATCCAATTCCAACTAAAAATAACCGTTGCATTTTAAAAAAAATAATAATAAATAAATAAAAAAACACTTTTTCACCCTTATAAATACCCACATTAAACACACATCTAAACACACAATTTCAAACACACTTCAAATTCAACTTCCGACGATGAGCAAATATTCTACTTCTTAACCTTCACGGATGACTATTGTCGTTATGGTTATGTTTATTTACTTAAACATAAACATGAAGTCTTTGAGACATTCAAGGTCTTTAAAAATGAAGTAGAATTACAACTCGGTAAGAAGATTAAGGCACTTCGATCCGATAGTGGTGGTGAGTATTTAAGCCAAGAGTTTAAAGATTACCTAGCTGAGTGTGGCATTGTCCAACAACTCACTTCTCCTTATACTGCACAACAAAATGGTGTATCTGAAAGGAGAAATCGTACCTTGTTAGATATGGTGCGATCTATGTTCAATCTTACAACTTTTCCCTTATCCTTTTGGGATTATGCTCTTGAAACAGTTGTTCACGTGTTGAATAGGATTCCAACTAAGAAGGTTGATAAGATTCCATATGAAGTATGGACTGGAAAAGCTCCCAACTTTTCTTACTTAAAGGTATGGGGTTGTGAGGCGTTTGTTAAACGTGACTCACCTGATAAACTCCAACAAAGATCTGTTAAGTGTATCTTCGTAGGATACCCTAAGGAAACGAAGGGTTACTACTTTTACTTCCCACCAGAAAATAAGGTCATTGTGGCCAGATATGGTGAATTTCTTGAGGATAATCTGATATCTCAAGAATTCAGTGGGAGAGTATATGATCTTGAAAATGATCAAGAAGATACGTCACCTTCTGAGAACACTAACACACTTCCTGTGGAACCTGAAAGTTTAGGCCCTCCACCTGAAGTAGAAGTGGTACCCGTCCGTAGACCTTCAAGATCTACAAAGGCTCCTGAACGTCTATGTTTAAACATAGATGATGAGGAAACTATACTATTGGATCACATTGATGAGCCAACTAGCTATAGAGCTGCCATTAATAGTCCTGAAAAGGACAAATGGCAGGTAGCCATGGATGGGGAAATGCAATCTATGAAAGATAATAAAGTCTGGATTGAAGTAGACCTTCCACCCAATGCTAAGGTAGTTGTGTGTAAATGGCTCTTCAAAAAGAAGACAGACATGGATGGCAATGTACACACCAACAAAGCTCGTTTGGTGGCTAAAGGCTTTACCCAAACATACGGTGTTGACTATGAGGAGACCTTTTCTCCTGTGGCCGACATTAGAGCTATTAGGATTCTTATAACCATAGCAGCCTACTATGACTATGAGATTTGGTAAATGGATGTCAAAACCGCGTTTCTGAATGGTCATCTAGATGAAGACATCTATATGGCGCAACCTGAAGGTTTTGTAAATCCACAATTTCCTGAGCGTGTATACAAACTTCAAAGATCCATTTATGGATTGAAGCAAGCATCCAGGCAATGGAATAAGAAATTTGATGAGGAAATCAAGAAGTTTGGATTTACTCAAAATTTCGATGAGCCATGTGTATACCACAAAGTTAGTGGGAGTAACACTACTTTTCTTGTCCTATATGTCGATGACATATTAATCATGGGAAGTCACATACCAAGCCTTAATGAAGTTAAGGATTATCTTGGTAGCTGCTTTGCCATGAAGGATTTAAGAGAAGCAGCTTACATCCTTGGAATCAAGATCTATCGAGACAGATCTAAACGGTTAATCGGTTTAAGTCAAAGTGCTTACATGGATAAAATATTGAAGCGATTCAATATGCAGAATTCCAAGAAAGGATATCTGCCCATGCAAGTGAAACATGAATTGAGTAGTGAAATGTGTGCTTCTACACCTCAAGAGGAAGCATACATGAAGAAAGTGCCATATGCTTCTGCAGGTGGTTCTATCATGTATGCTGTTAGATGCACAAGGCCATATGTGGCATTTGCTCAAAACATGACTAGTCATTATCAGCAGAATCCAGGAAAAAATCACTGGTATGCTGTTAAGAACATACTTAAGTATCTAAGGAATACAAAAGATATGTTTCTTGTTTTCGGGGGAAATCCAGACGCAGAACTGAATGTTACAGGTTTCTGCGATGCGTCCTTTCAGACTGATAAAGATGATACGAAGTCTCAGACGGGTTATGTTTTTGTCATAAATGGAGGAGCTGTGGACTGGAAGAGTAAGAAGCAGAGTACAACGGCCATGTCTGCTACAGAAGCTGAGTAGATTGCTGCATTGGAAGCGGCACAAGAAGCTGTTTGGATAAGGAAATTCGTTAAGGATCTTGGAGTGATGCCTTCTATTGAATTACCTATAAATGTATATTGCGACAACTCTGCTGCAATTCCATTCGCCAATGAACCTGGAGTTATGAAAGGCGCCAGACACTTTAAAAGGAAATTTCACTATGTTCGAGAACAAGTTGATGATGGTGAAATTAATGTACTCAAAGTTCACACAGATGACAATCTGGCTGATCCTTTCACGAAGGCATTACCTAAGGAGACGTTTACTCGTCATGCTCAGGGTATTGGTCTTCGTTTAGCTGATAGTTTCATGTAAATCTGTTGGATTAGTATTTCGATAGGGACATGTAAAACAATTATTATTTTAATGAAATAAAGTGCGGATTACGTTTATTATCATTATTAATATTTGTGTCCTATATTTGCATGTTTAAATCCGTGAATAATTTATTATTCTAAATAGTCCGTTGTCAATTAATAATATGGGAATATTATTGAATTAAGACAAATGTGAGGATTGGTAGAATGTACTGTAAGGTTGAGACACCAATGTCACATGATATTCAATATTGGATAAATTGAATATAAGACTTATCCCAACCGCATGATTATACTTTATGGATCATAGTCATTAAGTATATCATGAATATTTATCCTCAGACTTGAGATACTAGATAATTTCCAAGAATGTAGCTCATTTTCTGTGAGATAGTCTAACGCTATCCGTAAAAGGTAGTTATAAGGGCTATTTTCGGAAATGATGCGAAGTTCGAGGGTTATGCTCATAGTCAATAAAGGATTTGTTCCTTTGACTTTTTGTTGAAGTTTAATACTGCTTGGCCACTCGTAGTATTGACAAGATGTTTGCGTGCGCACGCCCAAAGTCTATTTGGAAGACGTTCATATGTTTTGGTAATCTTGATCAATTATGTATAAACGAGAAACTACTATTAATTATGGAATGACAAAGATCCATATCCAAATTAACGCAGTATTAGTAACACAAGGATAAATATGATGATTAAATCATCACGTGGTTTTTTCCAGGAAAACCATACTCGGATCGAGCTGGGGGCATTGGGATCTGTTAAGCTAGACTAGCCCATGTCATTACTATATTAATCATTATCCAAGTGGGAGCTGTTAGAGTTTATGTATAATGTTTAATATATGTATGTCCGGTTTCGAACCCGAGACTCGGGATTGCACATAATACGTGTGAGTTCCAATGGTTTAAATGAATTAAATATATTGTATATTTATATTTATTCATTTCACTAAACTAACACTTAACGGTCGTTAGTATTTAACGTGGTTGTTTAACGGCTGTTAGATATTAAAGTTAAAGGACTAGAATTGAAAAACCAAAGAAGATTCTAGATCCCCTTTGGCTTGGGTAGATCGGCCGAACAAGAGGAGTCCAAGGGGGATTGGGTTTCCTAATCCCAATCTAACTTGGAGTAGGGAACAAGATAAGTTGCCTAAAAATACAAAAACCTTTTATTCATTGTAACCTAATCTTGAATCCCTAGCAAGCCAAATTTCTCTTCTTCTTCCCTCTAAGCTGCACAACCGATCGGCCTAATTCCACTAGGAATTGTCGACTTCGGTTTTTGCTTATTAAGTGTTTGGTTTGTTAGTGATCTTGAACCTAGCTTTTCCCATTGGAACGCTAGTATCTCGTGTGTACAAGAACGAGTGACAAGCTTATTTTAGCTTGTGTGTTTTGCCTTGTGTTCGATCAATATATAATCCCAATTTGGGTTTATACTTGTTCTTTGTGTTTACGCGAGTAAGGTACGTTTTCTATTTAGTTAATTAATTATATGTTTATGATCCATTCCGCTGCGTGATCTATATGGTTATGTGTTTATAGTATTTATATGATTCACAGAAACCAACAGTAAGTTTGATGCCTGTTGATTTATCTATTTTCTTGCCAGGATGAACTTGAGATGAATAAGGTGACATTAGCTAATGCCCTTGTGAATCTGAAATCTTTTTCTGACAAAGATGTAGGAGCTGTATGTCTTGCACTTTTTTTCTGCATACTCTTTCTTTGTTGTCTAATCTTATCTCTTTCGATGAACAATTGTAAACGAATTATAATCACACTAACTTTTATTTAGTATACAATCATTACTTTACAAACTTGGTTTACCTGGATATTTATAAATATCCAATAGAAACATACGAACCATCATACCGGTTCACTAATTGGTATGACTTTTCTAACAGACACAACTATTCTAAACGACATGTTCCTTCACAAACTTAACTGCCTTAACCGAAATTAACTACCATTCGGTTGTAGGCTTTGTTTTTGACACACTAGATCCCTTGACTTATATACATACATAAATACTACATATTTGACTTTCATGTTTGACTTTCATGGATTAGTAAATTAGTATCCAATACTCCCCCCTAATTTATTAATCCATGTCTTCGATATCTTCAAGCTTCATCATCTTTATCTTTGAACTTTGGCTTGTTTCCACTTCCTTTGTCTTGATTTTTAACACGAACTATGTCTTGAACTTTCTCCTTGATTTGATTTCTTTCTTCCTTGTCTTCAATCTCATCTCGATCATCTTTGTCACCTTTGTCACTATCTTCCTTCATTTGTATCATTTCATAATCTTGCATCTCCGATAATCTGTTTCTTTTAGTACTTGTATCACGATCTTCTGGTTCAACTTTCTTGTTGCTTGATTTAATGTCTTTCTCAATCTGGCTTTCCTTCAGAATTCTTGATGGCGTCTCTTTTCGCCCTTGTCAACACTTGATTCTTCTTCTGGATGTTTCTTATCTGAAACAACTTCATGGTTCTCTTTCTCAAACTGTTCTCCTTTTGTCTTTAACTCTTTCATCTCTTTGCTTGTGCAATCTCTCATCTTCTTGAGGTTCTCTAACTCTCTCTGCATTTGTTTCTCAAATGTTATTTCTCTATTTCTCACTTTCTTCTCAAACTCTTGTTTCTCCATCTCTAACTCTTGAAACATTTCGAACTTCCAAAACTCTATTTTACACTTCAAGTCAGTTTCTATCTCTAATCTCATGTCTTCTAACTTTTCTTTTGGAATTTCATCCTTCTCAATGACAATTCCTTTCTTTCTCGATTCTTCCTTTAAGGATGTTATCTCTTTTTCATCCTTACTAGTAACCATCAATAGCGCTGGTTCATCATCTTCGACCACAAGGTTTGCTTTTTCTTCTCTACGGTCTGGTTTTGAACAATTTGCAGCAAAGTGTCCAAACTCTTGACAATTATAACATTGTATTTCTCTAAGATCTCTTCTTGGATAATTTTGATCTCTAGGGCTTCTCCCCCCTCTATTATAACTATCTTCATTCCTATTATCTCTTATGAATCTTCCTTGGCCTCTTCCTCGTGTCTGATTACCACCTCCTCTTCTATAACTTCCATAGTTGCGTTCATAATTTCTTTCATTCCCTTGACGTGTGAACAACAACTTCTCACTGTTATCTTCCTCACTTCCTTTTCTAAACTTAAGCCTTTCTTCATAAGTCTTAAGTTTCCCGATAATTTCCTCCAACTTTACAGTCTTAAAATCAACAACCATTTCAATGGTTGCTACTATTGGTACAAACTTATCTGGCATAGCATTAAGTACTTTCCTTACTTTTGTTTGTTCATCAAACATCAATCCACATGTAGCGGCCTTTGTAATAATACTCATCAACTTCCCTGAAAATGAATCTATTGATTCATCTTCTTTCATCACGAGTCTCTTAAATTTTGATTTCAATTGTTGTGAGTGTGCCAGTTGGACGTCTTCTGTCCCAACGAATCTGGCCTTTAAAGAATCCCAAATTTCTTTTGCTGTTTTACATCCCGCAACTTGCATTTGCAAATCTTCTGGTAATCCTTGAAATAAATATGCTGATGCAGAACTATCATTTTTTACATCAATCTCTTTTGATGTACTTGTTCCTTCTACTAAATCCCATACTCCATTTGCCAACATTATCTTTTTCATTCTTAATGTCCATAATGTATAGTTCGTATTGTTTAGAACTGGAAATTGATATGATGATAATGATGAGGCGAAAACAATATTTTCGTTTTTATCTCCCGACATATTCTCTTTCCTAATGATCTTCACCTTTAGTTTCTACTAAAATCAATATAACTCTAACAATAGTCGAACTAAAATCTTTCTGTCTAACCACAATAATTTTCTAACAATTCTAACCTTTTTCTGACGCGAATTGTAATGGCAAAATTCTAATATTTGATCTATTCTCCTAATAGAAAAAAAAAACAAGTGCTGGAAAATAAAACCTGTTAATGGGCTTTATTTCTTGTGGGCTCCTCCTTTTTCTGGTTAATGAATTTATCCCCAAATAAGGACCGTTCCCTTAAACAAAAAAGGATCGTTCCTTTATCCCCAAATAAAACTGCTTCTTGTTCTTCCTTCTTCACAAATTAGGGTAAACTCTGGTCTGGTACTCCTTCTTCCGATTTTCTTCTAATCAACCGGTGGTAGTGGTTAATCGGTGTTTTCTCTTCTTCTCTGGTAATGATGGTTACCGGCTTCTTTGTCTTCTCCGGCAAACACACGGCGGCGCACAACCGGTATGTTTTTCAATTTCTTCTTTGTCTTTTTCTTATTTTTGAACGATTCCCTGAATCGTTTTCTTCTCTGTCTCTGGTTCCCTGAACCTTTGGCTCTGATGCCACTGTTGTCTAATCTTATCTCTTTCGATGAACAATCGTATATGAATTATAATCACACTAACTTTTATTTAATTTACAATCGTTACTTTACAAACTTGGTTTACCTGGATATTTATAGATATCCAATAGACACATACGAACCATCATACCGGTTCACTAATTGGTATGACTTTTCTAACAGACACAACTATTCTAAACGACATGTTCCTTCACAAACTTAATTGCCTTAACCGAAATTAACTACCATTCGGTTGTAGGCTTTGTTTTTGACACACTAGACCCCTTGACTTATATACATACATAAATACTACATATTTGACTTTCATGTTTGACTTTCATGGATTAGTAAATTAGTATCCAATATTCTTTTCCATTTGAAACAAGGTTTGACTTACGATATTTTAAATTATTTCAACTTTGAAGTGGTTTATTATTGTCTAAACCAAACTAAACAGCAACCCATATTAAGATTTCTTGGGTGTTTGGATCTTTTTCAGTCGACCAGATATCGGGGAATTGGATATGTTGGAGGACATGAAACATTCTGTGCAGACGCTGCAACGTTTTAGGCCATTGATAAAAGATTTATTGAAAAAAGTTGTCATGATTCAGGAACCGATAGTTGAGCAAATGGTTTTGTCACGTAACACCTGCTCAACTGAGGTTAAAGAGACTCGTGACGAAGATTCACCGGGGGAAATAGGAGGTCACAACACTCAAGATGCGACAAACAAGAAAGGGAAGGGAAACAAGGCGAGGAAGAGTAAGAAGAACCATGGTAAAAAGAAATGAGTGCAATAGCGTCGGCTTCTGATTGTGTGGTTTTCGTTTTTGCGTGTTCTAGGAACAAAAGTTTCATGATTAGTGGTCTTTTAAACATGATAGACATTGTCTTGTGGGTTTAAGAATGGTGGTGATGCAATCTATTTGGTAGACCTTCTAGGAGCAATCGTCAAGTTAATCAAAGTTAAGACATTTTAAAAATCTTGCATCTTGTTTTGCTTTATTTAATGAGTTTTATGGCCTGCATATATGGCGAAGAGACATATTTAATTATCAATGTTTTATAAACCGATGTAATTGCGTGTTCTTATCACGAGAGAAATTTATTGTATAACTTGATAAAATAGTCCAAAACACTAGTTAAGTTTCAAATCATAAACTAAATCATAATATTTAGTTTGGCAAAACATTTTTGTTTCATTATATTTTCAAAATCATTTTCAATTTACACAAGTCACAACAATATATAAAAAGCAAATTAAATGAAACACAAACACAACCGACATGCAAAACCTCAACCGATGAAATCCTAAGCTCGGGTTCATGAGCCACCATGAAACCCGAGAGGTAAACTAAGGGACAATCCAACACAACCAAATATTGGGCTTCCACTTGCATTTGGACCTATTCCAAGACAAGTGAAACCCAAAAAGCCCAAAATCTCAGCATGATGTTTGAAAAATGTGTCCACTTGAGGGTCTGAAAAGTCAAGAAATGAGTCTTCTCCAATCAAAGTGCAAATCTACAAAGTTGTAGCCCTACGAGTCGTGTACCTGCCATTTGAATTTCAGCTCCTAAGTCCATGTAGAATCCGGGAATTAATTTTTTGCTACAGGTACCTCAAACTGTTTCGTTTTTGCCATTCCACTTTTATCTTCGACGCAATTTCAAATCGAGCAACGGTTACAATTCGATATTTTTTTAGGACTAACATAAGACCTAACACCCTACTGTAAAGTGCCCAAAGAAATGGCAAAATCCTAGAAAATTAAACTACAGCAAAGTAACCAACAAACACACATGTATAGGCTAAGGTTTTCATTGGTTGTGCAGCATATTAACAAATTAATAATATGAATGCTACAAGACATGGACGGAGCCACTCTATGAGTGGGATGGGCCATGGCCAACCCAAAATCTTTCATTACATGTATATCTTTTTTGTTATTTGGTATAATATTTTACATAAGAAATGATTTGGCCCACCCAAATAATATTCAAACTTATTCGTATTTCAATTTTTGACTTCTTTCTTTGTTAAGCTAACAAAACTAATCGAGTTTCAACTGTCATTTTTGGATCTATTTTTTTTGGTACTTAATAAGTTTGATAAGTTAGCGGCAGATATATATAATTTAAGTTTACAAATAAGTTCATCTCGTTAGTATAGTGAGCAATATAACTTTATAAGTGAAAATTTATTTTGGCCCACCCAACATCAAAAACCTAGCTCCGTCACTGCTACAAGAAGTTGGCTTATTATCCATGATAAATATGCACGTATTTTCCATGGATCACAATTAAAAGACATGTAATAAAAAAATAAGCTAAAGAACGAAAGATTCAAATCAAGTAAAAAAACCCCGTCATGCCTTAAGTCGTGGGGTCGTAATTCCTATGCTAGGGCCCTTGTGGAAGTGTCGTCAAAGGATGCCTTACTTGACTCTCTTGTGGTTGCTATCCCCTACCCTAATGGGAACGGTCATTCACTGGAAACAATTGATATTGAATATGAGTGGAAGCCGCCAAGATGTGAGACTTGTAAAGTTTTTGATGACAATGCTGATGGATGTCCTAAGCGAGTGAAACAGGTTGTGAAAGATAAAGTGTTGGTTGATGAAGAGGGTTTCGTTGAACCTTCTAAGAAGAAAGGTAAAGGTAAGCTTCATGGTACTAATCGTCAAGTTGACGGGATTCGTTTTCAAAAGCCTAAAGTCTCGTATTACTATAGGCCGGTTACTAAGCCAAAGAATGGAGGGAGCGTCGACGTCTAACCAATCAAATACAGGTTCTCCAATAGTTAATGTAGGTTCTACTTCTTGTAACGAACCTACTATTGATCCTACTAGTAGTACGGCTCCTTCCCGGGATGACCAAGGTAAGAATAATAATTGGGTGGAGGATATCAACTTTGTTGATTTGAAGAACAGCTTTGATGTGCTTAAGGTACAAGATTCGGTTTTGGAACCTGTGATTGGCACTACAGATACTCCTGAAGTTACTTCTAGTTCTTCAAAAACTACTTCTCCGTCGCCTATGAAGACCACTCCTATTGTTGAGAAAATTGGGAAGCTTTGAACAGCTTATTATTGATGGGAAAGGCACCCTTGTGGATGATAATGGTAAACCCGTTCCGGTGGCTGATGGTATAAGGAAGGGCAACCCATTCTCTAAGGTGGGTGAAGTGGTTGATTCTGATAGTGATGATGAGGTGTTTGAGCCAAATGATCCTATGGATAGTTACATTTCATCAGCAGGAGGACATAACGAGCTTGAAGGCTATTTTCTGATGATTATGCGGCCCAGGTCTTTGATTTACCTGGGCAACTTGAGGAATATAATAAGCAGTTTGATTTCAAGCTTCAAGGCCGTTCGAGGAAGTAATCTCTTATTTGGATCTGTTTATTTGTTTGCATGTCGTTTTTGTTTTCAATGGTTGTTCTAGTTGTTGGTAGCTAGTTGTTCATTTATGGCATGTCATAAATGATATAGTGGTTGTTCAAGCGGTTGCTTGAGGTTAATGTGGCGTTTCAGCCACATTCCACTGTACTTGAAACGGTTTTTTTGGTTAATATATTTTACCAGGGTGGAAGTTCCCTTTTACCCAAAAAAAAAACCCGTGGCCATGGGATTCTCAAACACCGATTCTTAAGACCACTTAGGGTCGATTTTTACGAAAATAAATTGCCGTAAGGGCTATCCAAAAATCATTACATAAAAACACGCGGAAAAAACGCGTTTTTGGCCACTTTTACGCATACATACATAACCAAAAATATCATATGATGGCTCGTGATGCCACTGTTGGGTATTATATATAAAAATTCAAATATTACTGTAACATATAAGCGCTTCAAATAAGGTTCAAAGGTGGATCCATATCATGTATAAGGATTAATAAAATAGCATATGTTATTACCTCTTGTAGCGTGATCGGTTAAACAAATAAAGCAAGAATCAAACTCTAGTGTCCCCATAGAAACTCATGAACCCCATAATCATCAAAGTAGATGATTTCTATCGTTAGTCCATACTACACATCCTCATGTATCACCCAAATGCTAGTTCCTATTTGTTCACGATCAAACAACGAACATCGCTTTTGAATTAGTATAAAACGACCCAAAAACCTAAGGGTTTTCTTTTGGTCGATCGGTTCTTAGGGAGGAAAAAGGGTAGTGGATTTAGTTTACAGGTTATGGGATTATGAATCAATCATAATCCTAATATAACCTATTAACTTAGACAACAAGTTTGACCCCCTTCCATTTTTCTCTTTTAGTGGTCGTCCCCATAATTCCCATATTTGGTTTGGGTTTAGTCTATTTAGTTAAATCTATTACCCATTAAATAGAAGCATTTAGTTAATTAATGCGTGTACCGGATTAATTAACCACCGTTAAACGGTTCATGAATTATTTACTAATATAAACTATATCTCAAACATAAATATTTTAAATACATTATATTTGATGATACCTCGGTGTATACGTGTGTGACCCCATACGCTCACGTATTTCCAGTCGTATAATTACTTAATATGATATGAGCATATCCCAATACAGAAAGCTAAGGCAATTGAGACGAAGAAGTTACTGGAACTTGGTGAAATATAAACAGGTAAAGGAGCGAATCAAATTAGGACCTTAAAACGAGTTGGCGATATCTGTTGGGGCTCCCATTATTTTTCAGTTTGAAGCTTGCTTACTATGTATAATTCTATTCTTGTTGTTCTTCGGGGTATAAGTGATGACACATATTGGTATCCTTCTCAACGTGGAGATGCTGATGAAGCTTATTGTCAAGTGAATTCATTTGATTTTGTCTTTATTTTGCACTTGGTAAAGCATATAATGGGGAAGACGAATATTGTCAATGCTACTGAGCTAGTTTCAGCAACAAAGAAAAGTCTTAATGATTTGAAACAATGGATGAGAAATTTTTCTCACTGAGGTAAAGTTGTTTTGTGACGAGCATCAAAGCCCTCGATCAAAAGATAATCATGTAACTTTCGAACATTATTTTCGAGTAGGGGTGTCCAAAAGAACCGAGGAACCGTACCGGAACCGAACCATATATTAGAACCATGATACGGTTCTTGGTTCCTAAAATTTCAAATGTTCGTTTCTCGGGACGGTTCCGGTACTTTCCCGAAAGAACCGACTCTTTTAAATATATGAAATTTTATAGGGTTTATTTGAAACATTGGGTAATATGTACAACCTTAAAAAATATATATATATATATATTTAAAAAGAAAAAAAAAAAAAAAAAAAAAAAAAAACTACTCATTATTAACATCATCACCAAGAAAGTACGTTTATCTTGAAATCATTGTCGTAAATTTGATAATTACATATAGTGCGCTTGTTCAATCATATTTGACGTAATTAATTACTACTCATGTTGTCTATAGCTTTTCTTGTTGAAGTAAATGTATACTAATAGAAAAATCAAGTGACTTATATAATTCAAATGATTAGATTCATTAACCAATATCACAATCGCCAAAATAGAGGCATATGCATGCGAAAAGCTGTGTAGTTACAATTATTTGATTTTTTTTTTCTTTTGTAAATAGTTTAAACTCTTTTACTGAGTTTTACAAAAGTTAGTTCATATACATGATACATCAGTGGGCACAGGAATGGTGTGCATTGTTGGAGACATTTTTGTGTGTGTATTTATTGTTATAGCATTATTAGCATGTCCTTTATTAACGATCGATGACGAAAAAAATAATTTTTTTAAATACTTAGGTACTCGTGTGAATTACCGAAAATTCCCGTACCGGAACCGAACCGAAGAACTTGGGACGGTTCTTGGTTCCACTTTTTCCTTATTTTAGGTTCTCGGTTCTTTCGGTTCCGGTTCCGGTTCGGTACGGTTCCAGTCCCATGGACACCTCTATTTTCGAGTAGACATATCTCTTTCTACTGTTGACAAACAACTACATGAGCTTTGAACAATAGATTTAGCGACGCGATGGAGCTGTTAACTCTCAGCACTTATTTAGTTCTTAAAAAGGATTGTGAAGAGTTTAATATTTGATCAACTTTGTCTTCTTCCTAGGAAATATTATCCTGCATATTTTACACAGCAAGAGAGACTTCGATTGAGACACGAGTTGGAGGTTTTCTCCATTGAAATGCAAAATAACCCGAAGCTCGATGATAGGTCAACTAATGTAGATTTATGCACACGTCTTGTGGAAACTAAGAAGCGTGAGACATGTTATGTACTTGACAGATTGATTCGGCTAGTCTGGACACTTCTAGTTTCTACTGCTACAACAGAGAGAGGATTTTCAGCAATGAAAATATGTAAGGCTTGACTTCGCAATAAGATGGGAGATGAGCTTCTTGCAGATAACTTGGTGGTTTACATTGAAAAAGGAATTGTTGAAAAGTTTGATTCAAACTCTATAATCGATGAATTCAAAGGCCTTTAAGTTAGTAAAGCTGATTTGTAGTTTTTAGTGTTGACAAGTTGTAATTTTTTGGGTCCTGTGGAATAGTTATTATGGATTAGTTATAGCCTTTCATTGACATGTGACAAGGACTTGTGTTTCAAATTTTCGTCCCTCCCATAAAAAAGATGTTCAACAAGTCCCGCCATTATTTGCATGATTAGTTGTTTAATCTATTAAAATTGAATGTGTCCCTCGACTTTCTAGAAGTTCCAAGAACATGCTCTACTAGGTGACCCGGATATACTAGTGGAGTTAGTCTTAGGATTGGACGCATTATTCTGAAATCTGAATATGTTTCGTTTTGTGTCTTGCAGGTGGGGAGTAAGAGTAAAAAGGGGGAAATGCAGTTACCATTCGTCATTTTTAATGAACTTTTCCTTCCAAAATGGTTCCCTGGACATTGCCGCTCTCGCTCATAATACACGAATTGTCGATACGAAGTACAGTGCACATCATCTTTTGTAACATAATATAATACGGATTTAGTGTAGAAGAGAAAAAAATAGAAAAAGTTGGGAGGAATAAAGAAAGGTGTTTCAAGTGTTGATGGAAAGCTGAATGAGGAAATAAATGGTGTGTTTCTCTTTAACGTACACACCCGGATTAACATCTCATACATATCATGAATTAGTTTAGTTTAGATTATTTAAAAACAACTAGTATATGACTCACACTTTCACACTCATACACAAAACAGAAATATTAAATGGGCTCACAAAACACAAAACATTGTGGAATACAATCAGTCCCACACAATTCCCATATGATCCACATTCTAACATTCCCCTAAATTCTCACTTCCCACATATAACTTACGTAAAAAATTATAAAAAATTGTGCAGTTAAATTTGATGAATGCCTCGAAGATCCAATTAAATTTGAAAGACATTTCACCAAACGCGCAAGTGAAAGGAAGAATACCCAGGAAGATCTGATCTGATTTATGAAGTTGAACCTTTTGCCGCCACTTCACGTTCAAAGTGTTCAGCAGCTTCCTCAAGAGACAGTAGTTGTTGCTTTAATGTGGCGAGTTTAGCTACATTTTCTTCTTTAATATGGGCTGGCACCTTCTCTTCATAGTTCTTAGCACTCATCGCCTTGTTTAAAGTATCTCTTTGCCTAGTGAAACATGGAAAGATCAGTGAATGGTAATGGTAATAACTCCAAGTATAGGCGACAAATTTGAACCATTTACACATGAATTTGCTTGGGTTATGGGTAAATAACACAGGAGAAATTTGAACCCGAATAATTAATAATGGAATATCAAAACTCTTTCTTGGATAATTACTTGAGCGAGGACGAAAAGTAATTGAAAGGAGTGTTTGAATTCGAAATAATCTTTAGTAGTATACAAAATGCAAATCATTTGTGAATGGATTAATGCATGCATCTAGAAGATATACTTATTTTAGTTATGAAAATTTAATACCCTTAAAATTTAAGTAATATGCCAACCAACTACAAAAAGAAACACCTAAGGTTTCATCCTTCATCACTAGCAGCCAAAGTTGAATGTGATGTTTTGAAATGGTGGTTGTCTAAGGGTAAATTGAGTACTTTCGTTGCTAGCAGCCAAAGCTGAATGCAATGAAACGACGTCAATTTACAGTTTCTTAAGTTGGTGAACTTAATTGGGCACTTTCATTACTAGCAACCAAAGCTGATATAATGGGACGGCGCCAAGGCATAAAGATTTTGGGATGAAACATGCTTACATTTTGCAACTGCGGTTGGCAATATAATGTAAGTCCCATGATTCTAGGAATTGCAATTGTAGATTGGCAATTGAGTGCAGCTCTACCTTATTGAGTACTTTCATTGCTAGCAGCCAAAGCTGATGTGATGAAACGACGTCAATTTGGATCCTAATTTTTAATGAAAATTAAATGGTGAAATTTTATTTACCGTGGGTGTTTAATTTTCTTGAAAAGTTATTATCAAAAATACTAAATTGAATTTTGAAAATTCTTTTAATGTATTTAATGCAACGTTAAAACCGTAAACATGGGATATTCTTTTAGTAGTAAATTGATTTACACCCGTAGGGGTTTTGGATAGAGTCAATTTTTGCTGAAAAGAATAAACCGAGTCCACTTTCCGTGTGAAGAGTGAGACTTAATCCTATTCCTTTTCATGAGTGAGAAAAGTATAATAGGATAATTAGAATTGTCTAAATTCTAAGAAATAACTCATGGCGAATTTCTTAAAGAAATTGCATGGTTAGAAGTTATTAAATTAGAAACTAGACTAATTACCGCAAAAGTGGTAAAAAGCAAACTAGAATGTTGGATCTAGTTGTTATGCTTTAACCATTTAAATGTGCTACATACCATGATGGGGATGGTAGACTTAACTAAGGAAGAAATTGCATACCCAATTTTTTTAAGTTAATTGCATTGATGGATATTCCATCATTCACAAAGTAGAATACATTCTTTGAAGTACCTTAGTAATGTTACGTAAGGGATTCATCAAAGGTGTAGGAAAGTAAACAGCACGCTATTTGCTTTTACTGGTAATGCAACACTTACAATGTTGTCAAACCCAGTGGGAGCATTGTGTTGTAATTACTGAATAATGAGTTCATGCAGTGATCTTAAATTCAGTGGGAGCTACAAGTCTTGGTAGTTTCCCGGATTATCTCTAGAATCTCTTGAGATAAATACTTTCCAATTATAAACACTTGTGGTATTAAGGATAGTCGTGTACGTTTCCTTACTAGACGAGGTGATTCTATATCTACTTATATCTATGACACAATCATATTGATCAAATAATCAAACGATTGACGTGTTGTTTATCTGATACGTGATGTTGTTCCATGCACAAGTGGGAGAAATCTGTATTGTGTGCAAGCAACAACATAAAGAAATATGATTTATAGGGTTCTCTTGACTGTAAGGTAAGAGATCAATGTTCTAATGTGTTTTATACACATTCTAATTTATGGAACACTTGAAGTTAATATCTACTTTCATTACTAGATATTAATGACAAGGTAAATTACATACTTTCATTTTATCAGCCTTAGCTGATGTGATTAAACTATGTTAATTTACAAGTTTCTAAAATTAGATAATTATTAGAACAAGTGTCGATAAGATAATAAGACTACTTCAAATGCAAATATTTATTTATTGTTGTAATGACATAAATAAATGAAGTAATCTTATACTACTTCATATTTAGATGTTTATATATTCTTGGAATGACATAAATATATGAAGTAAATAAATTAACTTGAAATACTATTGAAACCAAGCAAGTTGTGGGTTTCATAATTACTTTAGTTATGCATATTTGTATTTTGTATAAAGATATAAATATGAAGTCTTTTATTATAAGACTTATAATAAAGTAAGACGTTATCTTGTTATGTACTTTTTTAAGACATATACAAGAAGTCATTGAGTTGATCAATGATTTATAACGTAGATTGGGATTATAACAGTTTATGTCTTTTTGGTAAGACATAGATATTAAGTGGCTTGGACAATAAGGCACTTATGTTATAAATTATGCAATTAGCTTGGAAATCTATTGTACCATTAAATTGACTTAGTTGGTAAATAGGTAAGCCAAAACGAAATATATTTATCTTACATATTGTAAGATTAACTTACAATATTAATCCTAATGAAATACATAAGTTTATGGTATGTTCAGTTAGGAAAATCAAACTCTTGAAAAATTGTTTGATTAAAGATAATTATATCTTCTAATCTTCCTAAAAGATATCAAGGTTAGGAAATTGAGTATGGATTAGATATACTCAATTTGACTCCAACCTAGAAGATTAATAAGACACCATTTAATATGGAATGTGATCAATCACATTAAGTCTTAAAATTGAAGTTCAGAATTTGTTAAACTACTTGTTGGGTAGGTTATTAACAAATTAAGGTTAGGAACTGTCAATTTGTATCTGTAAAGTCCCAAAAGAGAACAAGTTTGTGTTGCTCTATTTGCTAAGCATTTATAGGTAATCTATAAATTGCAAAAGGCGAGTGGGAGTTTTATCTTCAAAAGATAAAAAAAAAAAAAAAAATAAAAAAAAAAAAAAAAAAAAAAAAAAATTACAAGATACATAATCTTCTAAATACGCTAGAAAAATCATAATAAGGATTTAACATGTTAGTGTTAAATCTCAAGATGATGGAATTCTTAATTCATAGATCTGCAAGGATATCTCAAATATTTGTAGAATATGTTGAGGGTTATGAGTTATAGGATGGTGGTATGTCTGTTAATACATTGCAAATGTTTATTTGGAAAATTACTCATACTATGAATAATTAGATGCTGTCCAAAAAGATAACTAGTTTGGAAACGTAGTTGATCTTAAACTCTATAGTAACACTATAGAATGGAAATGAATTTCTAAAATGGAAATGAAAATCCTAAAGATTTAAATTCTCGTGTAGAAATCATAATGGACAAATTTGTATACATATTTATTGTGTGAAAAGATTATCAATCACAATTACGCAATTAAATGTGATTGAAATTCTTTCTAAGCACATTAAATATATAAAGATTATGATTGTCATTATTAGTTTCATTTATATGAAATTAATAATGGAATATCTAAACTCTTTCTTGGATAATTACTTGAGCGAGGACGAAAAGTAATTGAAAGGAGTGTTTGAATTCGAAATAATCTTTAGTAGTATACAAAATGCAAATCATTTGTGAATGGATTAATGCATGCATCTAGAAGATATACTTATTTTAGTTATTAAATCTAGTTTGATTTATAATTAAAATTAAGATATTTCTTAATATTCCTGAAAGCTAGTGGGAGTGATGTATTTATTTTCTTATTTCATATATGTTGTATAACATATAGGAAGTAACATTCCATTAACATTTGTATGTTAAGTTTTAGTTTGGAATGAAACTTCATATAGAAAATAAAACCTTGAAATATATGTTTATTTGATTATAAACATAAGCGGTAAAATAACTGATTCTAAAAGAACATGATATTCTATTAGAAGATCTAGATAGAAACATATCTTTGAAAAGATATGACATGAACAAAATCTAAGTTTGACACAAGGATTTTTCATGTACATCATGTTGCTTGTTGTATCATGCTTGGATGCAAGATGATTGACAACATTAGTATCTAATTATAAATTATTAGATAGTTAAGTGTAATGGATATGGTTTAGAATTTACATCCTCAGCCTGGATTTGCTACAAAATTCTAAATATGAACCATATGGCATATTGTTGCTTAATTGATATAGTGGACAAATCTTGAAGGATTTGGAGATATCAAAACATTACACGATGAATGTTAAAAGTTTACGGAACTTTTAAAAGAGCATATTGTTGTTGGATACAATGATGCTAGTAAGATTGAGATGACACTCAATACTAGTCATGGTGGGAGCTCATCCTTATTAGGAGACCATGTATACTAGTTATGCTCAATATTAGCATGGTTGCATTATACATAAAGAATTAGAATACTTTAACTAAAAGGTTTGGTAGTTTAATTGTCATAAATTCGTGCATAAGGATGTCACGCATTTTATGAAGTATGTGGCAATATCTAGATAGATGAATGCACACATACAAGAATTTCATTATATGAAATAAGTATTCTCAAAATTCCAATAGATCAAATTAATTGATTTATGCCTTGTCAACAAGTATGGTGGTCATGACTTGTGGCATATTCATTAATTGGAATTATCATGCTTGATCTAGTTAGTATTTGGATAAGGGACGTGTAAACAATTATTATTTTAATGAAATAAAGTGCGGATAACGTTTATTCTCATTATTAATATTTGTGTCCTATATTTGCATGTTTAAATCAATGAATTACTAATGTTATTCTAAATAGTCCGTTGTCGATCAATAATATGAGAATATTATTGAACTAAGACAAATGTGAGGATTGGTAGAATGTACTGTAAGGTTGAGACACCAATGTCACATGATATTCAATATTGGATAAAATTGAATATAGGACTTATCCCAACTACATGATTATACTTTATGGATCGTCGTCATTTAGTAAATCATGAATATTTATCCTCAGACTTGAGATACCAGGTGACTGCCGAGGATGTAGCTCATTTTCTGTGAGATAGTCTAACGCTATCCGTAACAGGTAGTTATAAGGGCTATTTTCGGAGGTGATGCAAAGTTCAAGGGTCACGCTCGTAGTCAATAAAGGATTTGTTCCTTCAAATTTGTTTTGAAGTATAATACTGCTGGGCCCCTCGTAGGGTTGACAAGATGTTTGTGTGGCCACACCCAAAGTCTATCTGGAAGACGTTCAGATGATTTGGTAATCTTGATCAATCATAAACAACGAGAAACAGAATAGTTAATTATGGAATGACCTTGATCCATATCCATATTAACGCGGTATTAGCAACAAAAGGATAAGTATGATGATTAAATTCATCACGTGGTTTTTTCCAGGAAAACCATACTCGATTCGATCTGGGGGCATTGGGATCTGTTAAGCTAGACTAGCCCATGTCATTACGATATTAATGAATATCCAAGTGGGAGCTGTTAGAGTTTGTGGATATAAATTAATATTTGTATGTCCGGTTTCGAACCCGAGGCTCGGGATTGCACACAATACGTGAGAGTTCCAATGGTTTGAATAAATTAAATATATTTTATATTTTATTTATTCATTTCACAAAACAATACTTAACGACAGTTAGTACTTAACGGGGTTTGGATAACGCTCGTTAAAGGACTAATATTGCAAAGATGGAAAGAAGGATCTAGAACCCCATTGGGCTCTAGAGGCCGGCCATACCCTTTCCTTAAGGGATATGGGTCGGTTTGGTTGACTTGGAGAGAAAGCTAGGGTTAGCCTATAAATACAATTCATTGTGTTTTAGTTTTTCCCTAATCTTGAATCCCTAACTTAGCCAAACTTCTCTTCTTCTCTCCCTCTAAGCTCTAAAGATCGACCCTCTTTTAAATCCACTAGGATTTGGTCGATTCAAGTAAAGCTTATAAAGTGTTTGGTTGTTTTGTGATTCTTGAACTTAGCTTTTCCCATTGAAACGCTAGTATCTCGTGTGTACAAGAACGAGTGACAAGCTTATTTTAGCTTGTGTGTTTGCCTTGTGATTCGATCCATATAAATCCTATTAGGGTTTATATAACTTGTTCTTGTGAGATCCGATTCCTTGTTCTTGCTAGGAATCAAATAAGGTACGTGTCTATTTAATTTTATGTTAATTAATTATATGTTATGTAGATCTATCCGCTGCGCACACTTGTGATGTTTATGTGTTTATAGACTTGTATGATTCACATATTCCCACATTTACTTATTATTTTTTAATGCAAATAGCCTCTTAAAGTGCACATTATCCCTCTTCCAAGGGACTTATTATTTTCTATAGCAACATCGGTACTTATATCTTACTATCATTTAGGGGCATGGCCGGCTATTGAAGATATAAATGAACCATATGGGGTAAAACTAACGATAGAGGACTATCCATATGCCAATGACGGTCTACTTCTTTGGGGTGCCATCGAACAATGGGCAACTTCTTATGTCGACCACTACTATCTACAAGCACATCTAGTAGAAGATAATGAAGATCTTCAAGCATGGTGAACGGAAATTCGCACAGTTGGACATGAAGACGAAAAAGATGAATCATGGTGGCACTACAACATTCACTGCTTTCGCCGGGGACTTTTTTCACCTTTCGGCGGGGACCAATACCCTTTCGCCGGTGACAAGTCACCGCCGAAACGTCACCGCCGAAAGCTGGTCGCTGATACTTTCGGTCGGGACGTTCGACAACTTTGGGCGGCGACATGTGGGTCCCACCACCTTTTCGCCAGTCAAAGATTGTCCAGCGTGGCATCAGTTTTCGGCGGGGACACTAGAATTAATTAACCAAAAAAACTAATTAATCAAGTGATTATATTAATTATTTAACAGTTTTGGCGGGGACGTGTCCCCACCGAAAGTCTTGAACATGCCAAACCGACATGTTCTCACCCAACACAAATATGCCAAATTTCATATAACACCACAAATTAACTCGCTAAAACTTTAAAATCACAAATAACATAACGGAAATACAATATATCAAATATCAATCTAGGAATATCCTTTTATTCATTGAATCACAAATGAGTTTTATAATCTAGTGAGCTTTAACAAATATTTTCACTCGAACATCTATAACTCTAAGAAACCTCCCAACAAAAGTAATTCCAAAAGCAAAGTTGGAGGGAAAATTAAATATCCTACTTTCGGCGGGGACAAATATGTTAAAAGAATGTTGGAGGGAAAAAAACGTGGGAACAATTAGCGAGCGAGGGAGGATAAGAAAATTTGGTCAAACTTTGGCAAGTCCCCGCCAAAAATATGCGTTGAATTTCTCCTACTCGGTCAGCAATTTGGTGTGCCAGGTCAGCATTGTTTTTGTCGTTTAGCGACTTTCTGCGGGGACAGGGGCGTCCCCGCCGAAAGTCTCCTCGCCCATCCTCTCTTTTGTTGTAGTGTGGCCAGAACTCAAAACCCAATATGACTTGGTTAAAATCGTCTCAACCATCATATGGGTGGTATCTGGACACCATGCAGCTGTTAACTTTGGACAATACTATTTTGCGGGATACTTCCCTAATAGACCAACCATTGCTAGAACCAATATGCCTAACGAGGACCACATTTTAAATGTTTTATCGGATCATTCACCAATATGCACTGAAGAGTGGAAATTATTCCTAGAAAGACCTGAGGCTGCACTATTGCAATGTTTCCCGTCCCAAGTCCAAGCCATGAAAGTTATGTCACTTTTAAATGTTTTATCGGATCATTCACCAGACGAAATATATGTCGGTGGAAAAATAGAGCCTGCATGGGATGTGGAGCCTGTAATAAAAACAGCGTTTGAGAAGTTCAGTGGAACATTGAAAGATCTGGAAGTTATCATAGACTCCAGAAATGAAGATCCCGAATTGAAAAACCGAAGTGGTGCGGGGATAGTTCCTTAACAGCTTCTCAAGCCTTATTCTGACAAAGCTGGTGTTCCAAACAGCATTTCTATCTAGTTCATGTTGATTTCGTTGTGAAGATCCTTGGTCCTATACTTGAATGATGGGTCTGTGTGGTACTATGGTGATACTTTGATGTTTACCATAAGCGTGTCTTGTGTTGTGTTGTGTTTTTGATTTCATATTCAAGATCACCAATCCTATGATGGAAATAGCTAGGTTAATGTTCTGTGTGGTAATAAGGTGATAATCTATGCTTTCTTTGTTGTGTATTATCATTTGCAGTAGGTTATAAGTACTTGTGTTTTGTTGTAGTATCATGCTAATAATAATAGTATGCATTTTCTGTTGATTGTAAAATGTCAAGTGAAGGAACATTAGCTCAACAAATAATTGTAGGATCTAACGCTAAACCCTCAATCTTTTTAAGTTTGAAGAAACCATAAAAAACATAGGCACAACATTACACATCCATTGATTAATTCACTTTCATTTACATGCCTAATTAAAGACACAAACATGCAGATATTAAACTAAGTTATCAAATAGGCAAATTCTACTTTTTTTTTGTTTTGAATGCAACAACTTTTATTAGTACCACAAAAATGCAAAATTGTCCACACAAATTGAAGTACGTCGATCTTAGCTATTCAAATTTTGGTTTTTCTTTTCTTTTTTCTCTAACAAAGGAAGGTTACTAAAATATCTAACAAACATTAATAATTCACTGATCATGTATACTATGGTAATCGCAACACTGAGATTTTTTATTTTATTTATTTATTTATTTATTTATTTATTTATTTATTTTTTTATTATTTTTTTTTTTGTAGTATGATCATTTTGTTCAAAAAATAATGGAGCCTTCAAATTCTATTGAAATAAAAGGAGGAAACAGTTTAGCAATTCATGTTAGGATTATGCATTTATGTTTATTTAAACAAAATTTTGGATTTTTGCAATATTGATGGAGTTTCCTTACGCATATACAGTTTTTCGCGTATAAAGGAGCTACGTATTCATTGTGAGCCACCCGGCCAAGTTCAAGGGACGACCCCAGAGGCCAGAATACCATGTAAAATTAAATTGCATTACGTTTGAGAAAAACATCACACCTTCATTCAGAGAAAAACATGCATGGGAACATTGCATACCAAATGCACCATATCAACGCAGTCAAAAACACTTTTCAATCCCCTCCCCCGTGTCGCAGCTGCGTATAAATTTGAGGGTTGAAAATCAGAAAAAATATAGAAAAGATAATACTTACTGAACTGGCAATCTGACAAGTATCGTTAACTAGTAGTTAAGTTCAATGATGAAGTAAAACTCTATAAATAATAATAAACTAATACAGCAATAAGCAAAGGAAGAGGCACTAGAGACGTACGTAACTACGTATTATCACAAGTCCTTAATATTATCACATCAAATTTAAATGCACACCCATAAGGTTTGGAGCTTAGTGGCGGAAAAGGTTGGATTGAGGGGCGGAGTCACGATTTGAAGTTAATGGAGGCCGAACTTAACGTAAAAATTATAACAATAAATACTGCTCCAAAAATGAATCTATATTTCGTAACTCATGATTCATCTTAATTAACACCACAATATTAGAAACTAAGCTAAATTAGAAAATGACAACTTGACAAGTAAAATTTATTTTTGATGTTGTATCTGATTGTTAAGTTATTGGAATTTTAATAGAAATAAGGGGGGCTAATGGCCAATATTATTAAAAATTTAATTTATGAGCTGCATAACTAATGAATTAAATGATTAGGGGTGGCTTAGCACCCAATAGTCACTTTACTAGCTCCGCCCCTCATTGAATTAGAGAAGAAGATGACAAAAACTAAATTAACGTGCAGCAATAGAAACAAAAATAAAATTATAAAGAAAATATTATCAAGGGCGATGAATGGATCATGTTAAACAAAAAGATATATATTCATTAAAAGTCACGCATACATATAAAAGACGGTACGGTACGCCACCAGTCTGTCTTATTTTACATGTTTAAATAAAGTACAATATCTAGCTTCTTGATACGCCAAGAATAATTGATATATATCATTCAACAAATTCTAAAAGCATCCAAAATAATTCGGAAAAACATCGAAAATACCTCGTGGGGAGAAAAGACAAAGGGACAATAATGCATACACAGGTGGCGCATAATGAAATTGCAAAAGCAAGGGAAGGCGCCAGAATAACATAAGTTCCTGTAATGAATGCAGATGCCATTGCTACCATCGCAATTCCCGTTAGTAAATACTGAAACGCAATCGTATTTCCCATGCCGTCTTCAATTTTTCCTTCTTCTTTTTCTTCTTTCACGGCGTTAGCCTTATTATGCATGACAAGGTAGACTTGAAGCCTCATATATGCAAATAAAACACAACACGAACAAGAGAAGGCTACAACATTTGAAACAACAAATGCTTTGTAAGCTGTTTTCCTTAGTAGAATAGGCATTCCTTGTTTGGAGCCTTCGTTACCGTCGAAACCACCTGGTACTGCAAAAGCAGCTGCAAATGTTGCTGTTGCAATGAGAGCGATCACTACAACAAGACTGTCTCCAAACTTGGACATCATTTGTCCTATTATTTCACTTCCATTTTTCGAGTCATTACTTTTCAATACATGGGATGGACTACTGGTTTGTAGATTTCTCCATACACCCGTTTTCACTGCCTGCAATAAGCTAATGATAAAGACTAAACATAACAAAAACAATTGAAGCCTACAACAATTTCTTGCGACTACATGTCAGCAATAGCAATTGCAAAGAACCCGGTTTATCTTAGTTACATAAAGCATATCGCACTGAAGCATCATTTTATACAAGATGTAATTGAAGATGGAGAGGTAAAACTTGAATTTTGTGGAACAAATGATTAACTAGTAGACATTTCCAAAAGAAGACTTCTGCGAGAAAAGTGAGCACCGAACAAAATTGAGAGTTTAGCAAAAACACACTAGGGGGAGAATGTGAACTAATGTGTTTTTAAAAAAAAAAAAAAAAAAAGGATAGGTGAATTGCATTCTAGATGGAATGATCAGTTGGAATGGAATGGTTTAAAGTGTGGAAATTTGGATTGGTTAGCTTTAAAAGAGTTGGAATGTTTTACAAGTTGGAAAAAAATGAAAAGTTTCGAGTTTTAGAAAAGGAGAAGTTTACGTTTATGTTTAAGTTTACAGAGTATTACTTTCATTTGTAATCTAAGAAGAATAAGTATTTGTACCTCAATCAATATATTTCTTTTTTCATATGAAGATGCCACATCAAAAGTTGTCAAATTTTCGTTGTTGACGGCATAAATGTTGACCCCACGATCCATTCTCATTTCATCTATTTCAATGTCAGAAGCCATAAATAAATGAAGAGGAGTGTTCCCGTTGCTATCTTTTTGATTAGCCAGAGTTATAAATTGTTTATCTTCAAACAGTTTTCTGATTGTATCCCTTCTTTTATTTTCAACGGCAACATGAAGTATATTTCTTCCTTTCGAATCATTAGTATCTAAGGATCCAATGTTGGGATCTTGCTCTAATAGTGCTTCTACTGTTGCTTTTTCTATATCATGATAAACAGCATAATGGAATGGCGCCCACCCAGTCTTGAATATCCAAGTGGGAGCTGTTAGAGTTTATGGATTATTTATTAATATTTGTATGTCCGGTTTCGAACCCGAGACTTCAGGATTGCACACATTACGTATGAGTCTCAATGTATTAATAATTAATATAATGATTTATGATTAATTATTAAATCACAAATATTCATATGGTCGAACAAGGAAAGTTGAGGGGGTTGAATGTCGAATTTTGAAACTTGAGGAGGTGTTGGACTCAAACTTAAAAAGCAAGTTTGGAGTGTATATAAACACCTCAATAGCTCCATTTAATCGTACGAGATATAACATTTAATCCCTAACCGATTATCAAAATCGGTTCTCCTCCACTTCCACTGACAAATACATACTGACAATTTAGCATGTACAGTAAAAGAGTTAATGTGATATACTAGGCATGTGCATGCATTATTAATGTGTGTACTATGCTTGCACAGTATATGTACATTTATTAGTTGACTCTTATTTTTTGTTAGTAGGTTTCGATCATGTAATATTGAACATCAAACCCTAGGTGTTGTGATGTTTTACTTGTGATCTTGAACCTAGCTTTTCACATTGAGACGCTAGTAATACGTGTGTACAAGAACGGAGTACAAGCTTCCTTTAGCTTGTTGTTACTTACCCTATTCGACTAAGGTGTAGTCGATTCCACATAAACCCTAATTAGGGTTTATACCTTGTTCTTGATAGTGCACAAAAGGTACGCATCTATTTAATATTTAGTTAATTAATTTACATGTTATTGTAGATCTATTCCGTTGCGTGTGCTTTGATGATTATGTGTTTATAGTTTATTTATGATTCACATATTCCAACAGTGGCATCATGAGCCTTTTTTTTAACATGTAATTGATTACATAAAAACCTTAAAAATTGAATCTTGATTAGATACATGCAATTGTTAATCTAGGGTTTTTTTTTTTTTGTAAACCCTAATTAGGTCGACACCTAATTAAAAGATTTAGGGTTTGTAGTTTTTTTTTAGAAAACTTGTAGAAACCCTAGGATTGCATGCAATTTTTAGGGATTAATTAATGAATACCGTATGTGATGTCATTAATTAATTAGATTGCGTACAGGATATATTGACATGCTAATATGTTGTTATACATGATTATATGTGCAATATGGGATCCATGACAAAATCTTGCATATTTTGTCATGGTATGTTTGATTGATTATTTGCTACATGGTTTTTTTTTTTAAATATATCTTATATTATGGAAGACCCTAATATATTAATAAATTGGTTATGTGCAATGTGGTATCTAATTAATTAAAACTTACGCGGCCAAGTTATTTGGCGTCTGTGGTCCATTGGGCACAATGAGCTCGAAAACCAATGGGAGTTTTATTAATTACATACATTATTTACACATAGAATTATTAATAGGATTTATTGAAAAAGGTTGCATGTGGCTATATGATATTGTATATGATCATATATGTGTTATTAATGTTATTTATTTTTTTTTAATTATTACTTGATCTTTGTGTTAAATTATGATGGATTGTAACAACAAAGAGGGTAATTTTTCATAAAAAATAAATGGACTTAATAACTATGAAACCTTTGTAGTAATTTTATTTATTGCCAAGTCTTATGTGCCGACAGTGGTTCGCTTCGCACGGTAATTTGCTCCCAGGCGAGACTAGCAATTAATAAATTACTACATAAAATAGTTTTGGCAAGAAAATCATATTTTTTTAGTTGATTGATTGCGACTGTACTAAGTGGTCGAAGCGGCGGACCTAAAATTGGCAAACTAAAAAGTGGGTTCTAGGCTGGTTCGCATTAAATTGTGACCTTAAATGGGGCGCGTTTTTAATCACCCTAGGGTGGACGTTTGCCCCCCGCCCGCCTGTGCGTCAATTTTAGACTTACCAAGTACACCATGATAAATACGAAGCATCTTAAGGCAAAGCTGTAAGTTTCTCAGCGCCTCAATTAAAAACTTTGATGATTTGAGCTACAAATGAGTAAACTAGTTTTTGAAAATATATGATACAAAGATGAATGCATGACATCTTTGTACATATTTTTTTGATTTCACACATCAAAATTTAATACCCTTTAAATTTAAGTAATATGCCGACCAATTAACACGGAAACACCTAAGATGACATCTATCATTGCTAGCAGCCTCAGCTGATGTAATGATTCAAAGATGGTAGTCGAAAGGGGTAAATTGAGCACTTTCATTGCTAGCAGCCTCAGCTGATGTGATGAAACGGCGTCAATTTACATGTTTCTAAATTGGTTAACTTAATTGAGCACTTTCATTACTAGCAGCCTCAGCTGATGTGATGGAACGGCGTCAAGGCATAAAGATTTGGGGATGAAACATGCTTACATTTGCAACTGATGTTGGCAAAATAATGTAAGTCCCATGATTCTAGGAATTGCAATTGGATATTGGCAATTGGGATTGACCCGTACCTTATTGAGTACTTTCATTGCTAGCAGCCTCAGCTGATGTGATGAAACGACGTCAATTTGGATCCTAAATTTTCAATGAAAATTAAATGGTAAAATTTCATTTACCGTGGGTGTTTAATTTTCTTGAAAAGTTATTATCGAAAATACTAAAATTGAATTTTGTAAATTCTTTTAATGTATTTAATGCAACGTTAAAACCGTAAAAGAATAAACCTAGTCTACTTTCCGTGTGAAGAGTAAGACTTAATCCTGTTCCTTTTCATGAATGAGAAAGGTATAATAGGATAATTAGAATTGTCTAAATTCTAAGAAATAACTCATGGCGAATTTCTTAAGAAATTGCATGGTTAGGAGTTATTAAAATTAGAAGCTAGACTAATTACCGCAAAATTGATAAAAGGCAAACTAGAATGTTTGATCTAGTTGTTATGCTTTTTAAAGGTGCTACATACCATGATGGGGATAGTAGACCTAACTAAGGAAGAAATTGCATACCCAATTCTTTCAAGTTAATTGCAATTGATGGATATTCCATCATTTACAAAGTAGATTACATTCTCTGAGTACCTTAGTTTGTATTACGTAAGGGATTACTCAAAGGTGTAGGAAAGTACACAGCACGCTATTTGCTTTTACTGGTTATGCAACACTTACAATGTTGTCAAACCCAGTGGGAGCATTGTGTTGTAATTACTGAATAATGAGTTCATGTAGTGATCTTAAATTCAGTGGGAGCTACAAGTCTTGGTAGTAACCCAGATTATCTCTAGAACCTCTTGGGATAAATACTTTCCAAATATAGACACTTGTGGTATTAAGGGTAGTCGTGTACGTTTCCTTACTAGACGAGGTGATTCTATATCTACTTATATCTATGACACAATCATATTGATCAAATAAGCAAACTATTGACGTGTTGTTTATTACGTGATGTTGTTCCATGCACAAGTGGGAGAAATCTTATCGTGTGCAAGCAACAACATAAAGGAATATGATTTAAATGGATCTCTTGACTGCAAGGTCAGAGATTGATGTTCTAATGTGTTTTATACACATTCTAATTTATAGAACACTTGGAGTTAATATCTACTTTCATTACTAGATATTAATGACAAGGTAAATTACATACTTTCATCATTGCAGCCTCAGCTGATGTGATGAAACTGTGTTAATTTACAAGTTTCTAAAAATTAGATAATTATTAGAACAAGTGTCGATATGATCATAAGACTACCTCAAATGTAAATATTTATGTATTGTTGTAATGACATAAATAAATGAAGTAATCTTATACTACTTCAAATTTAAATGTTTATGTATTCTTGGAATGACATAAATATACGAAGTAAATAAATTAACTTGAAATAATATTGAAACCAAGTTGTGGTATTCATAATTACTTTAGTTATACATGTTTATATTGTAAGATATAAATATGAAAGTCTTTTATTGCTAATAAGACTTATAATAAAGTAAAACGTTATCTTGTTATGTTAAGACATGTACAAGAAGTCATTGAGTTAATCAATGATCTAAAACGTAGATTGGGATTATAACAGTTTATGTCTTTTAGGTAAGACATAGAAATGAAGTGGCTTGGGCTAAGAGGCACTTATGTTATAAAGCATGCAATTGGCTTGGAAAATCTATTATACCATTAAATTGATTTAGTTGGTAAATAGGTAAGCCAAAAACGAAATATATATATCTCATATATTGTAAGATTGACTTACAATGTTAATCCTAATGAAATACATATGCGTATGGTATGTTCAGTTAGGAAAATCAAACTCTTGATATATTGTTTGATTTGAGATAACTATATCTTCTATTCTTCCTAAAAGATATCAAGGTTAGGAAATTGAGTATGGAATGGATATACTTAATTAAGACTTCAACCTAGAAGATTAATAAGACACCATTTAATATGGAATGTGATCAATCACATTAAGTCTTAAAATTGAAGTTCATAATTTGTTAAACTACTTGTTGGGTAGGTTATTAACAAATTAAGGTTAGGAACTGTCAATATGTATTTGTAAAGTCCCAAAAGAGAACAAGTTGGTGTTGCTCTATTTGCTAAGCATTTATAGATAATCTATAAATTGTAAAAGGCGAGTGGGAGTTTAATCTTAAAAAGATAAAAATTACAAGATACATAATCTTCTAAATACACTAGCAAAATCATAAAGATAATGGAATTCTTTTCATAGATCCGAAAGGGTATCTCAAATATTTGTAGAATATGTTGAGGGTTATGAGTTACAGGATCGTGGTATGCCTGTTAATAAATTGCAAATGTTCATTTGGCAAATTACTCATACTATGAATAATAGATGCAGTCCAAGAAAGATAACTAGTTTGGAAACGTAGTTGATCTAAAACTCTATAGTTATACTATAGAATGGAGATGATTTTCTACAAAAGGAAATGGAAATCCTAGAGATTTAAATTCTTACGTAGAAACCATAATGGACAAATTTGTATACATATTTAATATGTGAAAAGATTATCAATCACAATTAAGCAACTAAATGTGATTGAAATTCTTTCTAAACACATTAAATGTATGAAGATTATGATTGGCATTATTAGTTTCATTTATATGAAATTA
Source organism: Artemisia tridentata subsp. tridentata (assembly GCA_021014915.2). Lineage (NCBI taxonomy): Eukaryota > Viridiplantae > Streptophyta > Magnoliopsida > Asterales > Asteraceae > Artemisia > Artemisia tridentata. The sequence goes on along the minus strand of CP139505.1, from coordinate 10,997,040 downwards.
ATAATGGAATATCAAAACTCTTTCTTGTGTAATTACTTGAGCGAGGACGAAAAGTAATTGAAAGGAGTGTTTGAATTCAAATAATCTTTAGTAGTATACAAAATGCAAATCATTTGTCAATGGATTAATGCATGCATCTAAAAGATATACTTATTTTTAGTTATTAAATCTAGTTTTGATTTATAATTAAAGTAAGACATTTCTTAATATTCCTGAAAGCTAGTGGGAGTATTATATTTATTTTCTTATTCATATATGTTGTATAACATATAGGAAGTAACATTCCATTAACATTTATATGTTAAGTCTTAGTTTGGAATGAAACTTCACATAGAAAATAAAACCTTGAAATATATGTTTATTATCATAAACATAAGCGGTAATATAAATAATTAATTCTAAAAGAACATGATATTCTATTAGAAGGACTGAATAGAATCATATCTTTGGAAAGATATGACATGAACAAAATCTAAGTTTGACACAAGGATTTTTCATGTACATCATGTTGCTTGTTGTATCATACTTGAATAAAAGATGATTGACAACATTAATATCTAATTGTGATTATTAGATAGTTAAGTGTAATGGATATGGTTTAGAATTTACATCCTCAGCCTGGATTTGCTCCAAAATTCTAAATATGAACCATATGGCAAGTTATTGCTTGATTGATATTGTGGTCAAATCTTGAAGGATTTGAAGATATCAAACATTACACGATGAATGTTAAAAGTTTACGGAACTTTTAAAAGAGCATATTGTTGTTTGGATACAATGATGCTAGTAAGATTGAGATGACACTCAATACTAGTCATGGTGGGAGCTCATCCTTATTAGGAGACCATGTGTACTAGTTATGCTTAAAGCATAGTTGCATTATACATAAAGAATTAGAATACTTTAACTACAAAAGTTTGGTAGTTTAATTATCATAAATTCGCGGTTGAGGATGTCACGCAATTTATGGAATGTTATGTGGCAATAGATGGATGCACACATACATAAATTTCATTCTTGAAATAAGTATTCTCAAAATTCCGATAGATCAAATTAATTGATTTATGCCTTGTCAACAAGTATGGTGGTCATGACTTGTGGCATAATCATTAATGGGAATTATCATGCATGATCTGGTTAGTATTTGGATAAGGGACGTGTAAACAATTATTATTTTAATGAAATAAAGTGCGGATAACGTTTATTCTCATTATTAATATTTGTGTCCTATATTTGCATGTTTAAATCCATGAATAACTAATGTTATTCTAAATAGTCCGTTGTCAATTAATAATATGGGAATATTATTGAACTAAGACAAATGTGAGGATTGTAGAATGTACTGTAAGGTTGAGACACCAATGTCACATGATATTCAATATTGGATAAATTGAATATAGGACTTATCCCAACCACATGATTATACTTTATGGATCGTCGTCATTAAGTAAATCATGAATATTTATCATGAATATAAGGGCTATTTTCGGAGGTGATGCAAAGTTCGAGGGTCACGCTCGTAGTCAATAAAGGATTTGTTCCTTCAAATTTGTTTTGAAGTATAATACTGCTGGGCCACTCGTAGGATTGACAAGATGTTTGCGTGGCCACGCCCAAAGTCTATCTGGAAGACGTTCAGATGTTTTGGTAATCTTGATCAATTATGTATAAACGAGAAACTATTGTTAATTATGGAATGACCCAGATCCATATCCATATTAACGCGGTATTAGCAACAAAAGGATAAGTATGATGATTAAATTCATCACGTGATTTTTCCAGGAAAACCATACTCAGTTCGATCTGGGGGCATTGGGATCTGTTAAGCTAGACTAGCCCATGTCATTACTATATTAATGAATATCCAAGTGGGAGCTGTTAGAGTTTATGGATTATTTATTAATATTTGTATGTTCGGTTTCGAACCCGAGAGTTCGGGATTGCACACATTACGTAAGAGTCTGTTATGACCAAGAAACACGTTTGGAGGTGGAGGAAACACCATAAACTCGAACTAAAGATTAACTTTGAATTTTCGGTTTATTGATTGCCGAGGTGTGTATGTATTCTAGAGAGAGAAGTCTAGAACACACACACACCTCGTGTGTTACAAATGAATCCTCAAACCCTCCTGCACAACTAGGAGGGTATTTATACAAAGATATCTATGCCTTATTGGCAAGACTAGTCCTCGTATTTACAAACTATGCAATTCCGACATATGACAAAACTTTAAAGCTAACAATCTCTCCCCAAAGTGATGTCATACGGGAATTGCTTACAATGTTCCCTACAAGTAAAATTCAATACAAAAACATGAGAAAGATCTTCAAACTTCATTACTTCGTTCAGCTTGCATAATCTTCTCAGCCGCCATTTCTTTACTTGCAGACGAACTAAGTGAGCAAATCTAATTAGGGTTTAATTCAGAGTGCCCTGTGTGCTCTCCCCTAATTAGCGCTCTCCCCCAAACTGACAACCCTATAATTTGAATGCCCTGAGTGCCCTGCAGTTCGGGGGAATATGGTATCAACATCTTTATCTCACCAAATGCATCCCAGTTATTTTTCCCATGAGAGATCAGCCCGTACATTTCTCTCCCCTGCTGGTTGCGATTAATCGGAATCAACATACTGATGTGTACGTGAAATACAAACTGGAAGCCCTTTATAAGGAATCATATCAGCCCGTGAGAAGATGTCGATATACCCAATCTAACCTCCTGTATCAAAAACAACGGCTTCATGTAGTGACTACTGATGGAGAAAACCCACCATGACGAACTTGAGACTGAAGTAGAATAACCCAAACTTGTGACTTAAACTTGCACGATAGTGTGACTAAGAACCTATACTGAGCACTACAACGTAACTCCTTAAAGCATATAGGTCGTTTCATATACCCATCCATCCTTCCTTAACAGTATATGAACCTCTCTTGAATTATCCACATCTTTGTGTGACACTGAGTACTACAATGTATCTCCTTTAAGTGATAGTTAACTAGGTCTTCGTCCATCCTCCCCTTGACCTATGAAAACTAGATAACCCAAGACTTAATCACTATTCCCATGAGTGCCCAAACAAGGATCTCGAAGAATCATGCATCCAACCAACCCCGATATCTTCAAGATACTAAGTACACATACCTGAGATATTCCACTTCAACTTCAAATAAGTAATAATGAATCATCATCCTTGTAGCCACAGCTGATAATTTGACCATTGTCATCTGATTGTGAATCTTGATCAGGATCTTTTAGGCTATACGTGGTAATTTTGAAGGTGCAGTCCGATAAGTTCATTTGTGATATTGTTGTGAAAAATGCCATAAAATGCAATTCTAATGAGGCTAGAAAAATTTGAGTTTAAGAAATTTTTACGCCGAAAATTCCCCGAAAAATTCGAATTTTGGCCAAAAAATTTGAATTTTGGGCCAAAATTTTCACTCTTGTACCAGAATTTGAATCTCGCGTAAAAATGGACCGTAAAGTCTCCTGTGAAAAATAAATTTTACTCAACTTTTCCCGCCAAAAAACTCTTTTTTTTTTTTTTTTGCGAATTGCGATAATGTAGTGTTGTCCGATATCTGAATTGAGAGTCTGTCCGATATCGCAATTGGTACAAAGATGTCGGACAAAGCTGAAATGCGATAAACTTCCAGCTTCCAAATGCGATAAACCTTGTGACCCTCAATTGCGATGAAAAGTGTCAAATGCGATAAGCTTGTTCAGCTCAATTGCGATAAGTCAATAGCGATAGTCAACTGCGATAGGCAACTGCGATAAGGCCAAATGCGATACCTATCGCAATTCTCATACAAGAAATGCGATAATCTCTACGAATTGCGATAACCTCGCTGCTTTTCTTCAATTGCGATAAAACGCAACTTTTGCCCACTTTTGTTGACTTTCTTCCACTTGCAACCTTATCACTTAAGATTTTCTACTGACAATCTTTCACCAACTTGAGCAACTTGACCAATAATTCATAAACCAATGAATAAGATATTCAATATATTCCAAAACACAAATCTTATACAAAGATAATGTGATTTTCGATCAAAGAAGCTTAGAACACACCACATTCTGCCTTTGTTCATGCGTATGAATCCAGAAAGACCACAAAAGCTCACGTTTTTTATGATAAAAACGCAGCAGTTGGGTTCATTAAACACACAACGAACATAAATATAGCACTAAACTCGGCTGATGAAGAAAATGAAGAAAAACCGAGATAAAACACAACAAAAATCACCTTTATCACCTTAAAAACACCACGAGCAGTGATGAACTGAAATAAGTACATTTTATTACTATCATTTATCCTATTAATTTGACTTGTTTTACTATATTATGTATGAGGATTGATACTTAATCGTTTACTTTTGTAATTCTCAGGTAAAAACAAGCATTTGGTGAAACTTAGCGATTTTGGACTAATAATGGAGCAAAACGTGCATAAAGTGAAGAGTCTACTGACATGGACAAGATCAAGTCAATTCTGCTCCAGATGCGCCGCATCTCACTCTCGACATGCGCCGCATCTCTATCAAGATATCACCAGATACGATCCAAGATACAAGAGGACATGCGCCGCATCTAATCAAGAGTTACGCCGCATCTTCTGGCGGTGTACGAATATTCCTGAATATTATAATCTTGGACCCCACGCGAAGTTAAGTACATACGCCGCATCTACTTAGTAGATGCGCCGCATCTTCCCTCAGACAGAAACTATAAATACCCCGTAGACCAGACGAATTAAGGAGTTCGAAAACCTAAAAACCGAAGTTCGGACAGCAGAGCAAAAGGACGAATTCAGTCAAGAGGCAGCACAAGACACACCCAAATCGAAGATACAAGAGCTGTAAGAAGGTGCTGCATGTATTTAATTCATTAAGTAGTTTTGTTTTATTGTTTTAGCAAACTTTAATTCATCAGGATTGGTGGCTTGTGTAATGTGACAACGGAAAGATTGCACTCCCTTTAATACTTGCTTTCCCATCAATTAAAGTTTATATGTTGATGTCTTTGGTTACTACTTATTAGTGCATTGATAACCTCTGTGTTTATTAGTGGCTTGCGGGCATCCGACTGCGGGACAAGATGTGGCTCCCACGGTTGTTTCTAAATTGATCACTTAGGAATAACTTTTAGACATAAGTAATCATTAAGGGTTTACTCGCCGATAAGAATAGGACCAACGAGAAAGGGTTAACTATATACACTTCATATAAAGCTATCAATAAAACAAGTGACAATCTACTTAATCATAAGGACAGCCCTCTTATTGTCTCGAGTATCTATCTGTGTACGTGTGTGCTACTTGCTGATTCGTGCCTATTGGTTTATTTTATTATTTAATTACAACAAATCGTGCCAGTCTCTCAGGCTGAAACCCCCTTGCGTTAGGATATTAAAATACTGATTAGAATAACTAGATAATACGTTCCACTCTTAGTGATCGACACTCTACTTACCATTATCTTCATACTGACCGGGTACACTGCTCGTTAAGTGTGTGTGTTATTGATAAGTCGGCTAAATATAAATTTAAAACTTGAGTAGGCATTAAAACTGCTAAACCGCAACGACACATCACGCGCATCAAGTTTTTGGCGCCGCTGCCGGGGAGTGAATTGTTATTTTCTGTTAATTTGATTAGTATTTTAATTAGGTTTTTCTTTTTATTAGATTAATTGCATCATTGTACTATTTTGCATATTTGTTGTATTGTGTGTTAATTGTTTTCTTTTTATTTTTGTGTGTTTATTTTCGTTTGTGTGTTTAATTTTTGTTTTTATTTTCGTATTTTTCTGTTCTGCTATCGTTGTACTGTGCTAAATCAAACGATACGGCGCATCTGATCTCTCAGATACGGCGTATTGCGTTTAATTTTTTTATATACAACGCGTTTAATTAATTCGATACGACGCATCTTTTCCCCAAGATACGGCGTATCTGTTTTTAATAAGAAAATTTTTTCTAAGCGATAAAGTAATACGACGCATCTGCTTTTGCAGATACGGCGTATCTGTTTTTGATAAAAAAAATTTTTAAAACGTTAACGCCATACGACGCATCTTCTTTTGAAGATACGGCGTATCTATTATTTTAATTAAAAACAGTTTGCGAATTATTAAACAGATACGGCGTATCGATCTCTGTCGATACGGCGCATCTTACTGAATCAAAAATCTTTTATTTTTTAAACATAACGAAAATACAGCGCATTAACTTTCGTTAATACGACGCATTTAATTTTAATTAGATAAGCTGATTTTTGATTAATTAATTCGATACGGCGCATTCATAAATTCTAAGCGGCGTATCTATTTTCTGGATAAAGTTTGATTAAATTTTAACGATTATAAGATACGGCGTATCCAACTTTTTGGATACGGCGCATCAACAGAAGATATCAGAAACTTTTATTTTACTTTGATCGTTTCACCCTTCTTTTGCACGAGTAAGTTTTTATTTCAGGAAGATGGACGATCCGGATATTACAATGGAAGAATATATCAGATTTGAAGAGAAAAGAGCCTTGAGCAATAATGGGATATACGAGTGGGAAAGAGCAAGATATGGTGCACAGGTCATCATGGATAAAGAACCCACGATGGAAGAATACTTGTTATTGAAGCAGGAAAAGTCAGGGAAAGAGAGAAACAAATTGCCATTTCGACACACTTGGACTTTATCAATTGATGAAGAGGAAGAAGAATCATACGATTTTGGTGCAATTAGGTTTCCGGCAATAGTTATTGATGATGATATTTCTCCGGAAGTTGCCCAAGATGAAGAAGAGTCACAAGTGTTTGATTTGAATGATAATCCGGCAATTGTTTACAAAGAAGCTTATTCATCCGAAAGTGCTTATGATGAAAATAAAGATGAATGTGGAACAATGGTGTATAGTACTATTACTTGTAATTTTCCACCCGAGGTGGAAAATATATTCTCATCCTATCAAAAACACCATGATAATACCCCTTCGGATGGAGATAATAAGTATTCTGATATTGAAAAGTTTGATGCTATTGTGTACGATAACATACCGCAATTACCACAACAAACGGAAATATTTAGGTGTGGAGCGGATGAGCCAGATTTTGACCCAACGAGGGATTTTGAAGAAATCTGGGATTACTTATTTAAGGATGAAATTCGGGACGATTCTGAAATTGCAAGACCACTAGTTGAAGATGGAGATTCACAAGATGAATTGGAGTCTCTTACAACACAAAGTGGTATAAATTTATTTAATATTATTAATCCCGTTACTAATAATCTTGCTAGTTTTCCTAAACAGGTTGCAAAACATAAAGATGATGAGGTGAAATTTATGACACTACCTATTGAAGCACCTGTGATCAACCCGTATTTGGTGGAGCTCGAAGAAGAGTTTGGTGATGAGCTCTTAAACATTGCTATGATTGATGAAGATGATGATTTCGACCCTATAAAGGTTATTGAGGAACTCGAACTTTTACTTGCTAAAGATCCTTTCTCATTTTCTGCGGAATTCAAGGGACGCCTTACTACCAAAGAAACTAACCAAGAAGAAAGGAGACTCATTTTTCCTCAACATACTACTCTTTCAGATGAAGTGGGCAAGTCATCCAATTTATCAACCAAACCGGGTAAGAATAGGAAAGATGTTCATATATTGCCAAGGTATGATCTTTATTTATTTCTTCCATCTTTACTAGCAAATTTACACTCTTTTCGTGTTTATTGCTATTATCACCCGCACTTGATCCCAAGTGGGGGGAACAACACCCTATTACACAGTAAATAAGGGTGGAGTCAGGCTCGTGACTCGAACAAAAACAAGCGCTTCGTGGGAGGCAACCCATGCTTATCTTTTATTTTATTTTCTGATTTTGTGTCGAGTCAGTCCAGGCCGCACGAAGATACGGCGCATCTCAGTCCTGAGATGCGACGCATCCTCTGCAATGGTCATATCTTATTTTATTTTTCTGCATTTTTATTTTCGACTTTAAAACTATTTATCAGTTTATTTTAATGCGGCGCATCCCTGGTTAAGGATGCGGCGCATCTTTATTCTGATCCGTATTTATTCCAGGCTCGATACGGCGTATCTTCTTCAATAAGATACGGCGCATCGACTGACCTGATGATTTTCAGTTTTAATTTTTTAAGTTTTATTTTTTCCTAACTACTAATGTATTATGCAAGTTGAACCTTTCTTATCTTAGGTGTGTTTTAAAGAGTTGGTGGTATTATAGTTTCCTGGATTTCCTGTGGATACATCAAGTATGAAGTTTTAACGTTCTAATCCACATGGAAGATGATTTTTGCTCTTATACTAATGGAGGATCATACCGAGCAAATCTCAGGGGAGTTTTTCTTGTTCTAATTCTTTTATTTTCCAGTTTTTAACCTTTTATACAAACAACGAGGACGTTGTTTAACTTAAGTGGGGGGATTGGAGAATTAGAACACTTAACAATTACTTGTCCTACTTTTTCAAAAATTATGCTTAAAATGTGCTTAATATATCAAACTTAAAAAAAAAATTTAGCATGTTTTTGTTTAAGATCTAAGTTACATAACTGCACACATGACGTTATTTTCAAAAATTGTGATTTATCAAAATTCACAAATCTATGAGTGTGCCGGTGACTTGTAAACTTTAGAACTTGGCTTGTATACTATTCGAGACCACCATAATGAGTATTATTTATATAATTGGAATGACTTGTCTAAATTGGTAAAATTCTAGGATTACACCAAATAGCCTTTATATGTTATGTGTTATTAGCTAACTACACTGGTTAGTTAACCCCCGTATAAACCCTTTTGTTACTCTCATTTTTAGAGTAAGATACCCCTAGAAAAACCCTCAGAGCCATTCCTTTCGTTTCTTACACCTATGTTTAAAATGTTTCGTTACACCCTTACACCTTAGCCTACCCTGTAGATTAGAATCCGTGGTTGGTTAATTGCTATAGGCAGAGTGTGTTTCCTTACATTACCTGTGTTCGCGTGCGTAATTCATTATCTATGGTTAGGTCGGGAAATTGCACAATGCAAATTGGAGTGAAAGTAAATATTGTATATCTTTGAGTTTATTTTTCGTGTGTTTACTACTTTCACTATTACCGTTATTTCTGAAAGTATGAAAAGTATGAAAAAAATTATCCGGAAAGAAAGTTGTAGTGATGTGGTGAAATTTTACACATCTATGTTTATGTTTAAAAAAAAAAAAAAAAAAAAAAAAAAAAAAAAAAAAAAAAAAAAAAAAAATCGAAAAAAAAAAAAGAAAAAGAAAAAAAAAAGAAAAAAAGTTGGATGTTTATTTTAAGCCAACGATGTAGAGTTATGTAAGTGGTCGATATCACCACTATTTGTTGTACTATATATGGATTGAATGGGAGTTGGCAGTTATGGGAACGCCAATTAAGGTTTATTCTTTGATTAAGATCTTGTTGAGTATAATTCGTGTCTACCTAAAGCGTGTGTTTCAAGTGTTAAAGCGTGAGTTATTCAATGATATGAGTCTTATTCATGGGATGGTTGGGATAGTGATTAACCACACTTAGGATTTTAATTTATTTGTTTTGTTTTGTTTATTTTTATTTTTACACCAATTTATATCCCAAATATTATCCATACCCTGTATTGTTCTTTATCCAACCGAACCCTTGATTTATTGAGATTAGGGATTTGAGCAATCTTAAGTATCGTAGTCGTGGATTCGGCTATGTATTTATGATTTTGTCGCCCTTTTTGATATATTATTATTGGTGAAGTTTGGACCTATCTTTAGCCTATTCGAGTTAAGGATTTGAGCAATTGCAAGTATCGTGTTCGTGGATTCGATCATGTATTTGTGATTTTGTCGCCTTTTCTGGAATTTGAGATCGGTAGTGATTAAGAATAATTAACCCTTAAGCCTAAAAAAACCCTTTTTACCGCTTTAGACTTGTTATTCCTTAGCTTTAGTGGTGGAGATGTGTATACTTGCCAAGCTTATGATAGAATATTCGTCGCGACTGGACAGTTAAACGATTAGATTTGCTTTTATCGACTTATTTTATTTTACTTCTAATTCGTTAAGTGTTTAGTTGTGTAATTATGAAATAAACGAATACATGCTTAAATATAAAAATAAATCCTAAACATCTTTTAGGATACATTTTCATAAGATTAATTCTAAGGTTTACTTGGGGACAAGTAAAGTTCAAGTGGGGGGATATTTGATGAACTCAAATAAGTACATTTTATTACTATCATTTATCCTATTAATTTGACTTGTTTTACTATATTATGTATGAGGATTGATACTTAATCGTTTACTTTTGTAATTCTCAGTTGAAAACAAGCATTTGGTGAAACTTGGCGATTTTGGACTAATAATGGAGCAAAACATGCATAATGTGAAGAGTCTGCTGAAATGGACAAGATCAAGTCAATTCTGCTCCAGATGCGCCGCATCTCACTCTCGACATGCGCCGCATCTCTATCAAGATATCACCAGATACGATCCAAGATACAAGAGGACATGCGCCGCATCTAATCAAGAGTTACGCCGCATCTTCTGGTGGTGTACGAATATTCCTGAATATTATAATCTTGGACCCCACGCGAAGTTAAGTACATACGCCGCATCTACTTAGTAGATGCGCCGCATCTTCCCTCAGACAGAAACTATAAATACCCCGTAGACCAGACGAATTAAGGAGTTCGAAAACCTAAAAACCGAAGTTCGGACAGCAGAGCAAAAGGACGAATTCAGTCAAGAGGCAGCACAAGACACACCCAAATCGAAGATACAAGAGCTGTAAGAAGGTGCTGCATGTATTTAATTCATTAAGTAGTTTTGTTTTATTGTTTTAGCAAACTTTAATTCATCAGGATTGGTGGCTTGTGTAATGTGACAACGGAAAGATTGCACTCCCTTTAATACTTGCTTTCCCATCAATTAAAGTTTATATGTTGATGTCTTTGGTTACTACTTATTAGTGCATTGATAACCTCTGTGTTTATTAGTGGCTTGCGGGCATCCGACTGCGGGACAAGATGTGGCTCCCACGGTTGTTTCTAAATTGATCACTTAGGAATAACTTTTAGACATAAGTAATCATTAAGGGTTTACTCGCCGATAAGAATAGGACCAACGAGAAAGGGTTAACTATATACACTTCATATAAAGCTATCAATAAAACAAGTGACAATCTACTTAATCATAAGGACAGCCCTCTTATTGTCTCGAGTATCTATCTGTGTACGTGTGTGCTACATGCTGATTCGTGCCTATTGGTTTATTTTATTATTTAATTACAACAAATCGTGCCAGTCTCTCAGGCTGAAACCCCCTTGCGTTAGGATATTAAAATACTGATTAGAATAACTAGATAATACGTTCCACTCTTAGTGATCGACACTTTACTTACCATTATCTTCATACTGACCGGGTACACTGCTCGTTAAGTGTGTGTGTTATTGATAAGTCGGCTAAATATAAATTTAAAACTTGAGTAGGCATTAAAACTGCTAAACCGCAACGACACATCACGCGCATCAAGCAGCCACACGGTTAGCTCTTGATACCAATTGTTATGACCAAGAAACACGTTTGGAGGTGGAGGAAACACCATAAACTCGAACTAAAGATTAACTTTGAATTTTCGGTTTATTGATTGCCGAGGTGTGTATGTATTCTAGAGAGAGAAGTCTAGAACACACACACACCTCGTGTGTTACAAATGAATCCTCAAACCCTCCTACACAACTAGGAGGGTATTTATACAAAGATATCTATGCCTTATTGGCAAGACTAGTCCTCGTATTTACAAACTATGCAATTCCGACATATGACAAAACTTTAAAGCTAACAATCTCTCCCCAAAGTGATGTCATACGGGAATTGCTTACAATGTTCCCTTCAAGTAAAATTCAATACAAAAACATGAGAAAGATCTTCAAACTTCATTACTTCGTTCAGCTTGCATAATCTTCTCAGCCGCCATTTCTTTACTTGCAGACGAACTAAGTGAGCAAATCTAATTAGGGTTTAATTCAGAGTGCCCTGTGTGCTCTCCCCTAATTAGCGCTCTCCCCCAAACTGACAACCTCATAATTTGAATGCCCTGAGTGCCCTACAGTTCGGGGGAATATGGTATCAACATCTTTATCTCACCAAATGCATCCCAGTTATTTTTCCCATGAGAGATCAGCCCGTACATTTCGGGTTTGAGGATTCATTTGTAACACACGAGGTGTGTGTGTGTTCTAGACTTCTCTCTCTAGAATACATACACACCTCGGCAATCAATAAACCGAAAATTCAAAGTTAATCTTTAGTTCGAGTTTATGGTGTTTCCTCCACCTCCAAACGTGTTTCTTGGTCATAACAGAGTCTCAATGTATTAATAATTAATATAATGATTTATGATTAATTATTAAATCATAAATATTCATATGGTCGAACAAGGAAAGTTAAGGGGGTTGAATGTCGAATTTTGAAACTTGAGGAGGTGTTGAACTCAAACTTAGAGAGCAAGTTTGGAGTGTATATAAACACCTCAATAGCTCCATTTAATCGTACGAGATATAACATTTAATCCCTAACCGATTATCAAAATCGGTTCTCCTCCACTTCCACTGACAAATACATACTGACAATTTAGCATGTACAGTAAAAGAGTTAATGTGATATACTAGGCATGTGCATGCATTATTAATGTGTGTACTATGTTTGCACAGTATATGTACATTTATTAGTTGACTCTTATTTTTTGTTAGTAGGTTTGGATCATGTAATATTGAACATCAAACCCTAGGTGTTGTGATGTTTTACTTGTGATCTTGAATCTAGCTTTTCACATTGAGACGCTAGTAATACGTGTGTACAAGAACGGAGTACAAGCTTCCTTTAGCTTGTTGTTACTTACCCTATTCGACTAAGGTGTAGTCGATTCCACATAAACCCTAATTAGGGTTTATACCTTGTTCTTGATAGTGCACAAAAGGTACGCATCTATTTAATATTTAGTTAATTAATTTACATGTTATTGTAGATCTATTCCGCTGCGTGTGCTTTGATGATTATGTGTTTATAGTTTATTTATGATTCACATATTCCAACAGTCTTATCATGGATGTATAGTAGATCAATCTTCTCCCGTAACAAGGATTTTACACACTCTAAGCCAGACTCGGGTTCTTGCCAAATATTTTTGACTACACATATAAAAGAGAAGTTGGTCATCATCAGTAAGTGATATCAAATATGATATAAAACTTATGAAATCGTACAAGAAAGTTCATTGCGACCTTTTAAGAAGTCAATTAATGTACTTGGACCAAATTTTTTATAGATAGTTTGTTAAATAATCAAATAGACAGTTAAACTAGTTTCTATAAAATATATAATTGGAAACACTTCGATAATACCTTTCGTTTTAAAATTTATGAACAAAAACAGTAAAATTTAGTAATTAAAAAACGTCGATAACAGTGATTTTGTGTGAACATGGGTCTTGCACCAACTTTGATAAAAACATACTCTCAAAAAATATACTATGACCATCTTTTTAAGCTAAATCATATTCATATATGAATTGAAGCTGTGCCAAAAGAGAAATATCAATCGTGGATATAGAAAGGTATTTATGGTAAGTTCATAGCTTTGAAAAGTTCCTTATAACTAACATATCACTTGACTAATGTTTTTAGCTTAAAGCAACTTAGTTGTATATCAGGTTACATACTTACATGGGAGTTATGTGCTAAGATTGGAAATAGTTTCACTTGAATAAAGCAACTTCAGTTGTATCAATTTCTTTTCCAGGAAGAATAACTCTTGTTAGGATCGGATTAATTAATTTTTCCGTTCTATATACCATGTTTGAGTTTTCAATAATTATTACATGAATTTTCTCTATACAGGAATGATTGACAGATACTTGGTGGCGATTAATGAAGACCAAGATTAATTGGCAATCCATTTTCATTTGTAGCTAGACTAGAATTGTTAGCATCAAAACGTGTAACTCTTAATTGGTTATACGAACTTTTGAGTGATAATGACTTTTATCATAATAGTGTGATGGTGATTCAATTTTGTGATTTCCTTTTATACAAAAAATGAAAAATATAAAATGCTATTGAGTGATATGTGTCACAAAAATCCGGTCTATTTTACTGATACTTTCTTTATGGTGAAGTAAATATTGTTTATTGCGGAGTAACACATAAATTGACCCATGGGGTGAAAATAAATATCGGACCATTTAAGGATTGGAAATATGAAAAAGCGGTGTTATAAGGTTTATTTTCAAAGCATAAAAAATTATTTTTTATCGCATGTCGTAATAAACGGTTAGCAAATTACAAAGAAAAAAAGAAGAAAAGTTAATATAGTTCACCTGATTCTTGTGACATGACTGCTGCATGCAGTGCAGTTTTTCCATTCCGTCCCTCGAAAGATTTTTCTTTGCTTTCATCCAATATTAGCCTCATTGAAGACATTTATACGATTTGCAAGTTGAGGGAGTCCATTAACCAACAAAAAGACTATTGGAGCATGATGATTTTCTATTGCAATATGCAAAGCAGTGTAGTTATCCATGCTTCTTGTGACCAGTGCTTCGAGGTCAGTTTTTTCTTTGACACAGTTAATCAAGAGTTCAAGAATGTCTAGGTGCCCCTCCCTTGAAGCCACAAAAAGTGGTGTCTCCTTTTGATGATTCCGACGGTATACTAGAGATGGGTGTTTTTCAAGAATTGTTTTTAAATCGTCTGCTTTTCCAAACTCAGATAGAAGATGAATAATCGTATTCCCCTTTGGAGCCAATTCAAGTTGACCATTATCAAGTTTGTTCAATGTTGTCCATTGGTTATAATTATACCGCCATGACAATGGGTGCGTCTTTGGATGCATCGTGTGTTCCGTGTAGACTATTGATTCTGTTAACAAATCTATGGATAGTTTTGTAAGTTGGATGACACATATATTATAACAATGTTTGCACTAAGAACCCAAAAGATCCATTTTCTTTAATGAACCATAAGTCCATAAGAAAAACATACAGTAATACATTAAAAAACTTAAAGTAAATTACATAAATCATCCATGTGGTTTGGCTCACTTACAAAAGTAGTTTTTCTCGAAACTATTAACCGATTATGTATCTTAGCAATTAGCATTGTTTATTATTATTAAGGCCTTAGCCCTTTAATATTTGCTTCGTATTCAAGTTATGCAAAGCTATATATTGTTATCTTTGTTAATGAGATCATGAGGGGATAATCACAAATTACGGTATTAGAGCCTAACTATCCCTAAAAAATTTACAAACAAATCGCATCACCCTTATTTAAAGATGACAAAACAGTTCATACCCGGCGGAGAATCGATACCTGACCTCGGTTTGACTGAGAGATCCCCAAGTTGACCGAGGATGAGGATGGGAGGGGAAATATCTGAAACTGAAAAGCAGGATGGAGGCGGGTTTGGTAATACTCCTCGGGTCCCCGCACCAGACCTCGAATATTCGTAATTATATATGTTGATATCACTAGAAACCCTATTAGTTAATAGCCCAATCGTACTAAGTCAATCACCAATTGTTCTCCTAATCTCTTAATAAAACGTTTTAAACATTGTGATTATTATCATGTATGGGATAATTGTTAAAAAAAAACGTACGCAACTATACGTGAAAACCGGTTTTACGTAGCGAACTAAAAAATTTCACAAATTTTGATCTAAACTCATGAAAACCCCTTTAAAAACGCATCCTTTGACCTGCGCAGCAGGTCAAAGGTTTTTTTAAGTTATAATGACCATTTTGCCCCTTCTTCTTTGGAAAATTGCAGCCACCGTCCAAAACACTAAGTTACATAAATAGTCCCTGTCGTTACGCTAAATTGCGTCCAACGTCCAAAATCTTTTTTTTACAATATTTTTTTTTATTAACCGAAATTTATTTTAGAAAAATTATATATTTTTTTCCGAAGATCATTTTTTTTTCGAAAAATTATTTTTTTTGGAAAGTAAATTTTCTAAAAAGAAAATTTTTTTTCTTAAATTTTTTTTCTAAAAAAATTAATTTTTTCATAAAAAAAAAATTCGGAAAATAATTTTTTTAGAAATTTTTTTTTTCCGAAATTATTTTTTTTTCTAAAAAAATCTTTTTCCGAAAATAATTTTTTTATAAAATTTATTTATTTTGAAAAATTTTATTTTTTTAGAAAAATAAATTTTAGAAAAAAAAAAATTTAGAAAAAATAATTATTTTAAAAAAATTAATTTCAAAAAAAATTATTTTCCAAAAAATAAAATAATTTTTCTAAAAATAAAATTTTCCGAAAAAAAATTTATATTTCTAAAAAAAAAATTCGGAAAAAAAATTTTTAAATAAAATTCGGAAATAGAAATTTAATTTTTTTTTAAATATTAACTTTTTTTCTTAAAAAATTAATTTCGAAAAAAAAAATGATTTGTACGTTGGACGCAACTTATTTTAACTAGAGTGACCATTTATGTAATTTGTGGGGGTAGGGTACTTGTGATAATAATAATAATAATAATAATAATAATAATAATAATAATAATAATAATAATAATAATAATAAAAAACTGCTGACGTGGCGAAAACCTGTTGACCCGGTCAATTAATGCGTTTTTAGAGGGGTTTTCATGAGTTTAGATCAAAATTTGGGAAATTTTTTAGTTCGCTACGTAAAACCGGTTTTCACATATAATTGCGTACGTTTTTTAACAATTACCCCTATCATGTAGTGTCCTTACATAAAATATAACACAAAAAATAGTCATGTCAATAAATATTAAACTTTTTTTTAATAGTATTCTAAGGTTTGAAAGAAACCTCCTACAGAGACAATGAAAAGATTTAAGTTCATCGTAGCTTATATAAATCGTATTTTTATTTTGTTTCTTAATCGAATGTTGTAATTTGTTAGAATATTATTATTAGTTAGATGTTATAATTTAGTGAAATGATTGAGAGGCCTAAATTTATGCTTAATTTTATGTCTAAACTTAGGTGTCACTAGGGGTGAGCATCGGGTCAAACCTGACCCGACCCGATGAAACCCCAAACAGAAATTCCCCCAAAACCCAACCCGAGACCGAACCGAAACTTACTTGGGTCGGTTTCGATCGGCGGGTCGGTCGGTTTTGTCGGGTTTCGAACCGACCCGACCCGACATGTCCGGAAAAGTGCAACCCGATACAAAACCGCGTTTGGTTCGTTCGGGTCGAATCGATCGGGGGGTCGGGTCGGGTCCTCGTTCCAAAAGCTCACCCCTAGGTGTCACTCTTTCATTGGTTGTAACTGAGGACCCACTTCATCATAAACTAGTGAGCTAATGACACATATTTTTAAGCACAAAAATTATGTATGAGTTTGGCCCTCCTAATCATTTTTTTATGTTTTATGGGCTAAGCCCATGTTTATTTGTTTCTAGAAGATTATATATTGTATTTGATAATTCATGAAATGCAAGAAAATTATTATTCAACTCGGTATCACATCCAAAACCCTAATTTTGTTCGTTTCTCTTCGCTGCCGTAATCAACCGTATTATTTCACTTCAACGAATACTATTTGATCATTGATGTAATTGGTCTGATTGTTTAATCAATAATTATCGAGGAAATTACCAGTCAAACATGTTCAATCTCATTTATTCTTTCGTCCAATCAAATCAAACAAACCCTTTATTTTTCATTTTTTTTTTCTTTTTGCAACCAACGTCGACTAAAAACGACTGCCAACCTTAACTACCAAAAACAAATATAATCGATCTATTACTCTTCTTTAACATACAAGAATGACATGTCCAACATCAACACCTACAACGAAGTTCTGTTTTAACTTTGCTATTGCTTTATGTCCGTTTGGGAATTCATCCACATCCCAATTTACTTGGTTTGATCGGTTCACAACAACCTCATTGGGTCAACCCAATTACTTTAGCCTATCCGCATGTTAGGTATGTGTATACTCAATATGGACATGAAACAATTGATGCTCCTAGGCCACATACTTTATTGGCCCAAACTGTTGTTCAGAGCCCAAGTTGATCCGTGGCCTTAATGTAGATAATTTACTAAATTGAACGACTCTACTTTAAGAAACTAGAATAATCTTCTACAAATCCTCCTTTAATTCAAATTCCTTAAACTTCATCTTTGATGTCTCATTTTCATCGATAATCCACATGATCCAATGCAATTGTACCGCCATTCTCACAAATGAGACACACCGTTTGATTGGAAAAAAGGCTACTTTCGGCACAAGACACCAAACCAATTGGTCCACCGAGCCAGCGTCATTGTTGAAAGACAAATCATCTACATCACAACCTCATTACACCATAGCTCTTCTACAACCGTTACAATCTCGATCATCATCATTATGGTAAACACCAAACTTGCCTCGAAAGAAATACACCAACACAACATTCTGAAAGAATTTGGACAATCGATAACTCTCAACCAGTTTTTCAATGACCTATCACTCCGGTGAGATTGTGGATTATGGATTTTGAACATTCTATAAAATCTCACATAAATTCAATGGTAATGAACGCACACCGTCAATTCTACCACCACTGCGCTGAATATGACGAATCAAACACAAGCTCTTCGTTCTTTTCCTATCGGCCTACTTCGAATTGTATGATTCCTTCTCCTCGAACCTCTCTTGGATACCACTTGTTGGGATCATACACCCACGTATAAGGGATCATACAACGAATAGCTAAACAATCAAGAAAACGAAAAGACAACGTACAATGATTCACCAATTTAATTGGCTTCTCAAATCAACTCCACAAAAACTTCATTATAATAAACAATATTATAAGATGGACGCCCTGACTCGACTCTCTTAAATACCCTCACCACACTGATAAAGATTTAAAACATACCTTTTTAAGGGGTCATTTAAGCCCTAAAATCATATGTATTTGATCAATTATTGCCCTAAATCGTTTCTTTTCCCATTTTAGGTACTTGGGACGCAAAAGATGAAAACCAGCATGTTTTGGGCTAATTTGGACAAGAAAGTGAAGAAAACGACCAAGTCATGAAAAAGTCTGGAAAAGGGCTTCAGACGGCGTCACATTCTACAAGTGACGCCGCCACTTACATTTGGATGAGAAGATTTGATGAAATTTTACAAGTGACGGCTCAGATAATTTGAGAGAGTTCAGAAGCTGACGGCGTCATTACCAACTAAACAGTCCACGACGGCGTCATTACCTTGGTGGTTATCTTCGTCAACTGATATCGATATTGATGTTAATGATGAATCGACCTTTCCTTTTCCTGCTGCCTTCATGGTCTCAAATATAATGTGGTTGTTATACAGGTATTTTCAAACTCTTTCAAAAAAAAAAAAAAAAAAAAAAAAAAAACGAAACTAATTCCACCAGCAAATACGACTTAATGTTAAAGTATAATAACTATGGTGGGCCCATTGAAAATGAAAGATGGTGGAAATGATGCATGAACCAAATGAAACAACACGCACCTGCCTTTTAATTTGTTGTGTTCACATGGAAAGAGTAGTTTTACAAACACTATAAATAGATGTGTTTGTAGCTTCCGTTAGTATCCGATTCTCTTCTTCTTCTTTCACATAGTAATATTTACTATGTTTCTCCTGTAGTACCTTGTGAGTTAACATTAGAGGGTTTGTGTGGTATCTCCTAATACAAGAGATATAACGATTAGTGTTTATCCTTGTACCTAGAGAGAAGGTGTAACTCCTAGTTTTCATCATAGTGAAACGTATCTTTCCTTGCCCGTGGTTTTTACCCTATTTGAGGTTTTCCACGTTATATCCGTGTGTCATCTTTTATTATATTTTCTTATTTTAGTTGTGGGTTTGCTTCAGTCCGGTGTCACTTTTCTCAACAAGTGGTATCAAGAGCTAAGGTTGGGTGTGTGTATAATTATTTATCGTATGCTCTGTGGTTGCCACTAATAAGTGGACCCTCCACACCAAAAGATAAGTAAGATTATACTCATTCAAAAAGTGTTCAGTACTATTATTAAATAATAGTTTTGTCAAAAAGTAGATTGTTATTGTAGCAATGGCGGCAAAATTTGAAATCAACAAATTCAATGGGAATAATTTCTCGTAGTGAAAATTAAAGATGAAGGCTATCCTTAGAAAGGATAAATGTTTAGCAGCCATTGACGAAAGGCCAGCCGAGGTCACGGATGACAGTAAATAGGACGAGATGGACGAAAATGCTATTGCAGATCTTCATCTGGCATTAGCAGATGGAGTTTTGTCAAGCATAGAGGATAAGAAAAGTGCAAAGGAGATTTGGGATCATCTTGCTCGATTGTACGAGGCAAGATCGCTCCACAATAAAAGATTTCTTAAGAGGAAACTTTATGCTCTTCGCATGACGGAATCTACTTCAGTGACTGAGCACGTTAATAACTTGAATAATCTATTTTCTCAGCTCACGTCTTTGAGTTGTAAAATAGAGCCACAAGAACGTGCTGAAATTCTACTTCAAAGTTTACCTGACTCATATGACCAGCTTATCATCAACTTAACCAGTAATGTTCTTTTGGACTATCTAGTTTTCGATGATGTTGCAGCCGCCATTCTGGAAGAAGAAAATAGGCGCAACAATAGGGAGGACAGGCAAACCAGTTCAAGACAAGTGGAGGCTTAGGTGGTGACAAGAGGGAGGTCAATGGAACCTGGCTCCAGTGGGAGTCACAATCATGGTAAATCTAAAACAGGAAGGAAGAAGAATTTTAAATGCTACAAATGTGGCAAGCCGGGTCACTTTAAGAAAGATTTTCGGTGTTTAAATACCTCTAATCCTCAGGGAAATTTCGCTAGCACTTCAGAAGATGGTAACGCTCTGTGTTGTGAAGCAGCGGTTGCAAATGATGGCAGAAAAAGATTTGCAGATGTATGGTTGTTCGATACTGAATCTACTTTTCATATGACCGCAAGAAGAGAATGGTTCATCAATATAAACCTATCTCTGGAGGCGGATCTGTGTACAGTTGCAATGATCATAAACTAAGGATCATTGGAATTGGAAATATCATGATGAAGGTGCATGATGGTACAGTTCGTACTATTCAGGATGTGCGACGCGTGGAGGGCCTGAAAAAGAATCTATTGTCTCTAGGACAATTGGATGATCTTGGTTGTAAGGTTGAAATGCAAAACAAGATCATGATAGTTATAAAAGGCGCGCTTGTAGTTATGAAATGTGAAAAGGTGGCTACGAACTTATACCAACTTAAGGGAGAGATAATTGAGGAGGCGGAAGCATCTGTTGCTTCACATAGTCCATGTCATAGAGTTGCAATAACATGGCATCAGAAGCTTGGGCATATGTCGGAACAAGGAATGAAGATTCTTGTTGTAAGGAAGTTAATTCTTGGCCTCACAAAGGTTTCTTTACCTTTCTGTGAGCATTGTGTTATCAGCAAGCAGCATCGCCTAAAATTCAAGACATCAAATTCTAGAAGTGTCTCTGTTCTAGAATTAGTTCACTCTGATGTACGGCAGGCACCGGTTCTATCCCTGGGAGGAGCAAAGTATTTTGTATCCTTCGTTGATGACTATTCGAGGAGATGTTGGATGTACCAATCTTGGCTAGCTTAAAATAATACTGTAAAGCTAAGCAACTCGTTTAGTTCAATTAAAATATATAACACAGACCTACAATTACTTAATTAACTAATGATACTCATCAACTAAGGGGTTTTTTTTTTTTTTTTTTTTTTTTTTTTTTTTTTTTTTTTTAATCTTATTTTGTTTATTACCAATAAGAGGTGGTCAGACGTTTTGCTTATTTTTTTTTTCTTTTAAGTCGGACCTATTTAGACATATAACATCTTACTTAGTAAGAGGTGGGAGACTTGTCTTACTGCCTCTTACTCGATAAGAGATTGAAGACTCGTGTTAATATAATAAATTTGATGGTTTATTAACTAGAGTAAACTCCAAAATACATCCCTGTGGTTTACCCAATTTCACACCATACATCCAAAATTTTTTTTTGCTCCTTATACATCCCTCAGTTAGTAAAAGTTAACCTATATACATCCCTCCGTTAAAATAAGGACAAACGGCGCAAACCATTTCTCCGTTATCTCCTAACAAGATAGAAAGTGTTTGCACCGTTAGTCCTATGGGTTAACTCTATTTTACGTTTTCGTCCGCTTTTTTACGTTTTCGTCTGCATTTTTACGTTTTCGTCCGATTTTTTACGTTTTAGTCCGATTTTTTACGTTTTCGTCCCGTTTTTTACGTTTTCGTCTGTTTTTTTTTACGCTTTCGTCCGATTTTTTTCGTTTTCGTCCGATTTTTAACGTTTTAGTCCCTTTTTTTAAGTTTTCGACCGATTTTTTACGTTTTCGTCCGATTTTTTAGGTTTTCGTCTGTTTTTTTCGTTTTCGTCCCTTTTTTTTACGTTTTCGTCTGTTTTTTTACATTTTCGTCCGATTTTTTACGTTTTCGTCCCTTTTTTTACGTTTTGATCCATCTTTTTACGTTTTCGTCCGCTTATTTACGTTTTCGTTCGATTTTTTACGTTTTAGTCCCATTTTTTACGTTTTCGTCCATTTTTTTACGTTTTCGTCCCATTGATGAGGCGAAAAGTGTACCGCTTTTAAGGGGTCATTTAAGCCCGAAATCGTATTTATTTGATCAAATATTACCCTAAATCGTTCCTTTTGTCATTTTAGGTACTTTTGAGGGGAAATCTGGAAAAGGAGGCATTTTGGACGTTTTTGGAGCATTAAAGTGAAGAAAACGGCAAAGTCTCAAGAATCGGCTAAAAGTTACTCTTGACGGCGTCACAATTAACATGGGACGGCGTCATGCCTTGGCAAGAAAAGTTGGATGTGAAATTTACTCATGACGGGCCAGTGAGTTAGCATGAGAATTCTGACGGCGTCACGCTTTAACTAAATCAAGGGCGTCACGGCTTAAATCATAAGGGGACGGCGTCACATTCAGGGTTAGACGGCGTCAAGCCTTGATAGGCCAGAATGGATTTTTGAAGAGCTAAAGAGGGACGGCGTCAAGAAGGTCACCCGGGAACCCTAAAAGCGGCGAGGTGACGGCGTCACAATGCATAAGGTGACGCCGTCAGATCCAAAAATCTATATATAGTTTTCTAATCTTTTGTCATTAGAGAGAGCTTAGTGTGTGGAATTTTGGGATAAAACCCTAAGACGATTTTAGCTACTTTTTCAGGGCTTCTTGCCTTGAGATCTCCCATGTTTCATTGAAAGATAAGTTATCAATTAATCATTCAATATGTCTATGTGTTGTTTGATTCTATCTTATGCTTGTCTTTTGTTTAACATGTTAGGCTAATTTTATCTTGTGTTTGCTTAGATCTAATGAAACTTAGATATTGATTATTGGTTGTTAGTGTGTTGTTAGTTGTATTGGATGATTGTTTATCTATGTTAGGCTTAAGAAAACTGGCTAACTTCCTATTCGGTAACTTGCTTGAACGTCTTAAGAAACATGAACCAAACGCGTACTAAAGGTTTTTATGGTTGTATTTAATGCACAAGCGAATTCTAGTGATCCCATGTTAGGAGCTTCCTAGCCGGCTCGACATAGGAGTGAAGTAGGAGCTTGTAGAGTTTGGGGAAGTAAGTACGCCACCCCACGAATGGTATTAAGGAATACACCCGTCATCCACGCGACTAATACACACTAATTAACCGGTAAAAGATAGTTAGGGAGTAAGGAAATCTAAGTAAACACATTTCTCTACACATAAGTTTCTCACCACATTTCATTTTTGTTATTTTATTTTATTTGCATCCGTAGTAATTTTGGGTTAGTTGACTAGCAACTAATTCCGCCCACTCCTTCAAAACCGAGATTTTACTTGCTTTCATAAAAATATAAAAACATAAAAAGAATCTTCCTCAACCCTTAGACCTAATTAGAGTAGCCTTTCATACCTAACGAACACTATTCCCTGTGGAGAACGATCAATCCCCCCCGTACTTACCACTACACTATACTACATCGGTCAGGTACACTGCCTGGTGGGGTTGTAAGCCTCTTGGGATCCCTCGAGAGGTAAAACCTGTTGTAAGGTTACAAAACCACGCACATCAAGTTTTTGGCGCCGCTGCCGGGGAATAGTTATTGTTTAGGTTGAATTTTTATTTCTATTAGGTCTACTTACTAGATTCCTTTCTAGTGAGATTTTTATTTTACTTTTCTAGATTCTCTTTAGTCTATCTATTTTCTTTGTGCTTTTGTTCGTAATTTCCATTGACTCTTCCGTTCACCATTATGGAGTACGCGAATCCACCATACCACCAACCACAAAGGCCATTCTACCCTATTGACATCTCGAATTTCAAACAATATCGAGATGAACCCATATATGATGCATGGACTCGTTTTAGAAATTTACTCCGAAAATTCCCTCATCATAGTTTCGCTTTAGCATCCCTAACCCGAACCTTTTACTATCGTGTTGGCCAATATGACCAAATGCGCATTGAGGATTTTGCCAATGGGGACTTTAGGGAATTAAGTGCTGAAGAAGCATGGGATGCCATAGAAGATTGTGCCCAATATTATTATAGGGTAGACAACCCAACAAACGTTAGTACAAGTCAATTGAATAAAAATTTCCTGGATCATGAAACAAGTTTGTTTGGGGATGAATACATTAGTGTTGAGATACCTAAGTGGTTGTCATGTAATGCCATAGTACAAAACAAACACATAGGTGACCTTGATGTGATGGAGGATCTAGCCGAGCATGATCACATTGATCAAAAAGACCTAGGTTTTGTGATCGATGACGATGAATCTCAAGAAACACATGATGAATCTTTTGGGCAATTTGAATATAGCAGTCAGAATATTGAGGATGATCCTTATGATTCGGATATAGAAGTTGAGATGCCTAGAGAAGCACTTGAGATACTAGGGAAAATGTTAGGGTTAGATTCTACTAAAACACATGATGAGGATATAGGTGATCTTGACACAAGGAATGATGAGGTAAGTAACATAAGCCCACCAAGTACCCCACAAGTCCTACCATCATTTGAGGCACACACACCGCCCGTGACTTACCCGGAAGAAGTTGAGGAGACTATAGGAACCCCAATAGAGGTAGAGCCCTTGGACCAAACACAACTAGAAGAAATAGGTTTGAATGCTTGTAGCCACAACCTTTCTTTTAGTTCTATGGAAGTTCCTAGTTTTGATGAACCGGAGCCTCAACCAAAACCGTTACCTAATCTTCCATCTTTAGATGTAAATTTAGGAATTGAATTAGGTCCCGATCCACCCATCAAAACATATAGTCCGGGTAGTCTTAAGTTTAAGGTAGTGGACATTAAGCCTTGTAGTGAGGAAGACAATATAGGAGTGAAAAATGACCTTACATGTCTACATCACCCATTCATGATTGATCACAAGAAACATTATGGGTTTAAACCGGGTTTATTAGGTCAAGATGGATTCCCAACTAGGAGTCTCTCAAAGTTGATAGAAGATGATCCCTTTTTAGGAGGAAACTCAAAATCACCCATTGACCAAAGTGAACTAGGCAAGGTTATGATGAAAGGAGCACACCCCTTTGAGCATATAATTCATCCACCACTCTTTCCTCACGTGGCATACTCCTACCGAGCTGGTGTGTATCGCTACTATCACCCGCACTTAATCCTAAGTGTAGGGAAAACCTCCCCTATTTTTGTTAAATAAGGGTAGAGTCAGGCTCGTGACTCGAACAAAAACAAGCGCTTATTGGGAGGCAACCCAAGTTTTATTTGCTTTGTGTGTTTATTTGTTTGTTTGTTTGTTTTTATTTGCTTCCGTATGTGTGTTTAATTTTTATTCTTATTGATTCATGTTCAAGAGTAATTTGTGAAAATGCTTTATTTTGTTTTTAACTTCGTCTTAACTACATATAAAGGTATTTTGCAAAAGTTAAGTGTAAGGGAAATCTAAATCGGTTTATTAGAACACAAATGAACATGAATCATAATAATAATAAATGAACATACATATTCGTAATTGCTTGAGTCAAATGCTTGTATCGAGTCATAATGATGTTTTGCAGGATTTCCAGGAAGTAAGGTAAAGGTTTTTCCAGAAATTTTCCGGAAACTTAAAATGAAAATTTTTGTCAGGTCATTTCTGACGGCGTCAGGGGTTATAACCTGACGGCGTCAGATTTAATTTCCAGAAATTTTTGAAAGTTTTGTTTTTAGAAAAGTTTTTACTAAAATTTCCAACTTATAATCTCCAGGAATCTGCAAAATTATCATTCCACAAGCATTATATCCTTATATATAGATTTTTCCCGCCGATGTTATGCAGGTTTTCGTGTTTGTTTTCTCAGGTTTAACAGGTTATTTTGGACAAGGAGATGTTTATGGAATCAAGCTTATGGCGATGCATTAGTCATGGAGCTTCAACATTCTCTTTGGAGGAAGATTTAACCGTGTAATTTCATTATCCACCGAACGAATCAGGGGAGTATTTGATTTCATTCTTTTACTTTTTTCTTTTACATTTGTTATTTGAACATTGGGGACAATGTTCATCTTAAGTGTAAGGGGAGGGTAAAAGTACGATTTTAGAGAATGCCATTGCGCTTGATTTTTGCTTGTTTAATGGTAGATGTGTAATAAAACTGAGATAAATACCTGTTAGGGTAATTTTAGTGCCAAATTTAAAATTTTTTACAACATATAGGAGTGAAACTTTGATTTTAATGAGCGTCTCACGGATAGGAGTTATATGACTAGCACAAAAACCGTACCACTAAAAAAATTTTCCACCCCCAAATATGTGAGGTTCGCCCCTAGAATTGGTAGGAAAAGCATTTATGCTATGATGTGTGTACCGGTAGCACTTAGATTCTAGAACTTGCGTTAGGACCATTCCGAGGCCACAAGTGAGACTACATTCGTGTAGTTAGATTTACTACATGATAAGAGGCATTTGGATTAACCCATTGTTTTACACCTATGTTTTTGTTATAATTACTTTGGCTACATTGGTCAAGTAATTCTCCCACACCTTTTGCGTTGTACTCATTTTTAGTACACGATACCCCTAGTACACCCCTCAGAGCCTATCTTTTCGTTTCGACCTTTAAGCATTTTACTTAAAGGAAGAATTTGTTACACCCCACTAAAATGTACACCCAAATCGCCTTAGCCTACCTTGTATGCACTCATTTTTAGTGCATTATTGTTACAACATTTGTTTAAACCCAAGTTAATTATCTAGTTGATTACATGGTTGCTAAGTCGAGTCATATCCTTGTACATATTGTTTTGGGACGATTGGGACTCATGGGTAAAGTACTAGTATAATGGAGTAATGGGGAAGAACATCATTTATTACCCCCATATGTGCTAAATGTTTTAAAAGTACTCCAAGTTTTTCAATTATCTTAATTCGAGTCATTAGATTAGTATTTGTAAAGTTATGTAAAAATTCAAGTGTAAGGGGGATGCAATGCCCCTATGATGTATTATTTTGGATGGTAGGGTAAAAGTGTATGCAAAAAAAAAAAAAAAAATAAATAAAAATAAAAAAAAAAAAATCAAGAAAAATACAAAAAAATGAGAAAATGAAAAGTAGAAAAAACATACGGACTACCATCCCGTTTCATTTTATGTTTATTTTATGTTTTTGTTATTTTGTTATTTCGTTTCTAGCTTAAGATCGAGTCTAGTCTTGGCTTAGCAACATTGTATAGTACATGTAATTGATCAAGATCTTTAACTCGCCACCAGTAAAATATCCTTTATCCAACCAAACCGTGTTTTCCTTTTCCCTACACCTAACATTATAACCCATTTAAAAGCCCTCTTTGATAGTTTATCTTAGGTGCTTACGCCTAGTGGAGGAGGTTTTCGATCCTTTCCCAAGCTTATAGTAATCTATTTGCTATGACAGGTAGTGAGAGATATTTTCCGTTTTCATTTATGAGATTTATTTTGATGACACTTGAGAGATGTGAGTATCTAAACACTATTTGTGAGGTGCTAGTATATAATCTCCGTGCTTATTATGATTGAAGTGGAACGATTATTTGTTGTAATTACTTTTATGTTTGCATTAAATGACCCCTAACTTGTATTTTGATTAGAATAAAAGCGCATTTGCTTGAGGACAAGCAAATCTCAAGTGTAAGGGTATTTGATGAGGCGAAAAGTGTACCGCTTTTAAGGGGTCATTTAAGCCCGAAATCGTATTTATTTGATCAAATATTACCCTAAATCGTTCCTTTTGTCATTTTAGGTACTTTTGAGGAGAAATCTGGAAAAGGAGGCATTTTGGACGTTTTTGGAGCATTAAAGTGAAGAAAACGGCAAAGTCTCAAGAATCGGCTAAAAGTTACTCTTGACGGCGTCACAATTAACATGGGACGGCGTCATGCCTTGGCAAGAAAAGTTGGATGTGAAATTTACTCATGACGGGCCAGTGAGTTAGCATGAGAATTCTGACGGCGTCACGCTTTAACTAAATCAAGGGCGTCACGGCTTAAATCATAAGGGGACGGCGTCACATTCAGGGTTAGACGGCGTCAAGCCTTGATAGGCCAGAATGGATTTTTGAAGAGCTAAAGAGGGACGGCGTCAAGAAGGTCACCCGGGAACCCTAAAAGCGGCGAGGTGACGGCGTCACAATGCATAAGGTGACGCCGTCAGATCCAAAAATCTATATATAGTTTTCTAATCTTTTGTCATTAGAGAGAGCTTAGTGTGTGGAATTTTGGGATAAAACCCTAAGACGATTTTAGCTACTTTTTCAGGGCTTCTTGCCTTGAGATCTCCCATGTTTCATTGAAAGATAAGTTATCAATTAATCATTCAATATGTCTATGTGTTGTTTGATTCTATCTTATGCTTGTCTTTTGTTTAACATGTTAGGCTAATTTTATCTTGTGTTTGCTTAGATCTAATGAAACTTAGCTATTGATTATTGGTTGTTAGTGTGTTGTTAGTTGTATTGGATGATTGTTTATCTATGTTAGGCTTAAGAAAACTGGCTAACTTCCTATTCGGTAACTTGCTTGAACGTCTTAAGAAACATGAACCAAACGCGTACTAAAGGTTTTTATGGTTGTATTTAATGCACAAGCGAATTCTAGTGATCCCATGTTAGGAGCTTCCTAGCCGGCTCGACATAGGAGTGAAGTAGGAGCTTGTAGAGTTTGGGGAAGTAAGTACGCCACCCCACGAATGGTATTAAGGAATACACCCGTCATCCACGCGACTAATACACACTAATTAACCGGTAAAAGATAGTTAGGGAGTAAGGAAATCTAAGTAAACACATTTCTCTACACATAAGTTTCTCACCACATTTCATTTTTGTTATTTTATTTTATTTGCATCCGTAGTAATTTTGGGTTAGTTGACTAGCAACTAATTCCGCCCACTCCTTCAAAACCGAGATTTTACTTGCTTTCATAAAAATATAAAAACATAAAAAGAATCTTCCTCAACCCTTAGACCTAATTAGAGTAGCCTTTCATACCTAACGAACACTATTCCCTGTGGAGAACGATCAATCCCCCCCGTACTTACCACTACACTATACTACATCGGTCAGGTACACTGCCTGGTGGGGTTGTAAGCCTCTTGGGATCCCTCGAGAGGTAAAACCTGTTGTAAGGTTACAAAACCACGCACATCACCCATTTTTTACGTTTTCATCCGTTTTTTTTACGTTTTCGTCCATTTTTTTACGTTTTCATCCGATTTTTTACGTTTTCATCCATTTTTTTAAGTTTTCGTCCGATTTTTTACGTTTTCGTTTGATTTTTTACGTTTTCATCCGTTTTTTTTACGTTTTCGTCCGCTTTTTTACGTTTTCCTCCGCTTTTTTACGTTTTCTTCCGATTTTTTACGTTTTCGTCCAATTTTTTTACGTTTTCGTTCATTTTCTTACGTTTTCGTTCGATTTTTTTACGTTTTCGTCTGATTTTTAACGTTTTCATCCATTTTTGAAACGTTTTCGTCCGTTTTTTTACGTGAAAAAAAAGGGACAAAAACGAAAAAAAAGTGGATGAAAACGTAAAAAAAATAGGACAAAAACGTAAAAAAAGGGACGAAAACGCAAAAAAAAAAAACGAAAATGTAAAAAAATGGACGAAAATGTAAAAAAAAATGGACGAAAACGTGAAAAAAGGGACAAAAACGAAAAAAATGGATGAAAACGTAAAAAAAAGGACAAAAATGAAAAAAAAAAACCGGACCAAAACGTAAAAAACGGACGAAAACGTAAATAAGCGGACAAAAACGTAAACAATCGGATAAAAACGTAGAAAAAGGGACAAAACGTAAAAAAGCAGAAGAAAACATAAAAAAACGAACGAAAACGTAAAAAAGCGGACGAAAACATTAAAAAATGGACAAAAATGAAAAAAAAAAAAAAAAGGACCAAAACGTAAAAAAGCGGACGAAAACGTAAATAAGCGGACAAAAACATAAAAAATCGGATGAAAACGTAAAAAAATAGACGAAAACGTAAAAAAAAAGGGACGAAAACATAAAAAAATGGACGAAAATGAAAAAAAAATCAGAAGAAAACGAAAAAAACAGACGAAAACCTAAAAAATCGGACGAAAACGTAAAAAAATAGACGAAAACGTAAAAAAATCGGATGAAAACGTAAAAAATCGGACGAAAACTTAAAAAAAGGGACGAAAACTAAAAAAATCGGACGAAAACGAAAAAAAAAACAGACGAAAACGTAAAAAATAAGACGAAAACGTAAAAAAATAGACGAAAACGTAAAAAATCGGACTAAAATGTAAAAAATGGGTTGAAAACGTAAAAAATCGGAGGAAAACGTAAAAAACATGACGAAAACGTAAAAAATCGGACTAAAACGTAAAAAATCGAACGAAAACGTAAAAATGCAGACGAAAACGTAAAAAAGCGGACGAAAACGTAACAAAGGACTAACGGTGCAAGTAGAGTTAACCCATAGGACTAACGGTGCAAACACTTTCTATCTCGTTAGGAGATAACGGAGAAATGGTTTGCGCCGTTTGTCCTTATTTTAACGGAGGGATGTATATAGGTTAACTTTTACTAACGGAGGGATGTATAAGAAGCAAAAAAAACTTTTGGATGTATGGTGCAAAATTGGGTAAACCACAGGGATGTATTTTGGAGTTTACTCTATGAACTATGTTATATTTATGATAAAAAATCTTGTTTTATATTTACATAAGTTACTTAAATAAATTGTAGAAACGAACACTTAAAGTAATTCGGACAACTATAAAAAACAAATAACATTATTTCATTCAGATTTAGACTTTCTAGCCACCTCTTACTAGTAAGATGTGTTAGCTAGATTCAGACCTAAAACATGTTAATGAAACAAACACACTAAAAGTTAAAACTTACCTTAATTTTTTTTTTCTTCTTTTTGGCGCACATGCTTTTGGTGATGTTAGCTAATTAATGCCGAGTAGATCTAAGGGTGCGTTTGGTTCATGCTTTTGGAAGGAATGGAATGAAAGAAATATTAAAACCTATGTTTGGTTTCTAGGCGGGGCCCACAATTTGGGAATGAGGGAATGATAGATTTCATTCCTACCTTAGTTGGGTGGTTTCACTTGAAACCTGCGGGCCCCATTTTTTTTCCCACATCTTTCAAACATTTCCCACATCTTTCAAACATTTCCCAAATCCGAATCCAATTCCAATCCCACTTACGAACCAAACGCACCCTAAGTACTACGAGTGATTAACATAGTTATTAATGATACTACTACACAGTCCTTAGCGAAAGTAGTAATTAAGACATGGATTAGAAAACTAAAACTAACGGGATGAACTAGCAGTATAGATATTTATAAGTTATAACTAGCTTTTGCTAATAAGAAGATGTAACATAATAAAACAACCAACCATACATATGAGGCTTTTTTTTTTTTTTTTTTTTTTTTTTTTTAATGAAGAAGAAGAATTGAATGCGAATATTTCTTTTGATTGTGAAATAAGAAAGCATTTATTCCGAGGGGTCTTCTTTTTAAAAATTTAGATGCTTTAAATATTTTAACCGTATATACTATATACTTAGTTAGCTAGTAGATTAATTAGCAAGTATTCGATACATGCATATATTGCTGTTCGTATTTTTAGTCTATTTTCTTAATAATTTTGTCAAACGAGTTGTTGTAGCCAGATATATAGGCCATGCATTAATTATAGATTTAAGATCATTTGAGGACAAAACTTTGTTCACATACCAAGAGATCAATCCCAACCATTCATCTAGTTTGATCTAATGGGGATTAACTTAAGATTTAATAGAGAACCTAAGTCCATGTCTTTTTTTCCTTTTACTTTGTCTTTTTGTCTTTTTTTTAATTCACGTCTTTTTTAAATCTTTTTTTTTCGTCTTTTTTTTAATTCACGTTTTTATTTATTTATTTTTTATTTATTTTATTTTTTATTTTTTGTCTTCTTTTAATTCACGTTTTTTAAATCTTTTTTAATTTTTTTTTTTGTCTTTTTTAATTCACGTATTTTTTTTTTACTTTTTTTTTTCTTTTTCGTACGTTTTCATACATATTCGTCCGTTTTCATACATATTCATCCATTTTCTTTTTCGTCAGTTTTTATACGTTTTCGTCCGTTTTTATACGTTTTCATACGTTTTCATCTGTTTTCAGACGTTTTCGTCCGTTTTTATACGTTTTTGTCCGTTTTTATACGTTTCCGTCCGTTTTTATACGTTTTCATACGTTTTCATCTGCTTTTGTCCGTTTTCATACATTTTCGTCCGTTTTCTTACGTTTTCGTCCGTTTTTATACATCTTTGTCCGTTTTCAGACGTTGTCGTCCGTTTTCCTACATATTCATCCATTTTCAAACATTTTCGTCCGTTTTCGTCAGTTTTTATACGTTTCCGTCCGTTTTTATACGTTTTCATCTATTTTCGTCCGTTTTCATATGTTTTCGTCCGTTTTCTTACGTTTTCGTCCGTTTTCATACGTTTTCGTCTGATATTATACGTTTTTTCTGTTTTTATACGTTTTCGTCCGTTCTCATACGTTTTCATCTGTTTTTGTCCGTTTTCATATGTTTTCATCCGTTTTCTTACGCTTTTGTCCGTTTTCATACGTTTTCGTCCGTTTTTATACATTTTTGTTCGTTTTCAGACGTTTTCGTCCATTTTCCTACATATTCGTCCGTTTTCTTACGTTTTCGTCCATTTTCATATGTTTTCGTCAGTTTTTAAATGTTTTCAGCCATTTTCAGACATTTTCATACGTTTCTGAATATCACAAGTGATATTCTGTGATACTCAGGATATCACAAGTGATGATACTCAGAATATCACAATTGATGATACTCAGAATATCACAAGTGATATTCTGAATATCACCAGTGATTTTCATGTTTTTTTAATTCACGTTTCTGAAATATTCGTCCATTTTCTTACGTTTTTGTCTGTTTTCTTACTGATGAGTGTGTAAATACTCATCATTTCTTTCACATTTGAGCTACAGAAACAGTCAAAAATACTTTAAAAAGTCTAAAAATGTATAAAAATATCATCTGACTGTGTTTTTATAAGTTTCAGGGAAAAACAAACAATAAATGTCATAATTTGCATTTTAGTCCCTGAACTTTCAGAATTTGGCAAATCTAGTCCCTAGAATCTAAAAAAGTGGAATTTATCATTCAAGGTCCCTAAAATAATCTTAATTGTCAAATTTGGTCCTTGAATGATTGTATGGGCAAAAATTACAAAAAGGTCCCTCAACTTTGAAAAATGTCAAAAATGGTCCCTGGGTTATTTAAAATGGAAAATAAATAATTATAACCCTTGTATTATTTATCTTGGCAATATTGGTCCTTTGGAGTAACTTTGGAAAGATGACAACTCAAGCCCCTCTACTTTGCATAAATTACAAAATGGTCCTTGTTACTAAAACCAAATCCAAATCCGGACCCTAGCTGCTTATCTAAACCCAAAATAAAAACACAACCAACCCAGCCCAATCACCACTAAACCTTAACCCGGCCCAACCTTTAAATAAATAAAATACCAGGTCAAACCAGGGTCAAACCAACCCTGGTATTCCTTCTTCCTCACTAAACCCCGCCAAACCACCCAGTCACCATTCCAGCTCACCCAAAACCACCATCCACCTCATCCCCCCTCCTCAACACTCCACCTAACATGCCAAAACCAATTAATGCATCCCTCCCACTCCCCAATAGCAAAATCAGAGTTAATCACCAAAATCCACTTTTCCCGCCAAAAGTGCCAAGTGGTCGATTGTGATGAATTCTTGGAAATCAATGGTCAAAAGATGGTGGGAAGTACTCAGAGATGTCGACAAGAAGGTTAGAGACTATAAAGAGCAGAGGAGAGAGGATGTATGAGATATCTAGTGTAATTTTTAGTTATTTAGTGTCGAATTTAGTTAAATTAAATTTCTCAGTGTAATTTTAAGCTTTCCAGTAATCCTTTTAGTGTTCTCACATGTATTAGAATCTTTATCAATAATCAATTCCAAGTTTTATGTGATAATTCAGTTAATGCAATTTTCTCAATTTCAAAAATCTCATGAATGATTGAATGTTATTGTTAGTGTTGTTTCTGGACTTCATAGGAACATATAAGCTCCCAGAAGCTCATTGAAGCTTTTAGAATCCTTAAAACTTGTATTAGCAGTAAAAAATCAAAAATACAAAAATAGTCAAAGAAAGTCAACAATTGATGATCATGGAATTTATTGCTGGAGCAGGGTAAATATTGGATTGCCCTGGGTTAGTGAACCTGAGGAGGTTCTATAGGAATGTTCCATTGGTCCTTGTTCTTGGTTTTTAGCAGGAAGCATCTTGTAAGCAATTCTCTTTAATATTGCATAGTACTGTGTAACCTAGTTTGGTGGCTTAATCTTTGTGATTTTCTGTCTTTGTGGTGTTATTAAGTCTTAATATAGTTTAATTTAGGCATCTTGTTCATTAAATTTGCCTGTTGCTAAAAGTTCTTCATATCAGTCAATATAGCATATTGTCTATTTCTGAGTTCTTGCTGCTATACTTGGGATTTTCTAGTTTAAATTGGTCTTATATAATCTTAAGAAGTGTTAGAATCAAGTATTGTGTTTTAAAATTCAAAGTTGCTTTGAATTTCTTGCAAACCTGTCCTGATCAGGGGTGTTTGGATTTGTAAGATTGGCTGTGTTTTAGTTGTTGTTTGTTGTTGTTTTATGTTTAAGCAAGTCTTATTAGGTTCCTATAGGTCAGTCAAAGGATAAGAATTAGTGTTCATTTGCTTAAAAGTCAAACATCATATTAAATCTACCATAACTGTTTCACTGTTGGGATTTTGAACTACAAATCTGATCTCAGTGGTGTATAACTTGTTAATCTAGCTTAAAATCATCTTAATATATCCTAATATAACATAATTAGTAAGTAGTGATCATTCAAATCTCACCAAAGTCAAAACTTGTTCTTTTCTGCAAAAGTCAAAAGATCAGCAGACATGTGGTTTTGGTTGCTGATCTTGGGCAAAATCAGACTTCAATTGGGTGTTGTATGATGGGGCTTTTGTGTTTTCTAGATAGCTCATAAGCTAAGCTTGCTTTTGCCCCCCTAATATTGGATCTCAGTAGCTTATTGCTTAGCTTAATTTGGTCTGAAAGTTTGGCTATTTCCTGAGTTTTCTGAATCAAGTTCCATAGCAGCCTAGGATCAAATCTGTTAAGCTCTTGTGCTAATTTGTAGTTTTAAGTTGTTTTAAGCTTATTTTAGTATATTAAGCTTGTTCTGATCATTTGGCCAATTTTACTGCTTATTTGCTTATTTTTGGCTTATTAGATTATTGCTTATTAGCCCAAATCTGCTTATTGGGCCTTGTCAGCTTTTCATTTTATTTTTCCCAGCTTCCTTATAATATTTTAGCATTATCTGTAATTTTTCATAATTTTCTGATCAGTTTTAATATTTTTAATCATTTTAAGTAGTTTTTAATAGTAATTTAATCATAATAAATAGAAAAATAATCAAAAAAATATAATTCCAATTTTCATAATTTTCTTTTGTCATTTTTAATCTAGGAAAAATATAAAAATATTTTTAGGACTTAAAAACAAACGAAATAGAAATATAGTGATAGCTTCTATTTAATAGAATTTATCTTTTTAAATTTTAATTAAGTAATTTTCATATTTATAATTTTCTTATCTTTTTATTACCTTAGAGTATTTATATAAAAATTTTCAGATTTTTGTTTAATCTTTTAGTATTTATTAGAATTTTAATTAGTTTAAATAATTATTAAATAGTTTTTAATTAATAATAATTAATTAATAAGTTAAATAAATAATTTTCTTTTTCCAAATAATTTTCTTTTATTATTAGGATTGTAAAAATATAAATTTCATATCCGTAGGCTGTTTATTTCTTAAATCTCACTTTTTATTTCGTACGTTTACGTTTATTTAAATTTAAACGTACGCTTTTAGGTTTTTATACGTTTTTAAGTAATTTAGTTTCCAGTTCTTGTTTATATAGCTTGGTTAAAGCTATTTTCTTATCTCATTAGTGTAATCAAAATCATAATCCCTTTTCTGTTCAATAACACTTGATCACAATCCGTTTTTAATCACAATTTCACACTTCGCTGGGACTTAAACGACCCGGGGATAAAACTATACTCCTTGGATTATTGCATTGTGTCCTTGATAGTTTGACTTTGTTTGACCACATCAGTGGTTGATTTAAGTTGACTGTTCAGAGCCAATCAAATTTTGGCGCCGCTGCCGGGGAGGTGTGCAGCGTGTTTCAAACGTTTTGCAGTATCGTGTCTTTGAACCCCAATCTGTGAATATCTTCTCTCTCTTGTATATTTATCATATATAAAGCAAAACGCTTGTGAAGTTAACTCATTTAACGGATCAAGCACCAAAAATATCGTATTTCCATTCCCCATAAAAACCATATAAAAAACAAAAATATTTTCTTTTCTTTTCTATATATACTATCATATTAAAAAAATAAAAACATCAGGAATATTTTTCTTTGTTAAATAATAAAACAAATAATAAAAATTAACCATCGAGAACCAAGACTGAGCACTACCTAACTGGGGGTGCGGCCATAATAAGTTCCCAAACCTAAGATAAAAACTTGCCTTTGTATCACTTGCGAATATCGGCTCACCTTTAATTGATAAACAAACTCTAACGGAGGTTCTAGGATAGTCTGACATTAAATTGTCGGACTGAAAGAAGCGGGTTTTTAAGGAGCGTAACTGCCCACCTTTGCTTCTCCGCCACTCTGTGCGTTTGTCAGTTAGAGAGCTACCGTACGCCTGTTGATTATTGGTTTAAGTTCACTTGTGTTTTTTCTCGATCTTGATTTTTAATAGAAAAATTTTGTTTTCATAAAATCCAAAAAGAATCTTCTTACCCTTTTCTGAGTTTCCTCCACTATAAAGGATTCTTAGACTCGTCTTAGTGCATGCGCACTCGTTCTTCTAGGTCATCAAGCCCTCTCCGTGAGCTTGGAAACATACCTCGAAGGCGTCGTAGACGTTCTGCCCCATCAGGCGTATCTGAGGAACGTACTGATCCTGTCGTCATGGCAGATTTGCCAATGAATGAGCTTCTCCAGGCACCCATCGAGGGTTATGGAGATGCCATTGTTGTTCCAGCTATCGTAGCTGAGAGTTTTGAGCTCAAAACCGGGTTACTGAATCTTGTAACCTCAAGCCAATTCTATGGTTTTGAGAGGGATGATCCTCATGCTCACATTCGATGGTTTAACAAAATTACATCTACCATCAAATACAAGAACATCCCTGCTAGCTCAATCAAACTTCTTCTATTCCCATTTTCTCTCGAGGGACAAGCCCGGATATGGCTTGAAAAACAACCCCCTCGTTCAATTGAGACATGGGAGGACTTAGTTACAAAGTTTGTAAACGAATTTTTTCCACCGTCTAGAACGACAAGTCTTAAAAATGAAATCATCAAATTCACACAAAGATTTGATGAATCGTTTAGTGACGCGTGGGATCGTTACAAAGAATTGCTTCGTAAATGTCCTCATCATGGTTTTACCGAGTTGATGCAAATCGACACTTTCTATAATGGAGTGAGCCAATCTGACCAAGATTCTCTCAATGCCTCCTCAGGAGGTAACTTTTTGAGCAGAACTGTCAAAGAAGCTTTAGCAATTATTGAAAATAAGTCTAAGGTCCGTACTGCACGAACAAAGCCATATCATTCTCAGGCTAGTGCCGGTCCTTCTACTTCATCTCCCGTGAGTACTTCTAGCACCGATGCTAAGATTGATAAACTCACGGATGCTATTCAAGCTTTGGTTCTCTCAAGCCAAAAGAAAGTCACTTTCACACAAACTCCTTCACATGCTGAAGTGAAGAAAGTGGAAGTCTGTGTTACTTGTGGTGGCCCTCACGCATACTACGACTGTACTGCCACCGATGGTAGTCCTTTTGAAGTTAATACTATAGCCGGTACTTCAAATCAGGGAAGTAATCAATACCGTCCTCAAATGGAACCATACCGAGCTAGCAACTACCAAGGACCACCCGGTTTTAATCAGAACCAGAATTTGCAAAACCGGAACCAAAATCAACCTCGAATGAACCAAGGTTATCAAAACCAAGGGAATTTCAATTCTGGACAAAATCAAGGTTTCCAACATCAAGGAAACTTTAACCGAAACAATTCCAACCAGGGAAATCATTTTCAGGGAAATGGTAATCCAAATCAAGGGAATTTTCAACATCAAGGTTATAATCAAAATAACCGAATGCAAAATTTCCCTAATCAACATCAAGCCATTCCAGCCCAACATCCATCATCTGATGAGTTGTTGAGGCAGTTCATGAAAGCTCAAGAAGACACAAACAGGTTGTTGGTCAGCCAGATCTCTGAGATTAAAAAATCTTTAAATGATCAACCTTCGGGCTCAGGAAAACTTCCGAGCAACACGATCGCTAACCCGAAGGGCGATGTTAAGGCGATCACAACCCGAAGTGGTGTTTCATATGAGGGACCCACTATTTCCACTACCACTTCTTCTTCTTCCCCCAAGGTAGTGGGAAGTGAGCCTGAGGCGACTAAAGACCCGGTACTTCCTACTAATAACGGAGGTACCAACAACGTCCAACCTCAAGTTGTCCCGAAACCCAAGACTAAACCTCAAGTTGTCTTTGAACATCCTGAAACCCCGGTTGAAGACCCTAAATCCAAAACTTCTATTCCCTACCCATCACGTTTAAATGAGCAAAAGCTCCGTGAAAAAGCTAGTCAACAAATGGATAAATTCTTCCAAATTTTTCAAGAATTACACTTTGACATAAGCTTTGCGGACGCTATCATTCTGATGCCTAAGTTTGCATCCACAATCAAACACTTGTTAAGCAACAAGGAAAAGCTGTTTGAAATGGCAAAGACTCCATTAAATGAGAACTGCTCAGCAGTTATCTTGAAAAAGCTTCCCGAGAAGCTTGGAGATCCTGGAAGGTTTCTACTACCTTGTGTCTTTCCAGGAATGGTTGAATGCTATGCCTTGGCCGATCTTGGTGCAAGCATCAACCTGATGCCTAAATCAGTATGGAAAAAACTTTCTCTTCCTGAACTTACTCCTACCTGCATGACTCTCGAACTTGCAGATCGTTCAATATCTCGTCCACTTGGCATTGCTGAGGACGTATTTGTGAAAGTAGGAAAGTTCCATTTTCCAGCTGACTTTGTGGTTGTAGATTTCGATGCTGATTCCAGGGTTCCTCTCATTCTTGGAAGAGGATTCCTGAGAACGGGCCGTGCTCTCATAGATGTATTTGAGCATGAAATCACATTACGTGTGGGTCATGAAGCTGTTACCTTTAACCTCGATCAAACTTCGAGGTACTCCTCAAATTATGATTCTGAATCGGTTAACCGAATCGATGTCATTGATATTGTTTCAGAGGAATATTCTCAAGAGTTTCTTGGTTATTCTGATAATTCTGTGAGTGGGGATACCACCACATCTTCTTTACCTGGCATTTCCGACTCTTCCCCTTCTCTCACTCCGTTTGAGGGAGGTGATTTCAATTTGGAAGAGATCGATGATTTTCTCAAGTGTGATTCATTCCTAGAGGGGATTGATGACGCTGAGATTGATCTGGAGGGAGATATTCTTCTTCTTGAGACATTGTTAAATCAGGACAATTCTCCTCCACTCCCTCCCGTTGAACTTCATAAAGAGGAAATCAGATCAGTTGAGAAAACTGATGAATTTCCTGAGGTCGAACTCAAAGACTTACCGCCTCATCTTGAGTACGCATTCTTGGAGGGTGATGATAAATTACCCGTCATTATTGCTAAAGACTTAAGTGATGAGGAAAAGACTGCTCTAATAAAGGTCTTAAAGTCACACAAGCAAGCCATTGCTTGGAAACTCTCCGACATTAAGGGTATTGACCCTGAATTTTGTACTCACAAGATTTTAATGGAGGATGACTTTAAACCAGCAGTCCAACATGAAAGAAGGGTTAATCCTAAAATCCACGATGTTATCAAACAAGAGGTTCTCAAACTTCTTGATGCAGGATTGATTTATCCCATCTCGGATAGTCCTTGGGTTAGTCCCATTCACTGTGTTCCAAAAAAGGGTGGCATGACTGTTGTCACGAATGATGAAAATGAGTTGATTCCAACTCGACTGGTTACAGGGTGGCGTGTTTGCATTGACTATCGTAAGTTAAATGATGCCACCCGTAAAGACCATTTTCCTCTACCTTTTATGGATCAGATGCTTGAGAGATTAGCAGGGAACGAGTACTATTGTTTCCTTGATGGTTTCTCGGGTTACTTTCAAATTCCCATTGATCCACAAGATCAAGAAAAGACTACCTTCACATGCCCTTATGGAACCTTTGCTTATAAACGTATGCCTTTCGGCTT
The DNA here is from genome assembly GCA_021014915.2 of Artemisia tridentata subsp. tridentata. Taxonomy (NCBI): domain Eukaryota; kingdom Viridiplantae; phylum Streptophyta; class Magnoliopsida; order Asterales; family Asteraceae; genus Artemisia; species Artemisia tridentata. The sequence continues at coordinate 10,956,053 of CP139505.1, read as the reverse complement.
ATGTAATGCTCCAGGCACATTCCAGAGGTGTATGATGGCTATATTTACCGACATGATCGGTAAAACAATGGAGGTCTTTATGGATGACTTTTCGGTCATTGGGGATTCATTCCAAGCATGTCTCTCCAATTTAGAAAACATGTTGAAACGGTGTAAAGACACCAATCTTTGTCTAAATTGGGAGAAGAGTCATTTTATGGTCAGAGAGGGCATTGTCCTCGGCCATAAGATATCAAAGAACGGGATTGAGGTTGACAGAGCTAAAGTTAATGTCATTGGTAAATTACCTCATCCCACTACCATCAAAGGTATTAGGAGTTTTCTGGGTCATGCCGGTTTCTATCGTAGATTCATACAAGATTTTTCTAAAATCGCCCGGCCTATGACTCATCTTCTTGAAAAAGATGCTCCTTTTATCTTCTCACCTGAGTGCATAAAAGCTTTTGAAATACTAAAGAAAAAGCTTACTGAGGCACCCATTCTAGTTGCCCCCGACTGGGATTTTCCCTTTGAGCTCATGTGCGATGCAAGTGATTTTGCAATCGGTGCAGTCCTGGGGCAACGAAAAGCCAAACATTTTCAGCCTATTCACTACGCAAGTAAAACCATGACTGAAGCTCAAACTCATTACACCACTACAGAAAAAGAATTATTGGCTGTGGTGTATGCCTTTGAGAAGTTTCGGCCATATTTAATCTTGACAAAATGTGTAGTGTATACGGATCACTCGGCTCTCAAATATCTCTTTGCAAAACAAGATGCAAAGCCGAGATTACTCCGTTGGGTTCTCCTCCTGCAAGAATTTGATATCATTATACGTGATAAAAAAGGAGCTGAGAACCTTGCTGCTGATCATCTATCCCGATTAGAGAACCCACACCAAGATGTTTTCGAGAAAAAGGAAATAAATGAAACATTTCCTCTCGAGACACTCAATGCGGTTACTTTTCGAGGAGATTCTACTACCCCATGGTTTGCTGACTTCGCAAATTACCATGCGGGTAACTTCATAGTGAAAGGGATGTCGACCCAACAGAAGAATAAATTCTTCAAGGATGTTAAACATTATTTCTGGGACGACCCCTACTTATTCAAAATCTGTGCGGATCAAGTCATCCGACGGTGTGTTTACGGACAGGAAGCTATTGACATTCTCCAAGCTTGCCATGCTGGACCCACGGGGGGCCATCATAGTCCAAACTACACCGCCAAAAAGGTGTTTGATTCCGGGTTTTATTGGCCCACGATCTATAAGGATGCCCAAGAACTCATAAAAACTTGTGAAGCTTGTCAGCGTCACGGAAATATTTCACAACGGAATGAAATGCCACAAAATGCAATTCAAGTCTGTGAAATCTTTGATGTCTGGGGCATTGACTTTATGGGGCCATTTCCATCATCTCGAGGAAACAAATACATTCTCGTGGCTGTTGACTATTTGTCAAAATGGGTTGAAGCAAAAGCTTTACCCACTAATGATGCCCGAGTTGTTGTAAAATTTCTGAAAGCTCTTTTTGCCCGTTTTGGAACTCCACGTGCTATAATCAGTGATCGTGGTACGCATTTCTGTAATGACAAATTTGATAAAGTCATGCAAAAGTATGGTATAACTCACCGTCTTTCCACTGCGTATCACCCACAAACAAGTGGGCAAGTTGAAGTTTCAAATCGGGGAATTAAAAGAATCTTGGAAAGGACTGTAGGAGAAAATCGTGCATCCTGGTCGGATAAATTGGATGATGCACTATGGGCCTTTCGTACAGCTTACAAAACACCCATCGGGTGTACACCTTACAAGCTTGTGTACGGAAAGGCATGTCATCTACCGATCGAATTAGAGCACAAAGCCTACTGGGCCTTGAAACATGCAAACTTTGACCTTCAAAATGCGGGTGATCACCGAAAAGTTCAAATGAATGAATTAAATGAACTGCGTGATCAATCTTACGAGAACTCTTTGATTTATAAAGAAAAGACAAAGAAGATTCATGACTCAAAAATCAAGAACCGCGTTTTTAACGTTGGTGATCGAGTCCTTCTTTTCAATTCAAGATTGAAGATTTTCTCGGGAAAACTCAAATCCCGTTGGTCTGGTCCATTCACTGTTACAAAAGTTTATCCATATGGTACCGTTGAGTTATCTCAAAATGACGGACCAAATTTCAAAGTGAATGGTCATCGGTTAAAACACTACTTTGGAGAGGACATACCATTTATGGTTGTCCCGGATCTTCAAACATTCCCCATGAACCAATAAATGCGGGGATCGAGTCAAGCTAGTGACTCGGTGATCAAAAACATTAGCAAAACATGGGTTCTCACCTGTGTCTCTGTTTTCTTTCTTTTTTCTACTACCTAGTGTGGGGGAGATGGTCCCTTCCACTTACTTCCCCGTAGACTTTTAAATTGCTTTTTCTCCCGGGCTGTTCAGGAGCACTTTATTACAGTTGGCCGTTCACAAGCGGTTAGCTAGCGTGATAAACCTGACTGTTCGGGAGGAATCAACTTAATTCGGGGTCGAGTCAGGCTAGTGACTCGGTGATAAAAAACATTAGCCCGCACCATATGGGTTTTCACCCATATATTCTGACTTCTTTCTATTTTCTACCACCCAAGTTTGGAGGAATGCCCCACAGGTTGTATATATGTAAGTATTTCAGTTTCATAAAAAAAAAAAAAAAAAAAAAAAAAAAAAATAGAGGGAATTTGCATGCCTTAACGGCTTAAATGCAAATTAAATAAAAATAAAATAAATATGTATATAAAAATAATGGCTATTCAGTATTTCCCTTTCACGTTCTAAGTGTTGGTTTAACAGCCAGTTCTTTGAATATTGAGGGCAATATTCAGTTCTAAGTGTGGGGGGGAAATTCTAGCGAATTTTATCAAATGTATCATCTAGCACCCCCATTTTAGCCAAAATTTTAAAAAAATTTTCTCACTTAGAACTCAGAAAATGGTTATCAGTCCGCCATGTCTAACCCACATAAGGATTGGCTAATCCCGGAGCAAACGGTTCTGGGTAAAGATATATCAAATCCGTTTACGGCTTGCAATTTGCCAAAAATTGTATGGTTCTCGACTCACCATATCTTTAATTAGTGAAGAGTTGGCTAGCCCGCAAGTTTATGGCTTGTGGTAAAGGCTTTGGAATACCATAATTGGTAATCAGCTCACCAAAGATAATATTAATAATTTATCTAAGAGTTGGCTAGTCCAGAAGCAAACGGCTTCTGGTAAAGACTCCTCAAATCCGTTGACAGCTTGTGGTTTGCTCAAAATCACATGGTTATCAGTGTACCATAGTTCTTACTTGAACTGAAACATTTGGCTACTCCAGAGGTGATGGCTTCTGGTAAAGAGATACATCCATTAAAATCTTCATAAAAGATTGCTAGGGACTAGCAATAGTTTAGTGTGGGGGATTGATGAGTGTGTAAATACTCATCATTTCTTTCACATTTGAGCTACAGAAACAGTCAAAAATACTTTAAAAAGTCTAAAAATGTATAAAAATATCATCTGACTGTGTTTTTATAAGTTTCAGGGAAAAACAAACAATAAATGGCATAATTTGCATTTTAGTCCCTGAACTTTCAGAATTTGGCAAATCTAGTCCCTAGAATCTAAAAAAGTGGAATTTATCATTCAAGGTCCCTAAAATAATCTTAATTGTCAAATTTGGTCCTTGAATGATTGTATGGGCAAAAATTACAAAAAGGTCCCTCAATTTTGAAAAGTGTCAAAAATGGTCCCTGGGTTATTTAAAATGGAAAATAAATAATTATAACCCTTGTATTATTTATCTTGGCAATATTGGTCCTTTGGAGTAACTTTGGAAAGATGACAACTCAAGCCCCTCTACTTTGCATAAATTACAAAATGGTCCTTGTTACTAAAACCAAATCCAAATCCGGACCCTAGCTGCTTATCTAAACCCAAAATAAAAACACAACCAACCCAGCCCAATCACCACTAAACCTTAACCCGGCCCAACCTTTAAATAAATAAAATACCAGGTCAAACCAGGGTCAAACCAACCCTGGTATTCCTTCTTCCTCACTAAACCCCGCCAAACCACCCAGTCACCATTCCAGCTCACCCAAAACCACCATCCACCTCATCCCCCCTCCTCAACACTCCACCTAACATGCCAAAACCAATTAATGCATCCCTCCCACTCCCCAATAGCAAAATCAGAGTTAATCACCAAAATCCACTTTTCCCGCCAAAAGTGCCAAGTGGTCGATTGTGATGAATTCTTGGAAATCAATGGTCAAAAGATGGTGGGAAGTACTCAGAGATGTCGACAAGAAGGTTAGAGACTATAAAGAGCAGAGGAGAGAGGATGTATGAGATATCTAGTGTAATTTTTAGTTATTTAGTGTCGAATTTAGTTAAATTAAATTTCTCAGTGTAATTTTAAGCTTTCCAGTAATCCTTTTAGTGTTCTCACATGTATTAGAATCTTTATCAATAATCAATTCCAAGTTTTATGTGATAATTCAGTTAATGCAATTTTCTCAATTTCAAAAATCTCATGAATGATTGAATGTTATTGTTAGTGTTGTTTCTGGACTTCATAGGAACATATAAGCTCCCAGAAGCTCATTGAAGCTTTTAGAATCCTTAAAACTTGTATTAGCAGTAAAAAATCAAAAATACAAAAATAGTCAAAGAAAGTCAACAATTGATGATCATGGAATTTATTGCTGGAGCAGGGTAAATATTGGATTGCCCTGGGTTAGTGAACCTGAGGAGGTTCTATAGGAATGTTCCATTGGTCCTTGTTCTTGGTTTTTAGCAGGAAGCATCTTGTAAGCAATTCTCTTTAATATTGCATAGTACTGTGTAACCTAGTTTGGTGGCTTAATCTTTGTGATTTTCTGTCTTTGTGGTGTTATTAAGTCTTAATATAGTTTAATTTAGGCATCTTGTTCATTAAATTTGCCTGTTGCTAAAAGTTCTTCATATCAGTCAATATAGCATATTGTCTATTTCTGAGTTCTTGCTGCTATACTTGGGATTTTCTAGTTTAAATTGGTCTTATATAATCTTAAGAAGTGTTAGAATCAAGTATTGTGTTTTAAAATTCAAAGTTGCTTTGAATTTTTGCAAACCTGTCCTGATCAGGGGTGTTTGGATTTGTAAGATTGTCTGTGTTTTGGTTGTTGTTTGTTGTTGTTTTTTGTTTAAGCAAGTCTCATTAGGTTCCTATAGGTCAGTCAAAGGATAAGAATTAGTGTTCATTTGCTTAAAAGTCAAACATCATATTAAATCTACCATAACTGTTTCACTGTTGGGATTTTGAACTACAAATCTGATCTCAGTGGTGTATAACTTGTTAATCTAGCTTAAAATCATCTTAATATATCCTAATATAACATAATTAGTAAGTAGTGATCATTCAAATCTCACCAAAGTCAAAACTTGTTCTTTTCTGCAAAAGTCAAAAGATCAGCAGACATGTGGTTTTGGTTGCTGATCTTGGGCAAAATCAGACTTCAATTGGGTGTTGTATGATGGGGCTTTTGTGTTTTATAGATAGCTCATAAGCTAAGCTTGCTTTTGCCCCCCTAATATTGGATCTCAGTAGCTTATTGCTTAGCTTAATTTGGTCTGAAAGTTTGGCTATTTCCTGAGTTTTCTGAATCAAGTTCCATAGCAGCCTAGGATCAAATCTGTTAAGCTCTTGTGCTAATTTGTAGTTTTAAGTTGTTTTAAGCTTATTTTAGTATATTAAGCTTGTTCTGATCATTTGGCCAATTTTACTGCTTATTTGCTTATTTTTGGCTTATTAGCTTATTGCTTATTAGCCCAAATCTGCTTATTGGGCCTTTTCAGCTTTTCATTTTATTTTTCCCAGCTTCCTTATAATATTTTAGCATTATCTGTAATTTTTCATAATTTTCTGATCAGTTTTAATATTTTTAATCATTTTAAGTAGTTTTTAATAGTAATTTAATCATAATAAATAGAAAAATAATCAAAAAAATATAATTCCAATTTTCATAATTTTCTTTTGTCATTTTTAATCTAGGAAAAATATAAAAATATTTTTAGGACTTAAAAACAACCGAAATAGAAATATAGTGATAGCTTCTATTTAATAGAATTTATCTTTTTAAATTTTAATTAAGTAATTTTCATTTTTATAATTTTCTTATCTTTTTATTACCTTAGAGTATTTATATAAAAATTTTCAGATTTTTTTTTGATCTTTTAGTATTTATTAGAATTTTAATTAGTTTAAATAATTATTAAATAGTTTTTAATTAATAATAATTAATTAATAAGTTAAATAAATAATTTTCTTTTTCCAAATAATTTTCTTTTATTATTAGGATTGTAAAAATATAAATTTCATATCCGTAGGCTGTTTATTTCTTAAATCTCACTTTTTATTTCGTACGTTTACGTTTATTTAAATTTAAACGTACGCTTTTAGGTTTTTATACGTTTTTAAGTAATTTAGTTTCCAGTTCTTGTTTATATAGCTTGTTTAAAGCTATTTTCTTATCTCATTAGTGTAATCAAAATCATAATCCCTTTTCTGTTCAATAACACTTGATCACAATCCGTTTTTAATCACAATTTCACACTTCGCTGGGACTTAAACGACCCGGGGATAAAACTATACTCCTTGGATTATTGCATTGTGTCCTTGATAGTTTGACTTTGTTTGACCACATCAGTGGTTGATTTAAGTTGACTGTTCAGAGCCAATCACTTACGTTTTTTAATTCACGTTTTCTTCCATTTTCCTACATATTCATCCGTTTTCTTATGTTTTCGTCCATTTTCATTTGTTTTCGTCCGTTTTAAAATGTTTTCAGCTATTTTCAGACGCTTTCATACGTGATATTCTGTGATACTCAGAATATCACAAGTGATGATACTCGGAATATCACAATTGATGATAATCATAATATCACAAGTGATATTCAGAATATCACAAGTGATATTCTGTGATACTCAGAATATCACAAGTGTTGATACTCAGAATATCACAATAGATGATACTCAGACGTTTTCATACGTTCCTGAATATCACAAGTGATATTCTGTGATACTCAGAATATCACAAGTGATGATACTCGGAATATCACAATTGATGATACTCAAAATATCAAAAGTGATACTCAAAATATCAAAAGTGATATTCTTAATATCACAAGTGATTTTCACCTTTTTTTAATTCGCGTTTCTGAATATCACAAGTGATATTCTGTGATACTCAGGATATCACAAGTGATGATACTCAGAATATCACAATTGATGATACTCAGAATATCACAAGTGATATTCTGAATATCACAAGTGATTTTCACGTTTTTTTAATTCACGTTTCTGAAATATTCGTCCATTTTCTTACGTTTTCGTTTGTTTTCCTACATATTCGTCCATTTTTTTACGCTTTTTAATTCACGTTTTCGTCCATTTTCCTACATATTCGTCCGTTTTCTTACGTTTTCGTCCATTTTCATTTGTTTTCGTCCGTTTTAAAATGTTTTCAGCCATTTTGAGACGTTTTCATACGTTCCTGAATATCACAAGTGATATTCTGTGATACTCAGAATATCACAAGTGATGATACTCGGAATATCACAATTGATGATAATCATAGTATCACAAGTGATATTCTGAGATACTCAGAATATCACAAGTGATGATACTCAAAATATCACAATAGATGATACTCAGACGTTTTCATACGTTCCTGAATATCACAAGTGATATTCTGTGATACTCAGAATATCACAAGTGATGATACTCGGAATATCACAATTGATGATACTCAGAATATCAAAAGTGATACTCAGAATATCACAAGTGATATTCTTAATATCACAAGTGATTTTCACCTTTTTTTTTAATTCGCGTTTCTGAATATCACAAGTGATATTCTGTGATACTCAGAATATCACAAGTGATGATACTCTGAATATCACAAGTGATATCCTGAATATCACAAGTGATATCCTGAATATCACAAGTGATTTTCAACTAATGTTTTGTAACATGAAAATCACTTGTGATATTCAGAATATTACAAGTGATATTCTGAATATCACAAGTGATTTTCACGTTTTTTTAATTCACGTTTTCTTTATCACTTTCTTACGTTTTCGTCCGTATTTATACGTTTTCGTCCGTTTTCCTTCGTTTTCATACGTTTTCGTCCGTTTTCATACGTTTCTGAATATCACAATTGATATTCTTAATATCACAAGTGATATTTTGAATATCACATAAATCACTTGTGATATTCTGAGTATCACAGAATATCACTTGTGATATTCAGAATATCACTTGTGATATTCTGAGTATCATCAATTGTGATATTCCGAGTATCATCACTTGTGATATTCTGAGTATCAGAGAATATCACTTGTGATATTCAGGAACGTATGAAAACGTCTGAAAATGGCTGAAAACATTTAAAAATGGACGAAAACGTAAGAAAACGGACGAATATGTAGGAAAACGGACGAAAACGTGAATTAAAAAACGTAAGAAAAACGGACGAATATGTAGGAAAACAGAAGAAAATGTAAGAAAACGGAAAAGTATTCAGAAACGCGAATTAAAAAAACGTGAATATCAGTGATATTCTAAATATCACAAGTGATATTCTGAGTAACATCAATTTTGATATTCTGGGTATCATCACTTGTGATATTCTGAGTATCATCATTTGTGATATCCTGAGTATCATAGAATATCGCTTGTGATATTCAGAAACGTATGAAAACGTCTGAAAATGGCTGAAAACATTTAAAAACAGACGAAAACATATGAAAATGGACGAAAACGTAAGAAAACGGACGAATATGTAGGAAAACGGACGAAAACATCTGAAAACGGACAAAAATGTATAAAAATGGGCGAAAACGTATGAAAACGGACAAAAACGTAAGAAAACGGACGAAAACATATGAAAATGGACAAAAACACATGAAAACGTATGAAAACGGACGAAAACGTATAAAAACAGACAAAAACGTATAAAATCAGACGAAAACGTATGAAATCGGTCAAAAATGTAAGAAAACGGACGAAAAACGTATGAAAACGGACGAAAACAGATGTAAACGTATAAAAACGGACGAAAACGTATAAAAACTGACGAAAACGTATGAAAATGGACGAATATGTAGGAAAACGGACGACAACGTCTGAAAACGGACAAAGATGTATAAAAACGGACGAAAACGTATGAAAACGGACAAAAACGTAAGAAAACGGACGAAAACGTATAAAAACGGACAGAAACGTATAAAATGGTCTTATGTACGTGCTCTTAAACTTGCACTCTTAAACTAGCTAGCGTATATTGAATATATCAATCAAAAGCACTATATCCTCGCTCCAATAAATAAGCGGGAGAACCATTAACGCTCACCTAATCACCGGTCCTATAAGAAGCAAGTATATATATAGCCTATATCTATTTTCCAGGCTTGTTTTAATTATGAAATGAAAGTTTCTAAGGTTACCTTGGTGGTTATCTTCGTCAACTGATATCGATATTGATGTTAATGATGAATCGACCTTTCCTTTTCCTGCTGCCTTCATGGCCTTAAATATAATTTCGTCAAATTCATGGTTACTCAAGAGAGACGTTAGAGTCTTCAACTCCTGCCAAGATAGATCCTCCAACGCGGTCGCGAAGGCCTTTACCACTTCAAAATAATCTTTCTCAATCGCCACGTCCAAGGCGGTTTGACCATGACGGTTTTTGTAGCCCAAGAACTCCTGAAGTTCCCCAGTTTCGTCGGTATCAAGATTTGTGTTGGTTTGTTTTGCATATTGAATAAACCCCCACACCATGTCATCAAAGCCAAGACGTGATGCGTGAATCAGAGGTGTATCTCCATAGGAATTAAACAAACTTTTGCATTCTTTATAAATCCCTTTAACCTCCTCAATAACAGTAGAAGGCATAGGAATTTCCTTCGATCTACATAGCTTATCTCCTCGATAAAGAAGAGACCAATACTTCTTGTAAACGTTGTAGACCATGGAAGGTTGAGATGGTTTAGTAGTCAATGGGTAAGTAAGTTAAGGAATGTGGTTTGGTATGAAACTTAAGAAAATAATAATGAGTGAACGTGGTTGACCGGAAACAGTTTGATGATGATTCCGGTGAGTGAAGAACAATGATTTTTGTTGCCGGAGCTCAAAATCAGGCGTTCGTCGGAGCAGTTGAACAAAGATATAATTTTAAGTGTCTATTTAATTCTAAAAGATAAAAGATATGCTGTGAAAAGTGGAAAAGAATTAGGATGGTGAAATGAGTATTGAATCCTATATTTATATAGACCTATAATCAGTAGACATCATTTACTTTTTGTTGTTTTTCAGCTTGTCTTTGTGTATCTTTGGGAAAACAATATTCTTTGGGTAATAAGTACGTAAACAATATTCTTTGGCTAATAAGTAGGCAAACATTATTCTTTGGGTAATAAGTAGGTATCATACATTAATTCTTGAGTAAATTACACCGTTCGTCCTTGTGGTTTAGGGTGAATTTCAATCTCAGTCCATATTTGTTTTTTCTTGTTCTTTTGGTCCCTGTGGTTTTTCAATTGCATACCGATGGTCCTTATCGTTAACTGGCGTTACCTTTTCCGTTATCATGTGGCAACGTTAATCCATTAACCAAACAAGCGTTTGCAACGTTAGTCCTTTTACTAACGGTCGTTTTATATTTTTTTTCCGAAAATATTCTTTTTCCAAAATTTTTTTTTCTGAAAAATAAAAAAGATCTAAAAAAATTATTTCAAGAAAAAAAAAATTATAAAATAATTCTATTTTTTTTTTTCGAAAAAAAATTCAAAAATTTTTTTTTCTGAAAAATCTTATTTTTCGAATATGAACTTTTTTTCTGAAAAATAAATTTCAAAAAAAAAAAATCTGAAAATTTTTTCAGAAAAATTTGAAAAAATTAAAAAAAAATTTGAAAAATTTGAAAAAAAAAAAATTCTGAAAAATTTTTCAAAAAAATTCCATAAAAAAAATTTTTCTGAAAAATTACAAAAAATTTCTAAACTAACATATATTTTTTTCTGAATGATTTCAAAAAAACTTTTCGAAAAAAGATTTCGAAAAATTTCAAAAAAAAAAAAATTCCGAAAAATTTTTCAAAAAAATTTCAAATTTTTTTTTTTTTTTTTTTCTGAAAACATAATTTTCTTTTCTGAAAATTTTCAAAAAAAAAATTCAAAAAAATTTCGAAGAAAAATTTCAAAAAAAATTTCGAAAAAAACTTCAAAAAACAATTTTTCTGAAAAAAAAATTCGAAAAAAATTTCAAGTTCCATATGCATTTTGTGTAGGCATTTTTGAGCGAGTCTCTTGTAATGAATCGACATTGACTTTTTCATTAAGAAAATGATACCGAAATTGTGTGTTTGTATTTGTTTGTTGCGGGTTATAACATTCATTTCATTAAGCGAGTTCATGAAAATGTCATGATCTAAGGATTCGATTTGATCTCTCAAAATTTGCTTACATTTATTGTGTTGAAAATATCAACAACAAAAAATTTGCTTACATTTTTTGAAATATTTTGAAATTTTTCTGAAAAAATTTTCATAAATTTTTTTTTTTTGAAATTTATTTTTTAGAAAAAAAGTTTATATTCGAAAAAAGATTTTTTTAAAAATATTTTCGGAAAAAAAATGGCGGTTAGTAAAAGGACTAACGTTGCAAACGCTTGTTTTTTTAATGGACTAACGTTGCCACATGCTAACGGAAAAGATAACGCCAGTTAGCGATAAGGACCACCGGTGTGCAATTGAACAACCACAGGGACCAAAAAAGCAAGAAAAAAATAGGGACTGAGAGTGAAATTCATCCTAAACCACAGGGACGAACGGTGTAATTTAGTCTTAATTCTTTTATTTTTTATGTAACACTATCAGGAAAAAAGCTGATACTAATTTTTTTTTAGTTATTTGTGTGTTTAAACATCAGGCGAGAAAAAAAATTACTAACTATGAAACGGAAATAATATACAAATACCGTGTCCTGAATATATTTGCAACCAATATTATACTAATTTCAAGTCTATGTTTTTGGTAATCAAGATAATTTGTTTTATTCAAATGTGTGATATTAAAGGCAGTGATACAAAGACGAGAAACAAAAAGATGATGGCATGTAAGGCTGGGCACACTCCCTCGTAAACTATAGGTCGATCCCCAGCCAAATCACAAAGCGACCGATTCAACACTTGGTCGCTTGGGATGTGAGGGTCGGTCGGTTTTTTCGGTCGCTTGGCCTTAAAATTCATTATCGATCGATACATTGACCAATTCTAAATCTTGCATATTCATCCAATTCCAACTAAAAATAACTGTTGCATAAAAAAAATTAAAAAAAAAATATATATATATATATATATATATATATATATATATATATATATATACTTTTTCAACCTTATAAAATACCCACATTAAACACACATCTAAACACACAATTTCAAACACACTTCAAATTCAACTTCCGACGATGAGCAATTATTCTACGTCTTACGAGTAATTATTCGGTTCTTCGTCTTTCGCCGATGAGGAAGTTGTGAGTGAGTTTCTTGAGTTCGGGAGAGTTTTGTTGGAACTCTTACCAGGCATCACAGGCAAAAGTTCCACGAAGGTACGTACGCAGGATCATGAGGGTGCTCATAATCGTTTAGTGGCGGCATACTTCTCCGAAAACCCGTAGTTCGACGAAAGAACATTTCGTTGGCGATTCCGAATGAGCCGAGAACTTTTCACAAAAATTGTTCGAGAGGTAACTGATTATTCTCCTTATTTTCAACAAACTCTTGACGCCAGATCCGCGGCTTGCTGAGCCAACTTTTTGTATATTAAATAGACACCCTGTACTATTTATCACACTTCCCAAAAATGCCTCGAATTTGAATTTATCGCCGGAAAACAACTTCGAATTAACCAGCATAACACCACCACAAAATCGGGGTATTCGCTTTTGTGCACCCGCTTTTGAATATACATCACGACTACCACAATCGAATCAAAATCAAAACTCGTTTTACGTTAGTCGTCCATTCGTCAATCCATCTCGTCCTAATATGGATTATCACCAAGAACCCAGCGGGTCGTCGTATCATCCTAACATGGATTTCTTGCATTCTTCCCAACCGTATCAAGATTATTCCCCACTTCGTAGTGCTAATCGTGAAATGGATTTGGAGGATTATATGGCAGAATATCCGATCAAGAATACTCGATCCAAAACTATCCAAGTCAAGATGCTTCGATGGGGCAAGGTTCGGGTCACGGTTTGTACCATGGTTCCATGCCTGTTGAAGATGATAACAATGTCGAAGACACGTCACCCATCAAACCAAAGATGCCTTCGCGACGTGCTACAAAGGCGAAGGTTAAAGGCAAAAAGCCCGAACCGGCCAAAAAGAACGAACCATGGACAAATGCGAAAGAGATCGCGCTTTGTAGAGCTTGGAGTTATATTTTGGAAAATTCCGGGAGAGGAAACACTATAAACATGCACCGCTTTTGGGAGGAGGTGATAGCGTACTTTGAAAATAAAAATGGTTCACAAAGAACGTATGACTCGATCACGAACAAAAGGAAGAATATGATTCGTAGTAGGGTTGGGAATTTTTGTGCTATTATGGATAATATCAAGGATAATCATGGAAGTGGTGAGAATGATGTAGACGATAAAGAAAAGCTCTTAGAGAATACTGTGTGATTTACGGTCATGATTTTAATTTGAAGGATTGTTGGAAAATTTTGAGGCATCATGATGCTTGGAAGAAGGAGGTGCCTGCTTTCAGATCGAATAGTCGGAAGATAACAAAGGGTTCTACAACTACCTCGGGGTTAACACAAGGTCCCTTGAATTTCCAATACGTGGATGATTCTGATGATGAAGAAGAGACTAGAAAATCACGACCACAAGGTCGTGAGGCAGCCATGAACAAATTATCCTCCTCCTCTCATGATCCACCATCATTATAGACAAATTCGCTAGCCAAGACCTTTTTCAAGTTCAATCCGTCAACACCGGGGAAAAATAAGGACATTGAAGAGTCGTACGTTAGTTTCAAGGAATAAGAACTAGCGATGAAAAGAGAGAAAATTGAAACACAATGAAAGCAAGTGGAAATCATGGACATCACAAAATGGGAGCAAGATTAGATTTTCTACAATTCAGCAATCGACCCAAATTTACCCGAACGACAATGAAATGAACTTTTGCAGCTTAATGCAGCAATCAAGGCACGCTATAACTTAGATTACTAGTTTAAGTTTTTAATAAGTACTATAATGTTTAAGTTTTTAATTTAGTATTGTAATGTTTTTATTTTTAATAAATCTTAAATTTGTTGTTTAAAATATTTGAATTAAAAAAAAAAAAAAAATCGGTCACCACTGTGGCAACTTGGTCATGTCTGATCACTGGACAGAGAAAACTGATGTGAGAGCTGGTGACCCTGGTCACCACTATGCATAGCCTAAGGGCTTCTAAATCTTCTTTTTCTTTTTTCATATTTTTTTTCTCATTAATCTTATTATCCTTTCACTTTTTGTTGTTTTTCAGCTTGTCTTTGTGTAGCACTGTGGTGATGCATCTTTGGGAAAACAATATTCTTTGGGTAATAAGTTGGAAAACAATATTCTTTTGGTAATAAGTAGGCAAACAATATTCTTTGGGTTTGGGTAATAAGTAGGCAAACAATATTCTTTGGGTAATAATTAGGTATATATCATACATTAATTCTTTTATTTTTTTTATTTAACACTATCAGCAAAAAAGCTGACTCTAATTTTTTTAATTATTTGTGTGTTTAAACATTAGGCGATAAAAAGGAAAAAAAAAATCAACCTTCTAAATACCCACATTAAACACACAATTTCAAACACAGTTCAAATTCAACTTCCGACGATGAGCAATTATTCGGTTCTTCGTCTTTCGCCGATGAGGAAGTTGTGAGTGAGTTTCTTGAGTTCGGGAAGTATTGATGGAACGCTTACCGGGCATCACAGGCAAAAGTTCCACGAAGGTACATATGCAGGGATCATAAGGGTGCTTATAGTCGTTTAGTGGCGGTACACTTCTTCGAAAACCCGCAGTTCGACGAAAGAACATTCCGTCGGCGATTCCGAATGAGCCGAGAACTTTTCACAGAAATTGTTCGAGATGTAACCGATTATTCTTTTTATTTTCAACAAACTCTTGACGCCAGATCCGCGGCTTGCTGAGCCAACTTTATGTATATTAAATAAACACCCTGCACTATTCATCACACTTCCCAAAAACATACAAGCTACTGGAATTCGACCCTTATCATATCAAATTCACAATTTAGGTCATCTTCCACAAAAAATTTGTGCTCTAATCATCTCTGTAGGTATCCTTATCATACCTATATTCCTGATATGCGTCTAGGATTTCTATTTCATGCACAAAATCAAAACTTGGGTTTATGCATAATTTTAGTAAAAACATGAAGAACACTTTCTAAATTGCATAACAAATCATGTTCTCCTTAGTTATAAATTGCATCTTGTAGGACATTATCATGATTCATCAAAAACCCCATGAGAAATTTTTACAAAAATCTTCTCACGACTAGGAAAAATGGTTTTTAGCACATTGTTCATACAAATATAAAACGTTATGTTTTAAACATCACTTGCATAATGTCTCTTGAATGCTAAAGGGAATACATAACTAATATGTATTTTCGGGTACATTCAAACGAAGCTACATTGAAGTAGGAGCGTTTGGGTTATCTCTCGTTTTATCATAAAACTTGCGTAAACGAAATCTTCATGCATCAAAAGGAGTCGAGATAACAGCACTTCCACATTGTCCCCATATAGGTACACACTACAAATATGTGTACGTATTTTTGATAATTTCAACTAAACTATATTTTTCGTTTCTAGGATAATCATGCCTCCCGCGAATTTTTATGATCACTTAGAAACCACCAAATACCTACACAAACACCACAAAACCAAGGGTCTAACACAAAGATCAAGTCAAAATCTTTAAAGCCTTAGAAAAACGCTATGTTCACTAGGGTAGAACCGTTGACCCATCATTCTAAGAAGGAACCATTCTCCGAGAACAACTAGCCGCAATCCAATTCGATTGTCTTCTAGATATCGATGAACCCATAATTCCTAGATTCATACTTGAATTATATGCTAGTGTAGGTCTTAGTTCAAATGACTTTGGTTACATGAACATCCACTTCAAAGTCAACGAAAACCAATTCAACATTCCTTTAGATCAATTTGGAGAAGTCTTAGGAGTTCCGAATCAAGGAACTTGCTTCTATTCGGAAAAATGGTCATTGTCCATTCTAGAATCCAACCTTGATCGATTGGCACCATATGACACACCACTAACTCCGAAAGAAACCATTCGGGAGCATCTCTTTGTGCCTAGGAACAACCAAACAATTTTAAGTTGAGGTCGTCAAATAGATCGAGATCCATTTTCCATGGAGTTAAATGAACTTAGGCCCCAATTTAAGAAGCTAGAATAAGTTTTGAGGGCTAATGTCATAAGCATCATAGGAAATAGAGACCATGTCAATGCATGCCTTTGCTACATGATGTATTGTGTGTCAAACCACCAACCATTCAACCTCGCCTATTATATCGCCAAAAGAACTACCGGTATTCCTGTTTTAGGTACCACCGCAATGCCTTACGGGATGTTTTTGACCCGTCTTTATAGAGATTTTGCACATATTCCTCAAAACTCTAGTGGCTTTCTTCCTGACTACACCGAAATTGAACACGCCTTTCTTCCTCTTAGTGATCATAGGGTAGCCATAGCAAGAGAAAAGCGTGCTAATCCTCCTACTTCATTATCATCATCATCCGTTAGTGAAGAGGATGGTTTACCAAATTCTAGGATTTCTCCTCCCGAATACGTGAGCCAACTTCCTCCGATCGCAAACGAATCAGAGGAGTTTCAAAAAACAAAAGGAGGTAAAGAACTTGGGCCGTTGGATCATGAAGCTCAACAAGAAGTGAGATTTAACGAGTGTTTGGTATTAGACTTTTTCAAACAATAATGTGATGAACTTTTGTGTTTCTTATGATATTATGTTAGCATTTGACTTTTATGTGAACTAACATAACATTGCAGGATGATAAAACTCGTTGTTATCAATTTTTCGTGTTTAAGCCACCGTTTGGCTCAACTTCCTATTATGGTAAGTTATTATCATCGGATTAATCTATGTGTAAACATGTGTTAGAACCTGTTTTCTTAGTATTTTTCTATCACATATTAGTAGTTACATATTTTTGAGGACAATTTTCGGAATTTGAAAAGATAAAATAAATTTGACATGTCCTCTGTTAAGAATTAGGACTTCTATATGGCGGATATGGCGGAACCAATATTTGGCTTCCGCCTGTTGTATTCTTTGGCTCCGCCTGTCCTTACCCTGCAGATTCCGAGGAGCAAAATTTTTTGTTCCGCCTTTGTTATCGGTTGTATCCGCTAACTCCAACAGTAGCTTTTTCAAAATTCCCGACTAATCCTGAACCTTAGATTTTTGATTCTAGTTCTTAGGATTATTCTACTGATCATTAGGGATATTAGGATGATTTAGGAACACTTAGAATCATAAGAAATCCGTTTCCCACCAAAATTTGAATATTCAAATTTTCCATGTGAGTTACCTTTCTTTAACAAGCAAGAAACCGTCAAATTGGTTCCTTGAAATCCGTAGGAACATCCATCAACAGATTTCCCACTCAAGCCTTGCATTTACTGCATATCAAATTGATGCGTGGTTTTGCAACCTTACAACAGGTTTTACCTCTCGAGGGATCTCAAGAGGCTTACAACCCCACCAGGCAGTGTACCTGACCGATGTAGTATAGTGTAGTGGTAAGTACGGGGGATTGATCGTTCTCCACAGGGAATAGTGTTCGTTAGGTATGAAAGACTACTCTAATAGGTCTAAGGGTTGAGGAAGATTCTTTTTATGTTTTTATAGTTTTTATGAAAGCAAGTAAAATCTCGGGTTTGAAAGAGTGGGCGGAATTAGTTGCTAGTCAACTAACCCAAATTACTACGAATGCAAATAAAATAAAATAACAAAAATGAAAAGTGGTGAGAAACTTATGTGTAGAGAAATGTGTTTACTTAGATTTCCTTACTCCCTAACTATCTTTTACCGGTTAATTAGTGTGTATTAGTTGCGTGGATGACGGGTGTATTCCTTAATACCATTCGTGGGGTGGCGTACTTACTTCCCCAACTCTACAAGCTCCTACTTCACTCCTATGTCGAGCCGGCTAGGAAGCTTGTAACACCCCGACCCGACAAGGGTAAAGATATCACAATAATGGATTCACATCAGATATAACAAAGCATACATTCAAAAGTAATACAAAGATTCTCAAGGGTTACAAAGGAAATACTGAAATAACAAGGTTACAAGGCGAATACAATTTCTAACAATAAGAAAACTTCTAATCATCTCTAGGCCCAAAACTATCAAGTCTTCTAAGTCCAAAAGTCTCTTCACTCGTACTCATCTTCCAACTAAAACCTGCCGCACACGAAAAGGAAACGTGCGGCTGAGCTTACAAAGCCCAGTGAACAGATATATAATAAACGGAAACGAAGGTAAACGGAAATAACCAGATGTAGCATAATGAATGAGATATAAATGAGATACAAGAGTAAGGTTTAGGATAGTCATCCACCACGAGCCCAGAAACAGATCATATCATATAGTAACCATAAATCTTCATAATCATATAGAGGGGAGACCTCTCAGATAATCAGATAACATGAGGGGTGTCCTCATTCTTCAACAGGGTGGAGTAGCTAGCTCCCAGAAATGTGAAAGGCGTGTATTGCACACAGCACCAGTCACCAGACAAATCATATCATAGCATATACAGTTAAATCCACTAAACAGAACAGATCTAGGATTGCAATCCATACGCCCCCCAGAAACATATATATAATCATAATCAAAGTAATGCGCATATCATAATCAGAATGGGGACGGTGTGAGGAATCACTCACCCACACATGAGTCATGCCAGTGGTGCATCACAGACACGGCCAGGTTACCTTCCTGGCTAGGTAACAGAAAAGTGGCTCGGGTATCAAACTAAGAGTCAAAGGTCAAAGGTTCATATCATAAACAGGGTGTCATATCAGAAGGTTCAATATCAGAAGTTCATAATCAGACCAGTCAAAGTATCAGAGGGTCAAGTATCAAAAGTTCAAATATCAGAAGGTCAAATATCCCAGGTCAATATCCAAAAAGGGTCAATGTATCCAATGATCAAATCTTCAAAAGGTTCAATATCAAAAGTACTTTTCAAAAGGTTTTCTCTTAAGGTTCATTTAAAAACAATCATTCAAAAATAGTTTTCATAAATGGTCTTTCAATTAGTTTTCATAAAACGAACTTCAAAATAGTTTTCTTAAGGTCAATATATCATGCTTGAAAAAAAAACCCTTTCAAAATACTTTACTTAAAACATTTCCATCTCATATCAAAAAGGTCTTCATATCACAGGTTCAAAATCAGAGATCAAAGGTCGAAGCAAAGGTGTCATAGCAAGGGATCGTAACAGAGTATCAATTCAGAGAATTTAACAGATCAGAAAAGAATCATAGGAAACCTTACAGAGAAGGTCAGAATATCTGTACCTTATTCCGGAAGCAAACACAAATCAGAAATGGATGACACAAAGTGAAGCAGGACTTCTCTTCCTTCACACCTAGAGGGGGTAGACAAGAATTACAAACCCTTCCATTTTAAGTAATTTTCCATTTTAGCTTTTAGATTCATCAAGTTACTCTTTTAGTCCTTTAGGTTTCATAATTTACACTTTCTATCCCTTTACTTATCAAGTTACAAAATGAAACCCTAGATTTACATAGCTTACATTTTAACTTCTCTCATTAATTTATTAACACAACACGCATTTTATTTTCCAAGATTACAGAGTGTACCTTCAAATTAACTTATTATACGAATTATACCCTCAAGTTTCACGATTCACCAATATAACCCTTAGCTTAGGAAAAATAACAATTTACATCCTTTTTACATGTCTTGACAGTTTTCAGGTATTACTGGACTCGTTTTAAATAATTTGCAAACCATATTAAATCTTCGAAATAAAATCTATAAAAATTCACAGACATTCCCCAGGGTCTTGAGTATTTTATGAAATTTTTCCAGATTTTATTAAGTTGTATAGATACGAACTAAAAATCCTTTTTCCCAACCTGTCCCAGAACCGGATTAATTAAAAACACCCGACCATTTTTCATCTTCTTTCCCAGTCTAGAAAATTTATAAAATTCTACAAAAATTCCAGTAATTAGCAAACATGTGATATATTACTCATCTAAAAGGACACATCCTAATTCGTTATGGTTTGAAAATGATAAATGAAAAACCCGGACTGTTTTTCCAGACTTTACCAATACGACCAGACACATGATTTTCTAAAAATCAAAAAGTAACCTTACATGCCTCTAAAAATTACAAGATAAATTTCTCCAGGTAGCCACTTCATTGAAATTAGTTTTAGACTCAAAAACCATCCCAATACCCGTTCACATCATTGAGTTATAGCCGGTTAAAGTCGAATAAAATTCCAGGCCAGTAGCAGATATCACAGAATCATATATATACTTAGGGTTTCTTCATCCCGTTCATTAATTCTTGACACCAAACGATTTTAGGTGAGTCCAAAACACATTTAGTTCATCTCATATCAGTTTATTTCACATCCAAGTCGAATTAATCATCACCCAAAACAGTAAGATCGATCCATATTATAGGCTTTAGGGTTTTCTTAATTTTTATGATTTTATGTGACATGTTTTTGTTATCATATGTGACAAGAACATCAAATGGATTGAAGATGACAAAAAATCAAGCAAGAAAAGATGATACAAAATTACCCTTGAAGATCAAACGAAGATCAAGTACAACACACGATCGAATCACCAACATTCCTCCTTCCTTTTTCTTCTTCCTTGGATCGACTAGAAAGTTAGGGTTTTGTTTTCTTCTCTTTTTTTTTTTTTTTTTTTTTTTTTGTCGACATATGGAGGGAGGGGAGACCAAATCCGGTTTTTGGCTTTTGGATTGGGCCAAGAGGGCCGAGATTTGTGTGTGGCTAAGTTCAGTGGGCCCTGGGTTTAGTTGTTGTAGCATAACAAAAGATAGATGGCCCGAAACAATAGTTTATGTAGTGACATAGGTGCCTCGAAATTATTTATGTTTCAGAAATATTTTGGACTTCTAATATGTTCAAAAACTCCATGATGACGTTTTGTTCGAATTATTTAGATTCACGGTTGATTCGTTTAATTTCTTTCAGTTTTAAAGTAATCGTATCCATAACTTAGGAAAATTTCAAATTAGACGTAAAATTTGGTATTTAAAATTTAGGGTTTTACAACTCTTCCCCTCTAAAAGAAAATTTTCGTCCTCGAAAATTGGAAGCCGCAAGGTTAGACGAAGTCGTAGCAAATCGCAAAAGGTTGTCACCAACATTCCCACGCCCAGGGAGGTTCATTCAGAAAAGATCTTCAAATCAAATAGTTTCTCATGGCTCAGTCGAAACAAGGTGGGTTCAAATTCTCAGAAGGAGACGAATTGGGTCGATTCTGATCAAAAGGTCCATGCAACATAAATGGAGGATAGGTGAATCTTCAGGATCTCATATGGAGTACGAACAAGAGTTCAAATCGAATTGATTGTGTTACCAGAAAAGAGCTTTACAAGAATTTAAGATTTATAACCGAGGTCAACAGAATGCAAAACGAGAGTTCAAACTCATTCAGATATCTAATGAACGAAAGCAGAGTATACACATAGATGGGATGAATCTAAAGTCTCACTATCACAGACAATCAACGGAGATCAAATTCTAAACTTCTTAGGTACTCCCCAAGATATCCTATGACCACAACAAGTGCACGTTATATGATGTAAGTATTATCACGTTGGCCAGACGTCATAATACTGGCATCATATTAATATGCCCTCATGATGGTCATACTTTATCTCAAGTCGTGAACAACACAACTTATCTAAATCCACCTAGTCCACCTACAGTCTCAGAGGTCACCAAAACCAAACGTCATAACTAAGAATACGAAATTACTCGGAAAGTAACGGAAATCCGTAATTGTCCATCAGAATTCATATGCGTCGTTAATAGCGCCAATACTTCATAACTTACCGAAATCAATTTAGCCAACACAAGTGGTTACTCCGACATCCGTCTATTCATAAATATCAAATTTCCTTCCATATCTCCTCAAAATTCTCATACAAATCGTTATTCAACAAACGCAGAATGAACATAGAACGGAATTACTAACAGAGGACCAAATCATTCAAAAGAACTCATCATCAGGTAACGGGATTTAAGTAGGTTGAGAGGAAATGAATGCGTCGTCGATAGCTTCATCCTTCACAGAATCATCTCGTCTAAACACAATTGTCCGCTTCAAAATTCGTCCATTCACATACAAAATTTTAAATTTCCTTCCAAATTGGAGTAGTTTGACGCTTGTCCATCTTATCTCATGGCGAAAAGGAATTTACAAACTTGAGTCTGGTTCCTCAAGCCTTCGGCAACTCTTCTTGATATGGTGATGTCGTAACGGTAGTCTCTGACACGATCACTGTGCATCCCTCCATCCGCAAGCCTGCTTCAGCTATCAATTCATCTTAGTACAACTAATATGAATAGAGAAACAGGATTGCGTTTCTTCGACAGGTCTTCTAACACCGCTCCAGGTTTTAAGGTAACACCGCCGTCGTCGACTCCAGGTTATGTGTTGAACGCTTCGTCTCCTACGGTCTGGTTGTCTTGATGCCCGAACTGTAATCTTCACGGTTTGCATAATATATGGTTGAGTATTATCCCAGTTCCTCTCTTCTTCCTAGGTGCTTCATCCATGGTAATGCTGGTCGCCACCGTCTTCTACTACTCTTCCACCAAGTCTCTCACTTCGATAACTGTCTTCGATCTCGGTTCCTCCTGTGGAAAACTCTGTCTTCACAATATACAGGGTAGTGTCGTCTACAATAATTTCTGAATGTCAATCGAATTTCTCTTCCAGATCAAGTGGTCGTCTCATCATTAATCTCTATGTTCTTCTTTCATTTTCTGAACATATCACAATGTCATACTATGACAATTTGTCCAAAACACACGGAGACATGATCATTTTAGCCAATACCATTGGCATCATTCAAACTCATAAGGCTATAATGAGTGAAAGGACAGTCTCGGAAATCATTTAGGGAAAACTTTCACATACACTTCATGCCGCCTTCCTCCTTCTTCAAAAATAACACTGGACTACTTCACAGAGGTTACTCTCGGTTAGTTAACCCCCTTCTTAGAAGTTCTTGTGGTTGCTGCTTCAGCCCTTCAAATCTAAAACGATGAAATCAGATACGAAGTTTCAAAAGAAAGACCGAATCAATTATTGATACTCGGAAACGGATAATGATTACTGATAGTGGTACGATTAGGTTTACAATAGTCGATACGTCGACACATCCTTCTTCCTTTCTTCTTCATAAACCAACAAGAGCATACAAGAGAATCGCTGAGGTGAACAAAATCATATTACATCGAAAATACCGGAAAATCTTCGTACAACGGAATATTTCTAATGGCGGAACTTTCCAAGGGTAGATAGTAATGGTTGACAGGAAAACTTGATAATCATAAGAGTTCAGGGTTGTTGCTTCCATAGCGGCGAAACCTTAACAGATTCAGGTGTAGAGATTCATCATAACGGAATAGGGTGAGATAGATTTTTTAAGATCACATTTCAGATTAGATAGTCCATGGCAACTTTACCATTAGTCATCCAGTCCATAACTAAAAGACCATACAATGAGACATGTCAAGATCAAAAGATTCATAGCACGAATACAGTCATCGAATCAGACGGGGAGTTCATATATCGAAGTTCAACACGTTTTTCAATGAAAGCTTTGAGATGGATAAACGAACAGTTCAAAGTGTAGGAATTTGTTCGACTTCTTAGCATAAGCAGTTAGTAGGGCGTGTATTATCAGTAATACGAACATCGTATAATTGTCAAAAGTGAGATGTACAGAATATCCGTTATTAGCATCATCATGCTCAGTTAACAACCCATACAGAGATAACATAACATCATATGCTTCCAAAGGAAATGGTTGGCAGTACAAGGTTCGTCATTCAAAGGAAAGGAACATAACTTCCTATATCCATGGTTAATAATTACCGGAATTCTCATAGGAGTAGTAATGGATCTATGCAAAGTTAAGTAGTATCGGATGATACATTTACATTCAGCATAAGCAATGAATTCACAAAATGTGTCGAACACATTATGGTTGAACGACCTATGATATGGTCGGAAAGGTGTCAAACAGCTTGTCAAACAAGTCGGAGGTGGAGGTCAAAATCTGGAAATGAAACTTAAATGGTGTAAGTATCCAGGTGGGTTTTTCGAGGCATTCCACTTACTTGGTTTCTAAGCTTTAAGTTACAAAACTTCTAAAGGCAGAGGCACGAATCAGAGTGATGCGGAAGCAAATGATACTCACATATATGCCTTAATCTACCCATTCCTCACTGGTCAATTTTAGGTTCCTATAGGGAGATCCTAAAGCAAATCTTACAGGTTATCTTATGAGTGCTTACAGGGAAACTTAGTGGTCCTAACTTACACAGGCCAAGGGTAAATGTATTACGAATCGCAGCCTGTCTCTCTGATACCATAATTGTAACACCCCAACCCGACAAGGGTAAAGATGTCACGCAAATGGTTTCATATCAGATATAACAAAGCATACATTCAAAAGTAATACAAAGATTCTCAAGGGTTACAAAGGAAATACTGAAATAACAAGGTTACAAGGCGAATACAATTTCTAACAATAAGAAAACTTCTAATCATCTCTAGGCCCAAAACTATCAAGTCTTCTAAGTCCAAAAGTCTCTTCACTCGTACTCATCTTCCAACTAAAACCTGCCGCACACGAAAAGGAAACGTGCGGCTGAGCTTACAAAGCCCAGTGAACAGATATATAATAAACGGAAACGAAGGTAAACGGAAATAACCAGATGTAGCATAATGAATGAGATATAAATGAGATACAAGAGTAAGGTTTAGGATAGTCATCCACCACGAGCCCAGAAACAGATCATATCATATAGTAACCATAAATCTTCATAATCATATAGAGGGGAGACCTCTCAGATAATCAGATAACATGAGGGGTGTCCTCATTCTTCAACAGGGTGGAGTAGCTAGCTCCCAGAAATGTGAAAGGCGTGTATTGCACACAGCACCAGTCACCAGACAAATCATATCATAGCATATACAGTTAAATCCACTAAACAGAACAGATCTAGGATTGCAATCCATACGCCCCCCAGAAACATATATATAATCATAATCAAAGTAATGCGCATATCATAATCAGAATGGGGACGGTGTGAGGAATCACTCACCCACACATGAGTCATGCCAGTGGTGCATCACAGACACGGCCAGGTTACCTTCCTGGCTAGGTAACAGAAAAGTGGCTCGGGTATCAAACTAAGAGTCAAAGGTCAAAGGTTCATATCATAAACAGGGTGTCATATCAGAAGGTTCAATATCAGAAGTTCATAATCAGACCAGTCAAAGTATCAGAGGGTCAAGTATCAAAAGTTCAAATATCAGAAGGTCAAATATCCCAGGTCAATATCCAAAAAGGGTCAATGTATCCAATGATCAAATCTTCAAAAGGTTCAATATCAAAAGTACTTTTCAAAAGGTTTTCTCTTAAGGTTCATTTAAAAACAATCATTCAAAAATAGTTTTCATAAATGGTCTTTCAATTAGTTTTCATAAAACGAACTTCAAAATAGTTTTCTTAAGGTCAATATATCATGCTTGAAAAAAAAAACCCTTTCAAAATACTTTACTTAAAACATTTCCATCTCATATCAAAAAGGTCTTCATATCACAGGTTCAAAATCAGAGATCAAAGGTCGAAGCAAAGGTGTCATAGCAAGGGATCGTAACAGAGTATCAATTCAGAGAATTTAACAGATCAGAAAAGAATCATAGGAAACCTTACAGAGAAGGTCAGAATATCTGTACCTTATTCCGGAAGCAAACACAAATCAGAAATGGATGACACAAAGTGAAGCAGGACTTCTCTTCCTTCACACCTAGAGGGGGTAGACAAGAATTACAAACCCTTCCATTTTAAGTAATTTTCCATTTTAGCTTTTAGATTCATCAAGTTACTCTTTTAGTCCTTTAGGTTTCATAATTTACACTTTCTATCCCTTTACTTATCAAGTTACAAAATGA
The DNA here is from genome assembly GCA_021014915.2 of Artemisia tridentata subsp. tridentata. NCBI lineage: Eukaryota > Viridiplantae > Streptophyta > Magnoliopsida > Asterales > Asteraceae > Artemisia > Artemisia tridentata. Next base: position 10,929,645 of record CP139505.1, on the reverse strand, counting down.
AACCCTAGATTTACATAGCTTACATTTTAACTTCTCTCATTAATTTATTAACACAACACGCATTTTATTTTCCAAGATTACAGAGTGTACCTTCAAATTAACTTATTATACGAATTATACCCTCAAGTTTCACGATTCACCAATATAACCCTTAGCTTAGGAAAAATAACAATTTACATCCTTTTTACATGTCTTGACAGTTTTCAGGTATTACTGGACTCGTTTTAAATAATTTGCAAACCATATTAAATCTTCGAAATAAAATCTATAAAAATTCACAGACATTCCCCAGGGTCTTGAGTATTTTATGAAATTTTTCCAGATTTTATTAAGTTGTATAGATACGAACTAAAAATCCTTTTTCCCAACCTGTCCCAGAACCGGATTAATTAAAAACACCCGACCATTTTTCATCTTCTTTCCCAGTCTAGAAAATTTATAAAATTCTACAAAAATTCCAGTAATTAGCAAACATGTGATATATTACTCATCTAAAAGGACACATCCTAATTCGTTATGGTTTGAAAATGATAAATGAAAAACCCGGACTGTTTTTTCCAGACTTTACCAATACGACCAGACACATGATTTTCTAAAAATCAAAAAGTAACCTTACATGCCTCTAAAAATTACAAGATAAATTTCTCCAGGTAGCCACTTCATTGAAATTAGTTTTAGACTCAAAAACCATCCCAATACCCGTTCACATCATTGAGTTATAGCCGGTTAAAGTCGAATAAAATTCCAGGCCAGTAGCAGATATCACAGAATCATATATATACTTAGGGTTTCTTCATCCCGTTCATTAATTCTTGACACCAAACGATTTTAGGTGAGTCCAAAACACATTTAGTTCATCTCATATCAGTTTATTTCACATCCAAGTCGAATTAATCATCACCCAAAACAGTAAGATCGATCCATATTATAGGCTTTAGGGTTTTCTTAATTTTTATGATTTTATGTGACATGTTTTTGTTATCATATGTGACAAGAACATCAAATGGATTGAAGATGACAAAAAATCAAGCAAGAAAAGATGATACAAAATTACCCTTGAAGATCAAACGAAGATCAAGTACAACACACGATCGAATCACCAACATTCCTCCTTCCTTTTTCTTCTTCCTTGGATCGACTAGAAAGTTAGGGTTTTGTTTCTTCTCTTTTTTTTTTTTTTTTTTTTTTTTGTCGACATATGGAGGGAGGGGAGACCAAATCCGGTTTTTGGCTTTTGGATTGGGCCAAGAGGGCCGAGATTTGTGTGTGGCTAAGTTCAGTGGGCCCTGGGTTTAGTTGTTGTAGCATAACAAAAGATAGATGGCCCGAAACAATAGTTTATGTAGTGACATAGGTGCCTCGAAATTATTTATGTTTCAGAAATATTTGGACTTCTAATATGTTCAAAAACTCCATGATGACGTTTTGTTCGAATTATTTGGATTCACGGTTGATTCGTTTAATTTCTTTCAGTTTTAAAGTAATCGTATCCATAACTTAGGAAAATTTCAAATTAGACGTAAAATTTGGTATTTAAAATTTAGGGTTTTACAAAGCTCCTAACATGGGATCACTAGAATTCGCTTGTGCATTAAATACAACCATAAAAACCTTTAGTACGCATTTGGTTCATGTTTCTTAAGACGTTCAAGCAAGTTACCGAATAGGAAGTTAGCCAGTTTTCTTAAGCCTAACATAGATAAACAATCATCCAATACAACTAACAACACACTAACAACCAATAATCAATAGCTAGGTTTCATTAGATCTAAGCAAACACAAGATAAAATTAGCCTAACATGTTAAACAAAAGACAAGCATAAGATAGAATCAAACAACACATAGACATATTGAATGATTAATTGATAACTTATCTTTCAATGAAACATGGAAGATCTCAAGGCAAAAAGCCCTGAAAAAGTAGCTAAAATCGTCTTAGGGTTTTTTCCCAAAATTCCTCACACTCAGCTCTCTCTTAATGACAAAAAATTAGAAAACTATATATAGATTTTTGGATCTGACGGCGTCACCTTATGCATTGTGACGCCGTCACCTCGCCGCTTTTAGGGTTCCCGGGTGACCTTCTTGACGCCGTCCCTCTTTAGCTCTTCAAAAATCCATTCTGGCCTATCAAGGCTTGACGCCGTCGAACCATGAACGTGACGCCGTCCCCTTATGATTTAAGCCGTGACGCCCTTGATCAAGTTAAAGCGTGACGCCGTCAGAATTCACATGCTAACTCACTGGCCCGTCATGAGTAAATTTCACATCCCACTTTTCTTGCCAAGGCATGACGCCGTCCAGAGTAAAGTCTGACGCCGTCAAGAGTAACTTTTAGCCGATTCTTGAGACTTTGCCGTTTTCTTCACTTTAATGCTCCAAAAACGTCCAAAATGCCTCCTTTTCCAGATTTCTCCTCAAAAGTACCTAAAATGACAAAAGGAACGATTTAGGGCAATATTTGATCAAATAAATACGATTTCGGGCTTAAATGACCCCTTAAAAGCGGTACACTTTTCGCCTCATCAAATACCCTTACACTTGAGATTTGCTTGTCCTCAAGCAAATGCGCTTTTATTCTAATCAAAATACAAGTTAGGGGTCATTTAACGCAAACATAAAAGTAATTACAACAAATAATCGTTCCACTTCAATCATAATAAGCACGGAGATTACATACTAGCACCTCACAAGTAGTGTTTAGATACTCACATCTCTCAAGTGTCATCAAAATAAATCTCAAAAAATGAAAACGGATAATATCTCTCACTACCTGTCATAGCAAATAGATTACCATAGGCTTGGGAAAGGATCAAAAACCTCCTCCACTAGGCGTAAGCACCTAAGATAAACTATCAAAGAGGGCTTTTAAATGGGTTATAATGTTAGGTGTAGGGAAAAGGAGAACACGGTTTTGTTGGATAAAGGATATTTTACTGGTGGCGAGTTAAAGATCTTGGTCAATTACATGTACTATACAATGTTGCTAAGCCAAGACTAGACTCGATCTTAAGCTAAAAACGAAATAACAAAATAACAAAAATATAAAACAAACATAAAATAAAACGGGATGGTAGTCCGTATGTCTTTTCTATTTTTCATTTTCTCATTTTTTTTGTGTTTTTCTTGATTTTTTTTTTTTTTTTTTTTTTTTTTTTTTTTTTTTTTTTTTCATACACTCTTGCCCTACCATCCAAAATAATACATCATAGGGGCATTGCATTCCCCTTACACTTGAATTTTTATATAACTTTACAAATACTAATCTAATGACTCGAATTAAGATAATTGAAAAACTTGGAGTACTTTTAAAACATTTAGCACATATGGGGGTAATAAATGATGTTCTTCCCCATTACTCCATTATACTAGTACTTTACCCATGAGTCCCAATCGTTCCAAAACAATATGTACAAGGATATGACTCGACTTAGCAACCATGTAATCAACTAGATAATTAACTTGGGTTTAAACAAATGTTGTAACAATAATGCACTAAAGATGAGTGCATACAAGGTAGGCTAAGGCGATTTGGGTGTACATTTTAGTGGGGTGTAACAAATTCTTCCTTTAAGTAAGATGCTTAAAGGTCGAAACGAAAAGATAGGCTCTGAGGGGTGTACTAGGGGTATCGTGTACTAAAAATGAGTACAACGCAAAGGGGTGTGGGAGAATTACTTGACCAATATAGCCAATGTAATTATAACAAAAACACAGGTGTAAAACAATGGGTTAATCCTAATGCCTCTTATCATGTAGTAAATCTAACTACACGAATGTAGTCTCACTTGTGGCCTTGGAATGGTCCTAACGCAAGTTCTAGAATCTAAGTGCTACCGGTACACACATCATAGCATAAATGCTTTTCCTACCAATTCTAGGGGCGAACCTCACATATTTGGGGGTGGAAAATTTTTTTTTTGTGGTACGGTTTTTGTGCTAGTCATATAACTCCTATCCGTGAGACGCTCATTAAGATCAAAGTTTCACTCCTATATGTTGTAAAAAATTTTAAATTTGGCACTAAAATTGCCTTAACAGGTATTTCTCTCAGTTTTATTACACATCTACCATCAAACAAACAAAAATCAAGCGCAATTGTATTCTCTAAAATCGTACTTTTACCCTCCCCTTACACTTAAGATGAACATTGTCCCCAATGTTCAAATAACAAGATGTAAAAGCATAAAGTAAAAGAATGAAATCAAATACTCCCCTGATTCGCTCGTTGGATAGTGAAATTACACGGTTAAATCTTCCTCCAAAGTAATGTTGAAGCTCCATGACTAATGCCTCGCCATAAGCTTGATTCCATAACATCTCCTTGTCCAAAATAACCTGTTGGACCTGAGAAAACAAACACGAAAACCTGCATAACATCGGCGGGATAAAATCTATATATAAGGATATAATGCTTGTGGAATGATAATTTTGCAGATTCCTGGAGATTATAAGTTGGAGATTTAATAAAAACTTTTTATGAAAACAAAACTTTCAAAAATTTCTGGAAATTAAATCTGACGCCGTCAGGTTATAACCCCTGACGCCGTCAGAAATGACCTGACAAAAATTTTCATTTTAAGTTTCCGGAAAATTTCTGGAAAAACCTTTACCTTACTTCCTGGAAATCCTGCAAAACATCACTATGACTCGATACAAGCATTTGACTCAAACAATTACGAATATGTATGCTAATTTATTATTATTACGATTCATGTTCATATGTGTTCTAATAAACCGATTTAGATTTCCCTTACACTTATCTTTTGCAAAATACCTTTATATGTAGTTAAGACGAAGTTAAAAACAAAATAAAGCATTTTCACAAATTACTTTTGAACATGAATCAATAAGAATAAAAATTAAACATACATACGGAAGCAAATAAAATCAAACAAACAAATAAATAAACACACAAAGCAAATAAAACAAATAAAGCTTGGGTTGCCTCCCAAGAAGCGCTTTTCTTTATTAACGAGTCTTGTAGCTAGACTCAAAGTCACGCTACCCTATGTAAGTAAGCTCGTCATCGAGGACGTCTTTAGGGTTAAGCTTGGATTGAAGTTTCCTATTGGTCCGCTTAGTACGATATGTCTTTTCAAACTTCTCTCCATCCGGGTCATACAATGTCATCTTGATATGCCATGACCCATCTCCATCTTTGGGTGGTTTATCCCAATTCCACTTATGATCATCTTCCTCACAAATCCACTTATTCATTCCTAGGTTAATTGGCAAAACTCCTAGGAAATCAATCATCTTTCTAAAAACTAGAGAATCTTCAAATGGATCCAATTCGGTGTCCCTAGCCAAGAGTTGCTCTACCGTATGTGTTCGGTTAACAAAGTCCTCTTCTAGGTAAAATGGGCGTTGGGGTCCTATGAAGTCTCTATCAATCCAAGGTCCATATCTAGATGGTCTCCTATTTAATTCTAACCAATGGGGTGTCGGTTCCTCACTAGTATCATAGGCGTGTTTCTTAACATCATAGATTGACCAAGTATCTCCTTCTCCTACCGCTATCTTAGATTCCTTACAATCAATCATAGCACTAGCGGTCGCCAAAAATCCTCTACCTATCAACAAGGGGCATGTAGGGTCGCTAACCATATCAAGGACGTGGAAATCGGCTAAAATGGTTAGTTTTCCAATGTGTACTAACACGTCCTTAACTACTCCAACCGGGTAAGCAACACTTCCATCCGCTAAGCCTATTATTACCTCGGTTTCTTCAAGTTTTCCAAGTTTTAGAGAGGTGTAGAGAGGTAACGGAAGTAGGTTAAGGCTTGATCCAAGATCGGCTAATGTGTCATAAGCCTCCGAATTACCGATCTTGCAAGGTAGAACAAATAAGCCCGGATCATCTAATTTCTTAGGTAGCTTATTTTGAACAAAGGCGGTCCCTTTTTCGCCTAACTTGAGCTTCTTCTCATCCAACTCATCAACAACCGGACTTTCAAGGTGGAGCTCCTTGAGTTCTTCGTCAAGGTTTTGAGTGGAAGGTGTTTCAACTATGTTGTTGACCAATTTGGATGTCATAACTTCTTGGTCATTTGGAACGATTTGGGTTTGTTTGAAACACGTGCTCATGGAATTGACCGAATAATATTGTGGACAAGAACTAGGGGACGAAACCGATGAAATAGCGTTGACGTTTAGTTTCGGGTTCTTGACCGTGTTGCTAGGGAGTGCTCCCATTTCTCGGTCATTGAGGGCTTTCAACAAGGTGTCAATCTTATCGGTCATCTCGCTTTGTCTTTGTTTGAAATCGGCTTCAAACTTGGCTAAACGAGCTTCTTGAGATGCCATAAATTGAGACATCAATCCTTCAAAGTTATTGGTACTACCATTGCCGGAAGGATTGTTGTTGAAAGTATGGTTCGAGTTGGAACCGCTTGATTGGAAACGATTAGGTGGGTTGGAAGAATTGGTTTGTTGTGAGTTTTGGTTTTGTTTCCACCTAAGGTTCGGGTGATTTTTCCATGAGGGGTTGTATGAATCACCATAAGGGTTTGGCTCGGGTTTGAAAGTGTACCACTTGTCTCCCGCTCCGTCGGTACGCGAGGATGCGTAGTCCACAAAAGCTTGTTCGGGGAGTTCCATGCAATCACGAGTGTCGTGGGGACCACTACATAATTCACATGAAGAAGTGATTTTGTTCACTTGGTTTGAAGGTTTAGGAGCCTCGTAGGATTTCATGAGAAACTTGACTTGGTCTTCAAGTTCTATGATCCTACGGTCGGAAGTGCTTGAATTGTTCAAAGGCAAAGATATTGCCTTGACCGTTTTATTCAAATCACGGGGATCACTCCAACTTTCGTTGTCATAAAGAGCAAGATCCTCTAGGAGAGCCCATGATTGTTCCGCACTTAGATCACGTAGCTTGCCACCGGCCGATTGGTCAATGGTTTGCCTCGTGGAGAGATTGATATGGTCATAGAAGATTTGGACTTGGAGCCAAAGTTCTATGCCATGGTGAGGGACTTTTTGGAGTAAGTCCTTGAATCGAGTCCATGCCTCGTAGAGAGTTTCGCCTTGACGTTGTTGGAACATCAAGATATCATTCCTTAGCTTGGTAGTTCTTCCCGGTGGGAAAAACTGAGCAAGGAAACGAGTAGTGAGATCATCCCAAGAGGTGATGGATCCTGCGGGTTGACGTTCTAGCCACTGACTAGCTTGGTCCCGCAGAGAGAATTGGAAGAGACGCAATCGGGTCGTCTCTCGAGTGGCAACATCAAGGTCTATAGAATCAACGATTTTAAGAAAATCCTTGAGATGTTGATTAGGATCTTCAGAACGAAGTCCATGGAATGCGCATCCACTTTGCACCAACCGGATGGTGTCGGATCGCAAGGGTGTGATATTGGCTCCTTGAGTGAGCTCAATGGTGTTTCGATAGCCATGGTGGCTAGGACGGGAATACTCTCCTAAAGTACGGGCTCTAGGAGGTGGTGGTGGTTGTTGTGGTGGTGGGTTGTGGGGGTTAAGGATATTACCATCTTCCATGATGTCGGATGGTATGGTTACGAACAAAGACACGAAGAAAATAGATAGACTAAAGAAAACCTAGAAAAATAAAATAAAAATCTCACTAGAAAGGAATCTAGTGAGTAGACCTAATAGAAATAAAAATTCAACCTAAACAATAACTATTCCCCGGCAGCGGCGCCAAAAACTTGATGCGTGGTTTTGTAACCTTACAACAGGTTTTACCTCTCGAGGGATCTCAAGAGGCTTACAACCCCACCAGGCAGTGTACCTGACCGATGTAGTATAGTGTAGTGGTAAGTACGGGGGATTGATCGTTCTCCACAGGGAATAGTGTTCGTTAGGTGTGAAAGGCTACTCTAATTAGGTCTAAGGGTTGAGGAAGATTCTTTTTATGTTTTTATAGTTTTTATGAAAGCAAGTAAAATCTCGGGTTTGAAGGAGTGGGCGGAATTAGTTGCTAGTCAACTAACCCAAATTACTACGAATGCAAATAAAATAAAATAACAAAAATGAAAAGTGGTGAGAAACTTATGTGTAGAGAAATGTGTTTACTTAGATTTCCTTACTCCCTAACTATCTTTTACCGGTTAATTAGTGTGTATTAGTTGCGTGGATGACGGGTGTATTCCTTAATATCATTCGTGGGGTGGTGTACTTACTTCCCCAACTCTACAAGCTCCTACTTCACTCCTATGTCGAGCCGGCTAGGAAGCTCCTAACATGGGATCACTAGAATTCGCTTGTGCATTAAATACAACCATAAAAACCTTTAGTACGCGTTTGGTTCATGTTTCTTAAGACGTTCAAGCAAGTTACCGAATAGGAAGTTAGCCAGTTTTCTTAAGCCTAACATAGATAAACAATCATCCAATACAACTAACAACACACTAACAACCAATAATCAATAGCTAGGTTTCATTAGATCTAAGCAAACACAAGATAAAATTAGCCTAACATGTTAAACAAAAGACAAGCATAAGATAGAATCAAACAACACATAGACATATTGAATGATTAATTGATAACTTATCTTTCAATGAAACATGGAAGATCTCAAGGCAAAAAGCCCTGAAAAAGTAGCTAAAATCGTCTTAGGGTTTTTTCCCAAAATTCCTCACACTCAGCTCTCTCTTAATGACAAAAAATTAGAAAACTATATATAGATTTTTGGATCTGACGGCGTCACCTTATGCATTGTGACGCCGTCACCTCGCCGCTTTTAGGGTTCCCGGGTGACCTTCTTGACGCCGTCCCTCTTTAGCTCTTCAAAAATCCATTCTGGCCTATCAAGGCTTGACGCCGTCGAACCATGAACGTGACGCCGTCCCCTTATGATTTAAGCCGTGACGCCCTTGATCAAGTTAAAGCGTGACGCCGTCAGAATTCACATGCTAACTCACTGGCCCGTCATGAGTAAATTTCACATCCCACTTTTCTTGCCAAGGCATGACGCCGTCCAGAGTAAAGTCTGACGCCGTCAAGAGTAACTTTTAGCCGATTCTTGAGACTTTGCCGTTTTCTTCACTTTAATGCTCCAAAAACGTCCAAAATGCCTCCTTTTCCAGATTTCTCCTCAAAAGTACCTAAAATGACAAAAGGAACGATTTAGGGCAATATTTGATCAAATAAATACGATTTCGGGCTTAAATGACCCCTTAAAAGCGGTACACTTTTCGCCTCATCAATATCTTCAACCTTTCACTCAACTTCATCTCTATGGGTTGACTTAGATGATGTGACTAGCACAATTTTTTGTTCCAAATCATTAGGAACCTCAATCCTTCTATGGATGAACATCAAATCCAAACACCAATTTTTATAATCCTTCATGCCTATAAATTGGAAACTTTAGTTGATCAAAACTCACACCTTCACCATCAACTCTTAGTATCATCTCTGTACTTGTTAGCAAACTTTCTCATCATAACCATGACAAAATCCAACAACTCTTCCACCGACAGACCACCACGGAGAACTGCTCGCATAAGTGTCAGACAGTGTTGCTTTGTGAACTTAGAATCTTCATCAGAGGAGTCATCACCTCTCAACATCTCCTTACCCATAGCCAATGAAAATTTTCTCACCCTCTCCACTCTAACACCATCAAATGTAGTCATCTATACTCCACCACCAACAATCACTCTAGTAGCCACCACACCACCACCTGCTCCACCACAACCTGCTAGATCACCATCACCTCCAAACTCACCCAAACTACAACCAATGGAGTTATATAGAACTCCACCTACATCACCTCATCCATACTTGGATGATTTGGAAGACCTTCCACCAAGGTCAACCAATCCTCCGCCCATGACCTTTGAAGGTCAAGAACATATGCTCTTTCATCCCATTTATCGGGATATCCACGGTCCTCTATACCGTGATCCACAACCATCACAACCACAAACTCACCAACTTTCACCAAGATCCACCCTCAATGCTATAGAAGAGGAAATATGGATTAAGCAACCCAACATCCAAGGCGAGATCAACTATAACACCCCAACCCGACAAGGGTAGAAGTATCACATTATGGTGACAAATCAAAGCATACATAATACACAGCGGAAGTCTTAAACATAATTAATCAAAGAAGTTAAGTCAACATGACTTAATACATAAGTTCAAGAGAAAAGGAAATACTCCAAATTTAAGAACAATGAATCCAAGTCTAATAAAGTCATAATATAAATAAATGGTAACTAAGATGACTAGGGTAAAGTCTCCATAAGCTCAACTCTCAACCAAAAGCAATCCCCAGCTCCTAGCTTAGATACCTGCCGCAGAAAAAAGGAAATGCTGCTGAGCTTAAAAAGCCCAGTGAACAGATATAATAATAACGAAACAAAGATGAGGAAAGAACATATAAATGTAGTGCAAATGGGGAAAAGCATAAGGTATAAACAATACTGATAACTAGAGTAAGAAAGAACAGAAATCTACCACAAGCCCAGACAAATCAAATCATATCATTGGATTCGGAGGGGTGACCTCGGAATACCAAAGATAAAAGAGGGGAGTCCTCAGTAACCATTGGAGTGATCAGCTCCCAAAAATGTGCAGACGTGGATTGCACCCAACATCAGACACAAGATAGATCAAAGCATAACATATACAAAACATACACAAAACGTACCTAGGATGCATCCATACGCCCCTGCAGAGATGTTAGTGGCCATATATATATATATATATATATATATATATATATATATATATATATATATAATAATTGAGCTCATAATAAATAACAGATAAGGGACGGTGTGGAACATCACTCGACCACACTAGAGTCATGCCATTGGTGCATCAATGACACGGCCATGGAACCCCCATGACTAGGAAACCAATTGGCTCGAGTATCAAACTGTAGGGTTTAGAAGTCATATTATATCAAAGGTCCATAGGTATCATATAAAAAGTTCAATTCAAAGGTTTCTATCAAATGTTCATTTAAAGAAAAAACTTTTTTTTTTTTTAAAATGGTTTTCATAAAAGTAGTTTTTAAAAGTAGTTTTTATAAAAGATAGTTCATAATTTTAGGGAAGCATGGCAAAGGCATAGATCATGCAGGAATGCCATAATAAGAAGGCTCAGATCATAATCAAACTAGTATAGAAAGAATGCAAATGAATCATGAGAAACCTTAAGAGATAAGGTCAGAATATTTGTACCTTATTCAACAACAAAAACAAACCAGAAATAGATGAATCACAAAGCACAAGATCACTCCCGTTTCACGGAACCTATACGGATTAATAACCACATATTACTTTAAGTTCATATGAACTAGGTTACTCCTTTTAGTACTCTTTCTCTTTTTAGTAACTTTCTATTTTTGGTAACTTTCTAATTATAGTAACCTTCCATTTTTAGTAAGTGTCCGATTTAAGTAAGTTAACCATTTTAAGCAACTTTCTATTTTTTAGCAGGTTTCCCGAATTAGTAAGTTTCCATAATTAGTAGGTTTCCTTATTTAGTATCTTAGGGTTACTTATATCTTAATTAGGGTTTTGAACTTAGGTTTCACAAGTTTTAGGATTTATTAAGTAATTATAAATAGTTTAAGGATTATAGTGCAATTATAGTAAGATTAGGGTATGAAGTATAAATATCATAAAGTTACATGAATTAACAAGTTAAACCCTTTTAGCTTGAATAATGATAAGTTCCACCCTTAAGTTACACAAAAAAAATCCTTATTTAACCCTAATTAACCTTTATCAGCTTTTAACCTTAAACAGATCACAATTTGTCGAATTTATGAACCATATTAGAACTCAGAAATAAAATCCACAAAAATTCGCAGAGATATTTCAATGTCTTTAGAACCCACATGAAATTTCCAAGAATTTATTAGTTAGTTTAAACCCACACGAAAAATACTTCAACTCATACTACCCAGAAAACGTACCTGCAGCAGTACCCAAAAAGTATCCCCTTGGTAGATCCACCAAAACGTCCAGAAAAAATCCCCAAAAATTCATGACATACTAGGAATATGGAAGTTAATTACTGAAGAGTTTCATGACCTAACTCCTCATGGTTTGAAAATGAAAACTCGCAAACACCTACTGATTTTCCAGACTCGCAAAAACAGTTTCGACACTTGAACTTGTAAAATCAAAAAGTACATCTTCTCTACCTCTAAAAATTACAAGGCTTATATATTCAGAAAGCACTTTTCTTAAACTTAATTTTAGACCCAAGAATCACTCAAAAATACGTCACTATCATCAAAATCCACCCAAATCAATTTGACCTAAATTCTGGACAGAAACTGAGTTCATAATTTTTATGTAATCTCTTTTGGTTTTCCATTCCCATGACTTACATATTGATACAAATCAATTATATATTATATAAATTCGATATAGGTCGACTCTTATGTTGTCTTAACATGTACATATCAGTCATTGAAACAATAACAATAACATAGGTCGATTATATAGACTTTCATAATCATTATTTTATGTAGTATAGTTATGATTTTACGTGACCTTGTTCTATTATCTTATGAGTATTAACAACGACAAGAACATCAAAGAAACGAAACAATAATCAAGAGAATAAGATTGAATTGAACAAGGATGATACAAGTTACCCTTGATGTGTGATCAAAAGAGGAAGAAACAATAGGATCGAACACCAAAAAAAATCTAGCCGAATACCTTAGCTATACCTCCCTTCGAATGGACTTTAAAACCCACGAGCAAGAACACTTCAAACCAGGAATAACACACCTAGAAGTCACGAGGAGAACCTCATGTTTGCTGCTGTCTTTGATCGAACAGAAGGAGGACAAAGAGGAGCAGCAGGTCGACTTTTTGGAAGAGGGTTTTTAGGGTTTGTAATGTGTTAAATGTTCGGTATATATAAAAAATATGGGGAACCGACTTTGTGATAAGGATTAAACAAGGAAGGACCAATTATAGCGGGATTGTGGTATCTTTTAATTTCAATGCACATCTGTCGCCTATTTTTGTGATTTATGGAAACCATTTATTTAGTGATTTTAAATTATAAGGTAATGTTTTATTTGCTAAATTTTATTTGTTGACTTAGAGTATTAATTATCTTAGGTTAAGTACAAATAATGCCCATTTATATGATTTTATATGTTCTTTAAAATTTAAAAATTAGAGGAGTATTTTGGTCATTTTAGATTATGCTAATTTTGGGGTTTTACATCAGCGAGGAGCTAAACCGTCTCTATGAATTCTCCAATATGGTGGATTCCCACCTTAGTGAAGCCATGGATCTTCAATCCATATTCCTTGCCTCCATCAAAACTCCACCAAACAACCAACCACCACCACCACCAAACAACCAAAAACCACCACCACCACAAAACAATTAGCCCACCCTTCCTCCCGAGTTTCCAAGGCATGGTTGCTCCATGTGCGAGAGGACCACTCATTTGACTCAAAGGACCAACATCTTGGTCCATGAGCTCCAAAATGAAATGAGGTTCATTTTGAACCACATTCTCGAGCGCCTTAATGCGCTTTCTCATCCTTCTCAATAGGAGCTCTTAGTTTCTTCCTAGTTTTCTTTTGTAGGAACTTTTAGGATTTGTTTAGGTTGTTTTCTTTTCATATTGTAACATCATGTTTTGTGACTTATGTCACAAACAAATTTTCAATGAATGGATGTTATATTTTTATGCTTGTGGGTGATCACTATTTGGCATAATGTCTTGGTTTGTTTGATTTACTAACATTATTGTATGATTGGTTTGAATTCTCATAATGATTTGACCACTTGTACTTAGGCGCATTTTTTTATCAGACACATATTTTTGACTTTTTAAAGTCAAATGGGCTGAACTATCATGCTTGGTTGACCTACACATATGCATTATGCTACTTGGTTGGATTGATTTATATACAACTAACATTTGTTTTGTAGCATTTCTCATCCTTAAATCAAATACGTTGGTACCCTAGCAACGGGGAGTATTGATCGAGGGGAGAATTTCATATACTAATCTTTTGTTTTGTAGGATCATTTCATCATGAACTAGGACCTCCATTTAGGGGGAGTATAATCCAAGGGGGAGCTTTAAAGTTCTCAAAATCATTGAATCATTTTCGGTACTCCAATTTGGGGGAGTCATAACCACATTCCGCTACGCATATCTTCTTTTTGTTTTGACAAAAACAGGGAGATAGGATTAAGTTCACACATCACTGTGAACATCACAGTACATATTTTTATGCTTAAAATATTTTTTTAAAACTTGCATAAAACTAACTTAATCTATATTTTTAAAAGACTTTCACTTTACTTATTCCATTGCTTAAAAATAAACTTTATGTTTTGTCATCAATAAAAAGGGGGAGATTGTTAATACAAATATCGTCCTGAAAAAACATTATTTGTATTTTTCGATCTTTTCTTTATTTTGTTATGACAATTATAAGATTTATCTTTAAGCAAAGCATAGATATAAGTTAAAGTCTTTTACATTTATAGTAACAAGTCTTTTAAGCTAGGAATTACATTGCATACATATATACTTTTACATGTTTAATTTTATTTCTTAAAATAGAAATTTAACATGACATCATGGCATACCTCATTTTGATATCTTTAGGATATCTTGAGGATTTGTAAGATATCTTGTAGAGATCTTGAAGCAAAGGAGTTGACTTTGGTAGATATGACAAGATATGAAAAGATTTGTTGAAATCTTAGCTGGCATGTCCCGGCGGAACCAAACCATATAACTGGCGGATCCCTTAGTTTGGTTCCGCCAGATCCGTGCCCTGTTGATCAGCTTTGCCTATAAATAGCAAGCTGATCATTCAAGCACATTATCACTCATATAGCTTAAAATATATACTCATTCATTTGTACATCACTAACCCATATCATTCATTCATTCTTAGTGATCTTTCCTTTTGTAGCAAAAGAGATCAAGCATCAAGGTTCAACACAGAGTTGTAAACCTTTAGTATAGTCACTGTGTGATTTGTTAGTGTTCACACATCATTGTTTATACCATTCATTCAGTAGAGTTTGGTTAGTGTTTTAGTCCTTAAAACACAAAGAGTGTCGGGAGTGGTTGTACCCTTGTTAAAGAACCAACGGGAGTGGTTGTACCCTTGTAAAGAACTCGGTATTTAGCTTAGTACCAGATAAAGAGTAAGCGACGTGTAAAGGTTTTCTCCGCCTAGAAGGGAGCTTGTTTCTTAGTGAAGAAAAACTCTCGAGTTAGAGGCTCGAGGAGTGGAGTAGGGCAAGGAAGAGAGTCCTTGTAGCCGAACCACTATAAATATCCGTGCTGTGTGGTTTGATCATTCCTTTCCTTAGTTGTTTTATATATTGCTTGATTATTTGTTTTACTTTGAAATCACATTAAGTATACAAAGCAAATAAATTTTAAAACGGCAAAAACTATTAACCCCCTTCTAGTTTTCCACAGTTCACGTGTTCTGTATCTTTAAAAGATGACCAACTTGTTCGTCTGGATATGTCATTCACTTCATTAACACTATCGTCACCATTTAGCTCAGTTGTCTTAGTAGAATGCACTTCTTCTAGCCAAAATGTATGGGTGCTTCACTTGAGTGTCTTATTGTCAGATGAGGGCAATAACCAGCTTCATTTAACCATTCCTTGTCTTAACATATGGTTATTTTTGTCAGACTGGAGTAAACTTATTGACCATATTAATTCCTGCACACAATTTCCAAATAATGAACCAAAAAAATCAGCTTTAGATCCAGTTGGTAGTCCAGAAACGTGTCTCCATCTATCATCATGTCAAGCTATGTTTCGTCACAAGACACAATGGAGCATCCGTTTTCGCTATTTGTGAAGTCGGATCATATAGGCCTAAAAGTTTGTGTTCCTGTGCAAGTTTCTGGAGAAGCATTAAGATATTTTGGGGCACACCACAAATTGGAGAGCCAAATTCATCGGATGACTATAGTTTTCTCTTTATTTGTTTACAAAGTAGGTGCACCGAGATGAATATTAATGGTCAAAAAGTAAATCTGAAGTCTAATATTGGGAAAACAACGGGAACAGCTGAAATATGTCAGGACAAGAATGTCCATTCCTGGCCCCTTTTTCAATTGTTGCAGGTTGATATTCAAGCTGATGTGGGTAATGATGAAATGGAGCACATGGATTTGAAGGCAGATGTTAACTACTGTGATAATTTAGATATTTGGCTTTCACATGATATCTTTTACTTCTTGCGAACTATGCAATTTATGTTTCCTGAGAAGTCAGAGTCTCCTCAAGCTCCAGTGTTCAGTATAAATTTCAGATTTTACCTACAAAAGCTTTCCATTCTTTTGACCGATCAAAAGGTACGTTTCCAGATGTTTGATTGACAAATGTTTTATTTAAGCTAGACACAAGACGGTTTTAGATTTTTTTTTCTAATGACTCTCTTTTTGTGGGTAACCATCATTGTGGGTAAATGATTAGTGTATCAGGTTTTATGATCTAAAAATACACTTTGTCGAATTTCAACCGTTTTGACTTGTTAGAGTTCATATATTACTTGTATCGAGCTATTGACCATACTACCCCAGATGAACAAATCTTCAACTTCAGGATTAGCCATTCTTCTGACAATCTAGGTGACAGAAAACTTGCTGATGCACAACATCATTATATCATTGTTCAACTTGAGGGAACTTCCACACTGTCAACTCCTGTTTCCATTGATCTCGTTGGTGTGAGCTCTTTTGAGGTGGATTTTCAAATTCAGCTAATAATATAGGAGTTGATAATGGTGGGGATATGTCAAAAGGCGTTAAAGAATTTGACGGGAACAAGAGATTACACACAAGCAATGGTTATGTAGTACCTGTAATAATTGATGTTTCAGTTCAGCGGTACACAAAGTTAGTGCGGCTGTACTCGACGGTAAAGACAATTCTTTAGTCATGTTCAGCTCTACTTTTAACTGGTTTCTAATTTTGTAAAAGTTTTTTTTTTTTTTTTTTTTTTTTTTTTTTTTTTCTCAGGTTATACTCTTGAATGAAACATCAGTGCCATTTGAAGTGCGGTTTGATATTCCATTTGGCCGTATCGCCTAAGGTAACCATGTGTAGAAAATGCGTTTTGGAAAGTGGCAATTTCAACCATTTGCTTATAAATGAATTGATTTAGGATGCTTTTATCTATAAGGGTTTAAATAATAACTTATTAGCTAAATGGTCGAATAGGTTGAAAGTCACTCAAAGTTTTATTGGAATGAATGCAATCCCGCCAGGGCAAGGTATAGGGTTATAAGTGAAGGTGCATAGAATTTATCATGACTACTATTTATTCCAACATCTGCAGGTTGAAAATTCATTCTATCATATTGATTTGTCACATGATCTTTCTTTGACTTTCAATATACCTGGGTTTAGACCATCTGTTCTGAAGTTCCCCCGCGCAGAGAAGTTTAGTGAAATTGCTAAATTTAGTGGAACAAAGTTTTCTTCATCAGAATCTGTAAACTTTAGTGCTGATAATTCCAAAGGTGATGCATGCGTGATCTTTATTTCATCACATGCACACACATGATTACAGTGGCGAAGCTAGCAAATTTTCAGTGGGGGTTCGGGATCTAAAATTTTCAGTGCTTAATATATAAAAAAAATTTCACAATTAAAATGGGGGGTCGAAACCGAATATACCGAAATTTTTCTACACGAAAACTATATACCCCCTACATCGCAAAAGAAATTTCGGGGTGTCGGCGCCCCCCCCCCCCCCCCCCCCCCCCCGGCATATAAGCTGCGCCCATGCACATGAACACACACAATCGCAAAAGCTGATTAGTTTGGCTGCTTGTTATTGTTTAGGTCCATTATATGTGACAATGGAAAAGGTGATGGATGCGTCCTCTGGGGTTCGTCAAATCTGCATATTCGTTCCGTTCTTATTGTACAATTGCTGTGGCTTTTCCCTCATCATTGTCAACGCTAGTAATGAACTTACAAAACATGGCTGCATTGTGCCATCCTGTTATGATTTGGATGAGCAGGACGCATATTTAGGCAAACAAGACGGCCTTAGCCTTTTGTCTTCCGATCAACTTTTGCGTAATGATGGTATGAAGCAGTTTCCCTTGAATGATAATCTAGTTTCCACGAGAAAGAGCTTGGACACATATCATGGTAAGTTTCTGAAGGAACCCGTCAGTTCATCTGATCCATCTGTTACGACTCACGGAGCTTCAGACGAGATGAATATTGATAAGGAAAAAGGTTCAGTCTCGAGAAGTCGGTCAAATTTCATGCTGATTGATTTTGATGAGACAAATCGCAAAAAGGTCAATTTTTGCATCTATTCTCCTGATCCTAATATTTCTTCGAGTGAGATCATGGTTAGGGTTAGTAGGTGCCAATCTGATATGGGTGTTGAAAGTACCTTAGATCATGCATGGTCGAATCAATTTTTTCTTGTTCCACCTACTGGTTCTGCGACTTCTTGTTCCCCAATCATCCACCAATGCTTCATATGTGCTATCTGTTGCATCCAGTGCTGTTGCTGGGCCATGTTGGAATATGGAAGTTGGAATAGCTTAAATACGAATAGAGGTGTGTGAGCCTACTGGGGGCACACACGTTAAACACTTAGAGTATGTTAAATTCTTCGCGTATACCAAAAAGACATGAAATGAACTAGACAAGATGTCTTACTTGTCCTAACCAGTGTGGCCAGCTTATGAAGGATCTAGAAGGGATCTTGGAGTGTCTAGGTTCATTAAAGATAAGAAGGAATGAGAGAGTTGTGATAAAGCTTAAAGAGAAAAAGTTCTATGCTTATCATGAAGTGTTTTAAGCCTTATCATGAGTGAGCATGAGAGACTATATATAGACCTCATATGTTAGCTCATATACGACACAATCTCATAAGTATTATACCCCACGTACAAGTTGCTTCTCCTTTATTCTGTCCACCAATCGGAGTGCAACATATTGGTTGGTTTGACTTTCCTTCAACGTATCTAAGAAACACAAGATATTTAGTGCTTGCCTTTTTTAGTTACTGTCCAATATATTAATTCGAACGTATACAAATTATTGTATTCGAATTGGTATTTGGTTGATACGTGATACTCGGCTAGCATTCCGGGCATACTTGGTTGACGTGTTTGTGTGAGCAACCGTAGAGGTAGTATATATTTACTACTTAGTTTCATTTGCGGGTGACTACAAGGGTTAGTTTTCGATTTATTTTTCTTGTCCCTTTTATTTGTTATATTTGTGTTAATTCTAATAGCCAAACTAGATCCATATTCCGCTGCGTACTCGTAGTGTTAATTGGTTAACATGTTAATAAATCCCAACAGTGGCATCACGAGCCAACTCGTTTGGTGTATTATGGGTTACACAAATTTAATAAACACGTGAAAAGGCTGCATGAAATCTAATTTAGTTATTTGTTTTATTTTTATTTTGACAACTATAATGCAATACTTGTCATTAATTAATAAAAAATAACAAGACACTAACAAATTAATTAACGGTTAATTAGATACATAAAATAGCAAATTAATAGTTAATAAGTTTGCCATGTTATTTTATGTGTGAATTCCGGCTATAAGACCTACGCAATCAATTTTTTGATGCATGTGGCGATCTAGGCACTTGATGAAAACCTAGTGAGGGTCTTATGGTTCTCCTTTTGGGGAAGACTCGCGAGAGAACTCGGATTTTATGTGTTTAATTAATGTCTTTGTTTATATTTGTGATTCCATATGTGCATAATTGTTATATGTTTTACACACCTAATTGCATGCAATATGGAATAATACATATGTGAAACCATGACATTAAAAGGGTATTAATTTACACGCCTAAATATCATGCTTAATGTAACATGCTATTTGATTCGTGGAAAATTGTTTTTTGTAAAATTAATTTACCTAAATTATTGAAACAAGTTTTTCATGAAATTAAAAACTGGACGCTATGGACACTTGGGAAGTACGGCTCACCCACTAGAACAAACTAAAAGGGGGGGGGTATAAGGAGGTGCGCACAGTCACACCTAAAGGATTTCCGGTCATAGCTTCGCGCTGACCTGGTCCTCCGCTTCCTTGCGAGTTCGACTGGAGCTACCGTGAACCATGATGATCACTACAGTGTCATTACTAAAAGTTTTTAAAATTTAGTGCTACAAAGTTGTTTTGCATGCTTCTTTGTACACGATTTTACCACATTTATGTGTATACCCTATGTGTAAATTTTAAGTCTATGCCAGCCAACCAAGAACACGTGCTTTTGGCTTGACCTCTTTGGTCAGACCTTAGGGCCATTCCAAACCCATGGCAGATTTTGCTCATTGGTCAGACCTTTGGTGATATTTGCACGTTCTTGCTTGGTCGACTTATTTCGAGTATGCTTGGTCAGACCTTGGACCCGAGGCATAAGATGCGACTAAACATGCTCATGACATTATTACTTGTCTACTAATGTCTTGATCAGTCTCATAAGTCTAAGAGTTGCAGTTTATGCAATTAATGCTCGTCGCTTACCTCTTGCCCTACTTGTTTACACGCTGGTCAGACCTCCGGTAATAAGTGGGAGGTCAAGATGGATCTTAGTCTTAATTAGTTATTAATTGGGTAGTTAATTCTTTTAAGAATTTAATTATCGAAAATACTAACATTGAACTTTCTATGTTCTGATTAAAATTGTGTTGTTGCAACATAATTCGTAAACAAAGTTTTTTTTTTCTTAAAAAGACACACTTGGTCTCTTTTCCTGGCAAGAAGAGTGAGACTTATTCCTATTTGTTTCTCCTTAGTTGACAAACTAAGATAGGATTAAAATTGTTAAACTCACTTATGATCTTTCATTACCCTTTTCCGGTATTGAAATAATTGAAAGATAAAATATTTTGTGTAACTAGAAAACATTTTTTGTCTATAGCTACCAAAATAAATGACATCTTGCACTTGTCACGATGTATGAGTTTAAACCGCAAAGAGTAAAGAAATTACTAGCATATTCGCTAGGTATTTTTTTGGACTCTTAATTATTCCTTATAGTGCTAAACACCCTTGGGGCTATGTAGACGATAAAGGAGGAATTGCATGCTAACTATTCAAGTTAAATGAATGCATGAATGGCTAGTCCCTCATCTACATAAGTAGGACTTCATATACTCTGTTCAATACCTAAGTACATTGGTACTTGTAGGCATTCAAAGAGAATAGGAAAGTGTATTAAATTGCAATATGCTTTCTACTGGCAATGTAACACTTACAATGTTGACAAATCCAGTGGGAGCATTGCATTTTATTACTGAAATAACATTCCTGTAATGTTACCAATTTCAGTGGGAGCTACGAGATTTATTTCCTTGTTAGTTACCCATATCATTTCAAACTTGCTTTGAAACAAGTCATTACTTTCCGAAATGAAC
Source organism: Artemisia tridentata subsp. tridentata (assembly GCA_021014915.2). NCBI lineage: Eukaryota > Viridiplantae > Streptophyta > Magnoliopsida > Asterales > Asteraceae > Artemisia > Artemisia tridentata. The sequence goes on along the minus strand of CP139505.1, from coordinate 10,908,258 downwards.
GACCATTTCTTACAGGATAATTGCATTTTATTTTATTAGATAACACGTTGCCTTTCTGTTGTTGCTTTCTGAACGTTATCTATAGAATAATAATCCACAAATCCTTATTAAAGGTTATGGTTCTAAAACTACTTGTAATATCTATGACATTATCATATTGTTTACACAATCAATCACATGTTGTTTGTTTTCATAATATGATGTTGTGCCTTACACAAGTGGGAGAAATCTCAAAGTGTGTGCAAGGAACAACATATTATTGGTTCTCTTGACTGCAAGGTAAGAAAGCTAATCCTTCTACTAGGACTTGAACACCCAAGATGTTTGTTGCCCTACTACATTGGTTCTCTTGACCGCAAGGTAAGAAAGCTAATCCTTCTACTAGGACTTGAACACCCAAGATGTTTGTTGCCCTACTACATTCAAATGTCATGATATAGTGTAAAGATACTTCAACATTTTGACTACATGTTTTAGTCAATATAATTATGGTTAAATGATAATAATCATAATACTGAAGTATAATATTAACTTGAAATTACTACAGAACTCGAGTTTGCGTTCATGATTACTTTTGTTAGTATAATTATGTTTACATGTTAAGACATAATTATAAAGTCCTTGAATTAATCAATGACTTATAACATAAAGTATATAGTAAAATTGTTATGTTTTCTTGTTAACACATAAACATGAGGCCTTTGAATTATTCAAAGACTTATAATGTATTATTGACATGTTCTGTTTTCTTGTGAACACATGAACATATAATTCTTGAACAGTTCTGTCTTCTTGTGAACACATGAGCATAAGGTTCTTGTATTATTCAAGAAATATACATTATAGCATGCACTTGGTTCGAAAATACTTAATATGCAATTTGGCTCGACCCAATTGACAAGTATTTGGTCCAAAGAGAATTAAATTATCTATGGAATTCTGATATAGTTTCACAATTCAAATACTTATAGAATACCACATTATTATGGTATGTCTAATAGGTTGAAACAAACAATATTCATATTGTTTGATTCATGATAGCTTTAATTGCTCTGCCTCCAAAATCCATCAAGGTTAGAAATTTGCGTGTGTCGTGGACATACTCAATATGGTTCAAACCTAGAAGGTATTCAAGACAACCCATGACCGAAACCCCTAAACCTTTAGGGATTTTTGGTTTTTCCACTCAAAGCAATCGAATCCTAAACCCTTTTGGGTTTTGATTTTTCTACACTTCCTAGCTTGAAGATTGTAGTATCGGTGTTCCTCCTAGCTCGACGAAACACAAAACTGTTGCTAAGGTTTTCAGTTAAAGGGTGATACAAAATTAGGGTTTTGTTACAAACCTTAATTAGAGTTGTTGGAAGAAATTCCATTATGTCTTGATTTAAGTTCTGAATTTGTTAAAATCTTATGAAGCATTTTATTAATAAACTTAAGATAAGAACTTAAAATGTATTTTGTTGTTCCCAAATAAAGAACAATTTATTGTTGCTTAAATACTTAGTATTTAGAGAATTGTCTCTAATTACAAAAGTAAGTGGGAGCATCAACAAATCTTGAAGAGATTCAAGAATAATTACATAACCTTCTAAAATCCACATATTAATGTCATACTAAGGTTAAACATGTAAATGTTGACCAAAGTGTAATGTTACTCTCATTCATAAATCTGCAAGGATGCCTCATCACTTGATTGATATTTTGATATCAATGCTGAGGAATATAAGTTAATGGATCATTGAAAATCTACTAACTGATAAGGTACATTATCACATCTTGAATCTGATAAATGTCTTAGAACTATGAATGATAAGATGCAGTCCTTAAAAGGCAAATCAATGTTTTGAGTTTGATTGTTATTTTGCCTAACAGTTAACCTATGAGGTTGGAATAAGGTTCTTTTGAAGAAAGGCTCACAAGGACAAAATTGTATACATGTTAATGCATGGCTTAGAATAAGAAGTTTTAATCTTACTCATGCTATTGACTGTGATTAGATTTTCTTATATACATGCATTAATTAAATAAAGATAATTAATTGTCATACATGTTTCCTTAAATGTGGAATATGGCAATTAAGTTTTATAACTCTTTCTTTAATGATTACCTTTTGCGAGGACGGTGTGTAATCAAAAGGGTTATGAATCTATATAATCTTTATGTAATATACAAGTTTGAGCAATCTAAGTTTGGATCGAATCATGCATCTAGGAGCTGAGATCTTGAATTTAATTACAATATGATTTTGATTGAATTAAGATAACTCCTTGAGTACATCTAACATTAAGTGGGAGTACTGTGTTTTTCCTTAAAATTCATATGTTGTATAACATATTGAAGATATCATTCCATTTAAGCTAGACATTAAACTTTAAGCTTGGAATAAAACTTCACTTGGGATTTAGGGAATAGAACAAACAACCTTGGAATAAATGTTTATTTGGAATAAACATATGCGGAAAATTAAGTCCAACACAAATGCAATATATCATTGAAGCAAGTCTTAAAAGTTATATTTCACTTGGAATAATTTATTACATGGATGGAAACCTTATGTTTTTAACTAAGGATTTGTCATGTATATATTATATTGTGTATAAGACTGGTTGTTACTTTTGCACTAGAGCAAGATGAGCTGACAACAACAATATCTAATTGAGGGTATTTAGATTATTGTTAATACAGATGTTTACGAATTATAAAGCATAATGTTGTATACGTACAATGATGCTAGAGGATAATTAAAACTAGTTAAAGTAGGATTTTATCATTTATGATAAATCTGCTAACTAGATATGCTCAACGAAGAGCATTGTTGCATTACACATTAAGGAATAAAGAGTACTTTACATTTTAAGAAACTGTAAAGATGATTGTCAGTATGTCGTTGACTTCTAATACCTTATGCAAGGTAGGGCAACATCTCCATGCTATGACACTTGCAGTAGTATGAGCATATGAGATAAGACACTCATCTCAAATCCCTCACTATATGTGAAATTTGAAAATAGTATTCGGAAAGTTTACTCAGATGACTATATAGTTTTCTTGCAAAGAAAAGTTGAGAATGTTGGAAACATTTGACTTCAACTTACTAATTAGTCTCATGCATATCTGTTTTTAGTATTTGGATAATTGGGATTGTAAGACAATTTTTACTTTATGATTAATAAAGATACTTGGTATTTGTTATTCATTCATATAATAATTGTTATCCTATATTTGCATGTTTAATCCTTGAATGATTTTATCATTCTAAATATATCCATTGTCGGTTAACAATATGGGAATATTGTTATGCAAGGCAAATGTGAGTGTTGGTTATATTCTATGAGAATGTGGATTGTTCCCGCCAAACTCATATGTATTCACAAGGGATGCATATTGGATACCCCAACTTCAAACATTTACTTTTGGATCCTTGTCATGAGTAAGATGTTGAAAATGGTTTATTAAGTCATCCTTAGACTTGAGATACAAGCAAGTTCTGTTATGTGTGGATATCACTTTTTTAATTATATGCCAAACGCTGTCCTGAATAAGGTGGTTATAAAAGCTATTTTTCGGAGTGATGTGAAGCAACATCCACAACACTTGTAGTCAACAAAGGATTTGTTACTCCACTTGATATGTGCAGAAAGATACCATGGGCCCTCTCCAGAATTAATCAGATAATTGTTCGGTCGAACCCAAAGGGTAATGCAAGATGATGCTTGATTACATTTGGTATATCTAATTAAATTCTATAACGAGAATCAAAATGGTTTAAACTATATGGAATGAGTTAGGATCCATATCCATGGTTTAACGGTATCTATAACAAAGGATGATAAAAGCAAGACATAAATGACCATGTTACTGAGAATGATTTATGAAACTATATCTCAGACACCTTTAGTTTAAATAGCGAGTGAGAGCGTTGCTAGACGTTTCCGTCGTTGGTATTTGTGCTATCTGCTACTCCAACTCCCAAGTGGGAGCTGTTGGAATATGGAAGTTGGAATAGCTTAAATACGACTAGAGGTGTGTGAGCCTATTGGGGGCACACACGTTAAACACTTAGAGTATGTTAAATTCTTCGCGTATACCAAAAAGACATGAAATGAACTAGACAAGATGTCTTACTTGTCCTAACCAGTGTGGCCAGCTTATGAAGGATCTAGAAGGGATCTTGGAGTGTCTAGGTTCATTAAAGATAAGAAGGAATGAGAGAGTTGTGATAAGGCTTAAAGAGAAAAAGTTCTATGCTTATCATGAAGTGTTTTAAGGCTTATCATGAGTGAGCATGAGAGACTATATATAGACCTCATGTGTTAGCTCATATACGACACAATCTCATAAGTATTATACCCCACGTACAAGTTGCTTCTCCTTTATTCTGTCCACCAATCGGAGTGCAACATATTGGTTGGTTTGACTTTCCTTCAACGTATCTAAGAAACACAAGATATTTAGTGCTTGCCTTTTTTAGTTACTGTCCAATATATTAATTCGAACGTATACAAATTATTGTATTCGAATTGGTATTTGGTTGATACGTGATACTCGGCTAGCATTCCGGGCATACTTGGTTGACGTGTTTGTGTGAGCAACCGTAGAGGTAGTATATATTTACTACTTAGTTTCATTTGCGGGTGACTACAAGGGTTAGTTTTCGATTTATTTTTCTTGTCCCTTTTAGTTGTTATATTTGTGTTAATTCTAATAGCCAAACTAGATCCAATATTCCGCTGCGTACTCGTAGTGTTAATTGGTTAACATATTAATAAATCCCAACAGGCCATTTTCCGGAAGGACAAGGATTATTAATTTCCAGCCCAGGTATCTTGTTTTGAGTTTTTGACATCTTTGTTATTGGGTTTGGGTCAAAACAGGTTTGAGTTTGGTACGGGTTAAAACAGGTCAGGTTGACCTGAAAAGTTTTGTGTTCAATATCTTCAAGTTAATGTAATCAATTAGTGTGTCAAATACTCAGATTATAATAGTCATATCATTCAGATAATGATCCAGTTTTAATTGTTAAAAACTGATATTGGAGGTTTTATGCATTAAAAATAAATTTTGGCCATTTCTATCAATTTTTAAATTTACCCATTAACAGTCGGAAACATAACCCTAGCGACCCATTCTAATGAAGTAGGTCAATATCGCAAACCTCCGTTGGTAATACAAACAGTGTTTTTTCTCTCCTTGTTACTCCCTTATCCATTTTTTTCACTTATACTCCAGATATGTAATTAGCAATGCATCCAGTAAGGACTTGTGCTATAGACAGAAAGGGTCTGACTTCATTTATCATTTGAAGGCGGGACAGCACTCTCATATTCATTGGAAAGACATAACAAGGTAGAGTAATTTTCTCTTACATGCTGTTGTTATGACAAGAATTCAGTTGCTACTCTCATGATAGACTTTCATCTTGAGCTCGAGCAAGATGTCATCTTGGGTCTGTTTGACTTTTTTAAGAGAGTATCATCAAGGTTCCATAGCAGAGCAATGCCACATTTGGATTCAGCTCTTCATCCTCTGTCCTCAAACTTCAGCGTAAATATCACAAGTAAAGTTTCTGATGTCTATCAGACTGGAAAGACAAATGGGAATCCTACGTTTGTTGACCATCAAAGACAAAGCCTCCCTTTGCTACCATCAATAGTGCCAATTGGAGCACCTTGGCAGAAAATCTATCTCCTTGCACGAAAACAGAAGAAAATATATGTTGAAGTGCTTGAAGTAGCCCCCGTCACTTTAACTCTAAGGTGAAACATTCATTGATTTTTGACATTTATTTTTTAATATGTTGATCCTATATTACAACACACATTCACGCTAATAAAGGGCATAAATGTTAACTTTTGGGCTGAATTTATATTTTGCAGCTTTTCAAGCAGTCCTTGGATGCTTAGGAATGGAATACTTACTTCAGGAGAATATCTTACAACTTTGATGTGTTTCTTACTCAATTTGAATTTAGAGCCGGGAATATGTTCTTAAGATCAGATAATAACAGCTACTACTTATTTGGATACTTGCATACAGAGAGGTCTTATGGCTCTTGCGGATGTAGAGGGAGTACGGATTCATCTTAGGCGACTGATGACGATTTCTCATCAGTTGGCTAGTTTGGAATCTATTCGAGAGATCTTGATCATACATTATACACGCCAACTTCTTCATGAGATGTATAAGGTTGGAGTTCAGATTCCTTAAGCTTGTGATATTTCTATATTTGATTATTTTCGATGTCCAACTACTTATCTGCTTTTCTGTGGCGTCGTGGCGATATATGTGTTAAACCAATGCTTGTAAAACAATTGCAATATGGGTTCAGGTTTTTGGTTCTGCTGGAGTTATAGGCAATCCCATGGGTTTCGCAAGGAGTGTAGGACTTGGCATTAAAGATTTCCTGTCAGTTCCAGCCAAGAGCTTTATGAAGGTAAATATCATTTTGCTTTCTAGACCTAGCCAAATGTCCAGGGTTCTTATATGTGGCAAAAATGGGCTGTAGTCATGACGGACCTTTTTTTGTTCGAGTTGGGTTGGACCTGAAACTCTTCTTATCCTATGCATTCAGTTTTTATTTTAAAGAGTAAATTACATAAATGGTCACCGTGGTTTGTCCATTTTTTCACATTTAGTCACTGAACTTTTTTTTTGACATACATGGTCACTGAAGTTTCAAATCGTTACAGATTCAGTCATTAAGGTTTCAATTTCGTTACATAAATGGTCACTGTGGTTTGAAACTTCAGTGACCATTTATGTAACGAAATGGACTGAATCTGTAATGATTTGAAACTTCAATGACCATGTACGTCAAAAAAAAAGTTCAGTGACTAAATGTGAAAAAATGGACAAACCATAGTGACTATTTATGTAATTTACTCTATTTTAAATTAACAACTATTTTTACAGAGCCCAGCCGGACTTATCACAGGCATGGCACAAGGAACTAGTAGCCTTATCAGTAATACAGTTTATGCCGTAAGTGATGCTGCAACTCAAGTCAGTAGAGCAGCACACAAGGTATTATTTACCGATTTAAATTACTACAGCAGTTACCTTTACCTTTTGAATTCTATCAAGCCAATTACTCCCATCACCAAGTTCGTCTTTTGCCATCAAACTTTCTGTTAACTGTTAGAATGTGGTTAAATATTAATGTGCAAATGTCTAGTACCGAACCCGAGACCTTGGGATTGCACACATTACAAATGAGTATTAAGGAATAATAATAAATGTATTTTATATATTTATTATTAACACAAGAACTTAACGACCGTTAGTGTTTTCCGTTAAATGACTAACGACCGTTAGACGCAAATAAGGAAAGAGGTGTTTGTATACAATTAGGAAACAAGGAAAAGATTCTAGAACCCCTCCTTGGGTTGGATCGGCCGAGCAAAGCTATGGGGCAACCCATTGCCCTAACTTGTTCCCAAAGTTTTCTAATTACTATATAAACAAACCTAGGGTCATTGTTTTCACTAATCTTTTGTGCACACAATTATCCCTAGTTTTTTCTCTTCCTTTTTCTTGGTAAAACCGGTCGACACACACACCTTTAGGTTGTGGGTCGATTTTTGTTCTTCCAAATCATTCTCTTGTGTTTTACTTGCATAACCTTAATACGGTTTAATTTGTGTGTACAAGAACGAGGTAATAACTCACTATAGTTATTATCAAGAGATCGAATAACAAAACGGTAAGGGGTTATTCATTGATCTAGTTTAATAAATATTCAAGATTTATTGAAGTGCATCGGGTACGTTTTCTATTTATGTTTAAGTTAATAATTATGTGTTATACTTATTTGTTTACACGCTTCCGCATACTTGTGTACTTTGATTATGGAGTTTTATGATTGTCATGGTTTTCAAATTCCAACAGTGGTGTCACGAGCCATGTATAGTATAACATGTAATTAATTACTTAAACAATAAAAAACGTATCTTTAAATTGTTTAGATTATACATGTTTTATTTTCTAGGGTTTTATCATTAAAAATTTGTTTTTTTAATAAAAAGTCGAAACCCTAACCCTAATTTGGGGGGGGGGTGTCGATTTGTTCCATAAACCCTAATTAGGGTTTGTGGTTTTCATAATTAATTGTGATTAATTAGAAACCCTAGGTCTTTAACAAGTTGTTGTGTTATGTATCTTGTGACCTAATTGCTATGTGATATGCATAAGTCCGTGACAAAACATGCATGTTAGTCACGGATAATTACTTGAATTAAATTGTTTAGTTGCTTCCACGTGATTAATAATTCTTAAATTGGGGAAGACTCCAATTAAATATTAAAATCAATTATGTGCAATTTGGTATATGTTTTGCTATGACTTACGCAATTGACTATGTCAATGTATGTGGCTCACCTGTGCAAGGTGAAAGTCTTAGTTAAAACATATGCATACTTGACATCTAGATATTGATTTGATTTAGGATTGTTTAAAAGGATGCATGTGGCTATATGTTTCACTAACAATTAATTGTTTTTTTTTTTTCTTATTAGTTGATTGTAGTTTTCTTTTAAATTACTTGTTTATTGTTTTTTATATGTGATATGTTAAAGTAAGCAATAAAAAGGGTAATTTTTAAAGAAAAATTAAATTGGACTAATAACGGTGAAACATAAAGTGATAAAGTAAGGATCTTGCAGAGTCTTATGTGCCGCTAGTGGTCCGATTCGCACGGTAATCAGCTCCCAGGCGAGACTAGCAAGATCTAAACTTTGTTAATTTTTTAAGATTAAGATCATAAACTTTTGCTTGATTGATGTTTTTGTACAATAGTGTGTGAAAGGCGGACCAAAGTTGACAAACTGTGTGGTGGGTTTATCTGGAGAGGGGTTTTTTAAGAGATTCGCTCCTACCGGCTCTCCGGGCCCGCTTGTGCGTCAACTGCGACTTACCTATATCACTATTTACGTACACTATCATCTTAAGGGTGATTTACCTCAATTCCACGCGCCACTTTTGTGGCAAATATCCGAATAACATGTAAGAGTAGGATATGTGGGCGATAATTGTTGGTACTTCTTTAATTGGTGAACCCAATACCTCAAGTACATAGTTTTTGGTTTACTCTTAACTAATTGGTAAATAAAAATTGTTTTGAAAACTAATGATACAAAGATGAGTGCATGCATCTTTGTACATGTTTTTGTCACATCAAAAACTAAATACCCTAAAATTTAAGTTACATGCCATCTAACTATAAGGAACACTTGAAGTTAATTTTGGGTATGCGTGAGACCTGGACCAAAATTAATGACAAGGTAAATTTCCGAGTGTGCGTGAGACCATACATGGATTAATTTGCAGTTTCTAAGTTAGACAACTTAATTAAGCTGATGCGTGAGACCTAGAGCTTAAGGCATGAGATGGGATAAACATGCTTACGTGACATATTGATGAATCAATATGTAGTAAATCCCATAAATTATCTAGGAATTGGAAAACTTGTTTGCCAATTATTGTACGACAGATTACCATCTTTTGTACTTCCACTACTAGCAGATCAACTGATGTAGTGGAATTATGTAAAGTTGGATCCTAGATTTTCAAGGAAATTAAGTTGGTTATATGAATATATCCATGGGTATTATATTTTCTTGAGAATAATTATTATCGAAAATACTAATGTTTGAACTTTTCTATTTTCTGTAGAATGGCTCAACCCGATAACTCCGTGTATGCTGCTTTCAAGAGTCATCTTGAAAGAGCAAAATTGACTGGGAAAAACTTCAATGATTGGCACAGATCGCTCAGAATTGTCTTGAGGGCGACTGGTAAGCTCAATTACTTGAATACTCCTTGCCCTGATGAGCCTGCTGCGACCGCTACTGAAGAGGTCAAAGCAGCATGGAGAGCTGAGTATGCTAAGTACAATGAGATTGGGTGCTTAATGCTTCAAAGTATGGAACCAATGATGCAAAAGAAGTTTGAGTATTACTTTCCATATAACATGCTCGAACAGCTCAAGAAGTCTTATGAAAAGACTCCTGAAATTGAATTGTATGAGTCTCTTGACAAACTACACAGCTGCAAACATGGTGATGGTAAACCAGTTGAAGACTATGTGAATGAGATGAGAGAATTTTTTGATCAACTTCATAGAGTCGGATTTGGTTACCCCGAGAATGTTCAAGTTAACCTAATCAACAGGTCCCTTAACAAGGATTTTGGTGGTTTTGTACAGAACTTCAACATGCATTGCTCGGGGAAGACAGTTTCTGAGTTACTCAAATTGCTTGTTGACTACGAGAAACACTTACCACACAAGGGCAAGGCTCCTACTCCGCAAGTGTTGGCAATTCAAGGAGGTAGGATCCAGAAAAAATCGCATGTGAACAAGGGTAAGGGTAAATGTGATAAAGGCAAGCAGGTCATGGCCTATCAACCAAATCCTAAGGTGAATCAACACCAGCCCAAGAAGAACAAGGTGAGTCCTCCAGGAAAGAAGGATCAGGCTTGTCACCACTGTCATGAAGTAGGGCACTGGAAGAGGAACTGTCCGCTCTACATCAATGACTTGCGACAGAAGAAGCAAAAGAGTGAAGCTGGTAAACCCAGCTCTTCAGGTGCGTTCTTTGTAATCGAATTATTTACTCTAACTCGTAAGTTAAATTCCTGGGTATATGATACGGGATGTGGTATTCATATTTGCAATACTATGCAGGGGTTTAGAGTTGAGAGAAAGCTGGCCTATGGACAACAATTCTTGCACGTGGGTAATGGAGCACATGCAGAAGTTGAAGCTATAGGCGTATTTGATTTAGTGTTGCCTTCGGGCTTAGTACTATCTTTAAATAATTGTCATTATGCACCGTCAATTGTTAGAGGTGTTATTTCATTTTCATGTTTGTTGAACCTTGGTTTTGAACATACTATTAATAGCAATGGAATTTATGTTTCTTTAAATGGTGTATTTTATTTTAATGCTATTGCTGTGAATGGTATTTTTGAACTTGATATGAATGATAATGGTAATGCTTGTGTTAAAAATAATTCGATGTATAGCATCAAGAATAAGAGAATCAAAAAAAGTCTGGATTCGTCTTATCTTTGGCATTGTCGACTTGCTCACATAAGCAAGGATCGCATGAAAAAGCTGCAACATGATGAGCTTTTAGAAAAGATCAATGATGAATCATTTGATAAATGCGAGTCTTGTATTAGTGGGAAGATGACAAAGAAACCCTTTAATAATAGGATTGAAAGGGCTACTGATCTACTTGGTCTTATTCATACAGATGTGTGTGGACCACTTAGACATGTGTCAAGGAGAGGTGCTAGCTACTTCTTAACATTTACGGATGATTTCAGCCGTTATGGTTATGTTTATTTACTTAAACATAAACATGAGGTGTTTGAAACATTCAAAGTGTTTAAAGCTGAAGTAGAGTTGCAACTTGGAAAGAAGATTAAAGCTCTTCGATCCGATAGAGGTGGTGAATACCTGTGTCAAGAGTTTGTGGATTATCTAGCTAAGGAAGGAATTGTCCAGCACCTTACTTCTCCATATACACCACAACAAAACGGTGTATCTGAGAGAAGAAATCGTACATTGCAAGACATGATACGATCTATGTTTAATCTAACAACTCTTCCCTTCTCATTCTGGGATTATGCCTTGGAGTCTGCTGTTCGCATTCTTAATATGGTTCCCACAAAGAAGGTTGATAAGACACCATATGAGTTATGGACTGGAAAAGCTCCTAACTTGTCTTATCTCAAGGTCTGGGGTTGCGAGGCGTACGTTAAACGTGACTCGGGCGACAAGCTCCAACAAAGATCTGTAAAATGTGTCTTCGTAGGATACCCAAAGGAAACAATGGGTTACTACTTTTATTATCCTCCTGAGAACAAAGTATTCGTTGCAAGGTATGGAGATTTCTTAGAAAAGGATCTCATATCTCAAGAATTAAGTGGGAGGATATATGATCTGGAAGAAGATCAAGATGATGCATTACCTTATGAAAACACTAGCCAACTTCCTGAAGAACCAGAAAGTCTGGGTCCTCCACCAGAAGTTGAAGTGGTTCCCATTCGCAGATCCGTAAGGACTGTAAAAGCTCCTGAACGTCTATGTCTTAACGTAGAATGTGAGGAATATATACAAGGGGATCTTGATGAACCGCCTAGTTATAAAGCTGCCATTAATAGTCCTGAAAAGGAAAAATGGTTAGTTGCTATGAATGGGGAAATGCAATCCATGAGAGACAATGAAGTCTGGATTGAAGTGGACCTTCCTCCTAATGCCAAGGTAGTTAGGAGTAAGTGGCTCTTCAAGAAGAAAACTGACATGGATGGCAATGTACACACCTATAAAGCCCGTTTGGTAGCCAAAGGCTTTACTCAAACGTATGGTGTTGACTACGAGGAGACCTTTTCTCCTGTAGCTGACATAAGGGCTATTAGGATTCTCATAGCCATAGCTGCATACTATGACTATGAGATTTGGCAGATGGATGTCAAAACCGCCTTCTTAAATGGTCGCCTAGATGAAGACATCTATATGGCGCAGCCTGAGGGGTTTGTGAATCCAAAATTTCCAAATCGTGTATGCAAACTTCAAAGATCCATTTATGGATTGAAGCAAGCATCACGACAATGGAACAAGAGGTTTGATAGTGAAATAAAAAGGTTTGGTTTTACTCAAAATCTTGATGAGCCATGTGTATACCACAAAGCTAGTGGGAGTGAAGTAATTTTCCTTATATTATATGTCGATGACATATTGATCATGGGAAAAGACATTCTAAGTTTGCATGAAGTCAAGGCATATCTTGGAAAGTGTTTTTCTATGAAAGATTTAGGGGAAGCTGCTTTCATTCTGGGAATTAAGATATATAGAGATAGATCTCAGCGATTAATTGGATTAAGCCAAAGTGCTTACATCGATAAAATATTGAAGAGATTCAATATGCAAAATTCCAAGAAGGGATATTTGCCGATGCAAGAACAACATGGCTTGAGCAAGAAAGTTTGTGCTTCAACACCTGAAGAGGTGAAACGCATGGCAAAAGTTCCTTATGCTTCAGCTGTGGGATCTATTATGTATGCGGTTAAAAGCACAAGGCCAGATGTGGCGTTTGCTTAGAACTTAACTAGTCGATATCAGCAGAATACAGGTGAAGCTCACTGGACTGCTGTTAAGAATATTCTTAAGTACCTTAGGGCTACTAAAGATATGTTCTTAGTTTATGGGGGTGATCCACAAGCATAACTTGATGTTACAGGTTACTGCGATGCTTCATGGAAAGGTGATAAGGATGATATGAAGTCTCAGACTGGATACGTCTTTGTCATTAATGGAGGAGCTGTGGATTGGAGGAGCAAGAAGCAGAGTACATTAGCGATGTCTGCAGCAGAAAGTGAGTACATAGCTGCATCAGATGCTGCAATGGAAGCCGTCTGGATTAGGAAGTTTGTATCAAGGCTTGGAGTTATGCCTTCGATTCAACAACCTATAAAAATGTATTGTGACAATTCAGCTGCAATTACATTTGCCAATGAACCTGGAATCATGAAAGGCACCAGACATTATCTGATCAAATATCACTATGTGCGAGAGCAAGTAGAGATTGGGCAGATCGAAGTACTCAAAGTTCACACAGATGATAACTTGGCAGATCAATTGACGAAAGCTCTTCCTGGCACTAAGCTTTATAAGTTAGCTGAAGGAATAGGTCTTCGTAAGGCTGAAAGTTTCATGCCCATTTGTGATTAGTATTTGGATAAAGGATGTAATAGACAATTATTGATTTTATGAAATAAAGTATTGTTTATGTTTTATTATATTGTCTTGTTGAAATATACATATATCCTGTTTTTGCATGTTTATATCCTCGAATAATTTTATTATTCTAAATGTGTCCATTGTCGGTTAATGATATGGGAATATCATTAAATTAAGACAAATGTGAATGTTGGTTAGAATATACTTGAAAGTATATTGATGCGTAGTCATATCAATTTCGCATGATATTCTATGAATAGAGTATAGGACTTATCCCAACTAAGCATGAGATTACTTATGGATCTTGTCATCAAGTAATTCATGAAATAGTTATCCTCAGACTTGAGATACCAGATAAGAGTCATGGATGTAGTGCATTTTTGTGAAGCAATCTACCGCTTACCGTAACTGGAAGTTATAAGGATTGTTTTCAGAAATGTTGCAAAATCCATGGGTTATTCTTGTAGTCAAGAAAGAATTTGTTCCTTCAAATTTTGTTTTGACGTATAATACTGCTGGGCCCCTCGTAGGGTTGACAAAATGTTTGCGTGGCCACGCCCAAAGTCTCTCTGGAATACGTTCAGATGTTTTGGTAATTTTGTTCAATCATTAACAACGAGAAACAGAAACATTAATAAAATGTGACTTAGATCCATATTTTATTAATAAGAGTATTAGTAACAAAAGGATAATAATAATGATGAATCATTAAAGATTTTCCAGGAAATCTAGCTCGAGTCGAACTAGGGGCATTGGAGTGTTGCAAGACGCCAACCAATGTCATTTTGCTATTAATAATTAACCAAGTGGGAGTTGTTAGAATGTGGTTAAATATTAATGTGCAAATGTCTAGTATCGAACCCGAGACCTCGGGATTGCACACATTACAAATGAGTATTAAGGAATAATAATAAATGTATTTTATATATTTATTATTAACACAAGAACTTAACGACCGTTAGTGTTTTCCATTAAATGACTAACGACCGTTAGACGCAAATAAGGAAAGAGGTGTTTGTATACAATTAGGAAATAAGGAAAAGATTCTAGAACCCCTCCTTGGGTTGGATCGGCCGAGCAAAGCTATGGGGCAACCCATTGCCCTAACTTGTTCCCAAAGTTTTCTAATTACTATATAAACAAACCTAGGGTCATTGTTTTCACTAATCTTTTGTGCACACAATTATCCCTAGTTTTTTCTCTTCCTTTTCCTTGGTAAAACCGGTCGACACACACACCTTTAGGTTGTGGGTCGATTTTTGTTCTTCCAAATCATTCTCTTGTGTTTTACTTGCATAACCTTAATACGGTTTAATTTGTGTGTACAAGAACGAGGTAATAACTCACTATAGTTATTATCAAGAGATCGAATAACAAAACGGTAAGGGGTTATTCATTGATCTAGTTTAATAAATATTCAAGATTTATTGAAGTGCATCGGGTACGTTTTCTATTTATGTTTAAGTTAATAATTATGTGTTATACTTATTTGTTTACACGCTTCCGCATACTTGTGTACTTTGATTATGGAGTTTTATGATTGTCATGGTTTTCAAATTCCAACATTAACCCCGTGCCACTTTGCTCACCTTCAAAGGTACCGCTGAACTCGTCATTTGAAGTTGCATAATTCGACATTGGAAGTCTATATTCATGCATTATCCAATTCGTCTTGATTCCTTTTACCCTTTTTCCTGCGTAAAAAACCAACGCTTTCTTTATCCCAACTATCACATTCGGGTCGGATTTTGACTTAACAGGTTTATCCGCTCCGGTAGCTTTCCAGTACCCGTTTCTCGTCTCCCGGTTTGGCCTAGAGCCATTATTAGGATATTTCCTGTCTGTTGGTGTAAAAAAGTACCATTCCTTTGTTCCAAACAGAGCCATTTCTAAACAAATTTAGATGAAAACTAATTAATCATAACTCGACTAAATTACGAAGTGACACTTGTGCAATGAACCGAGTTGGAGAAAACGTACCAGGAAGCTCCCATGGTTCGTGTTTGTAAAGATAAAAATCCGCAATGATCGATGGTGGTTGAGCTACATTAACAAGTTTTTATTGACAAAGTTAATAAAGGTTGTTGATACAGTTAACGACAACGACAAATACATGCAATGCTAGACACTTTAATTTGGCTTACACAATGTGACGATCATTATCAATACGACATGAAGACATCTACTTTATGTCATGTTACCTTGTGTCAACTATGTATGACTAATTAACTATAATAACACATCAACTTTCATGATCTCTCCTTTTCCAAGTTTCCAAATTATTTATGGGCATTTTATTTTTAAGTTGTTTCAAGTTAATTGTCCTTTACTAAAATGGATAGGAAAATTTGATCACAATCAACACAATACTCTTGCTCGAAATGATTATTACAAACATTAAAAGAAACAACTTTAAGTTCAATTCCTACTAAGTGCAAACAACTTTAAGTGGTCACGCCAACCTTCTGAAAATGGAGGGTTTTACTTGGTTTGAGTCTGTGTGGTGGTGGATTCAGACCCATGAATTAATCGGCCAAAAGGTCGGAACTCATGGTTGCAAAAGAAAAAAAAAAAAAAAAAAATCAATTAGTTAAGTGTAATATTGTTATTCTATAAAAAGTAAGCAAAAATAACTAGTACGGTGTATTAGTTATACTTTAAACCGTGTAATTTTGTTTATAATTCAATCGTGACCATTGCCAACTCTTTTTACCCAAATAAATTACCTACGCAAGTATACCTTTTCTTAAAAATATAAACAGAAAAATGTCAAAATATATCTGCAAAGTAAATTCTCGCTTGAGGATGACTGATCGAGTAGCATGATGACAAATGACGATCACCAACTATATAGTACTATACACTTTGAGTTAAGATAAATTTAAATTTCAAATATATAGAATTTGATTTGATTTAGCATTACTTTTTTAAATATTAATATATTATCAACATAAAAATATTTGGTCAAACTAAAATATTTGCATGATTTGGTTAAGGGAGGTGTGATTCGTACACCAACTTTTTTTTTTATTCCTGCACCACACTCTGTGCATTACAGTGTTGTACTGTGTACTCTCTGTGCATTACAGTGTTGTACAAAAATGTGTTGAAAGGTTGAGTGGTTTGAGATGGTTGGAAGTGAAAAATGAGATGGTGGTAAAGGAGAGAGAAAGTTGATGTGGCGCTGATATAGAAGGTGTAGTGGTGTGAGTGTTTGGGGTAGCTTAAACAAAGTCACCTCATTCATAACCATAATCTGTTGCGCAGATTCTTTCTCCTCATTTTCTACTCTTTTGATTATTTCTCTCAAATATAACCTTCACAAACATTTGTGTATTACTGCAATCTTTTGTTGGTTATTAATAAAACAGGCAACACAGATCTTGCATTTAGTTGCTGCTCCCAAGTTTATTCGAAGAGCTGACAGTATCGATCATGATCTAGGGTTATATATCTCGTATACCTCTTTATAGCCAACCTTAGTTTTGCTTAAACTAAGGTAGAGGTTGAAACACTAGATATAACATCTATGTATGTCAAATACGACTCGAATGATAGTGTAATAACTGAAGCAGGAAATACTACCCTTCGAGTTACCTTCAAGGTAAATGGTCACTTTATACCGACCCCGGAGTTTGGAAGTTTCAATTCAAGTACAATTGGGATCCTTGATCGATCACCCAGTTAGTATGTTCTTCCATAGTACATTTAAGATGTCTCAGAATGGGGACCAACTTATGGTAGCAAACTTTGAGTCTCATCCAACCCAATTACCACAAGAACAACTCAAGCTTTTCCGCAAGTACTTAAAAGAAAGAAAAATGGCGGTTAGACTCGGTGTGGGCTTCATGTGGAAACTAGACACAAGGATGTTCCTTATTTTTCCTACTCATCACCAGCATATAGATATAAATGATGAAGTGTCGAGCAAATAAATGTAGGGGATAAACAGAATAAACAAACACAACCGGATATTATTTGAATCTCTGAAAGGCGTGTGAACACTTTCAGATCGAATCAATTCGGTGGTTCTCCCGAATTATTCAATCGGATACAATTCAGAGATTGAGAACGTTTTGAATGTTTTTGTTTGAGATTGATGAACCAGAGAGAATAATAATGACCAAAGAAAAACAGAATATTTGTCAGGGATTAGGGCTCTGCCCCTTGGACCCTGCCCCCGGACCCTATCCTTAGAGGCTTCGCCCCTAAGATCATAATAAATTCAAATAGGCGTGCACTCCGCACCTCCAAGCCTAAATGATGTCTTATTATGACTAAATTGGTCAAACAAGTTAATCCAATTACACTAAAATATCCAACATTCCTCCCTTATTTTAGTGCAATCCTTGATTAACTAAAACAAGTTATCTCAAACAATCAAACTTTTGCATAAATGAAATGTCGTGACGATTGAATTTCACATTAGTACATTACACATTCCAAATATTCGAATACCAGGGTGTCGCTTAGGATTGAACCCTGGGAATTCATTATGAATACACGAAGATAATGTACACAAAAGTTTACATACATAGTAGTTCTATCTTGACACATGTTTTACTAGCCTATGTCCTTATCCTTCATAAGCATGTCAAAGCCAAGTCCGAGCTTCTTGAAGCGGTTAAACTTCATGCTCATATAGGTAGCTCTTTTAGTCTTGCACCTGCAATGCAATTTGTCAAAAGAGTTATTAAGAATATATCCATTCAACCTCCCTAACTTGCAGGTATAAACACATACCTTGGGATGATTCTTCTAATGTGTTCCGATCTCTAAATATTAAGCCTTCCACATTGAATTCAGCACCTAGCGTCATACAAGGTTGTTAGCTTTAAAGTTTTGTCATATGTGGGAATTGCAATAGCATGTAAAGTACAAGGACTAGTTTAGTCATATTGCTAAGTTAGAACTTGTAGCTTGTAATAAATACCCTCCTATGTCAATACTAGGAGGGTTGAGGATTCATTTGTAACACACGAGGTGTGTGTGTGTTCTAGACTTCTCTCTCTAGAATACATACACACCTCGGCAATCAATAAACCGAAAATTCAAAGTTAATCTTTAGTTCGAGTTTATGGTGTTTCCTCCACCTCCAAACGTGTTTCTTGGTCGTATCAATTGGTATCAGAGCTAACCGGGGGCGAATCGTGGTGTGTTTGAGGTAACAATGTGATTTTTTTGGTGTGTTCTTGATTGTTACTGTTCATCAGTAGCAGTTTTGATGTTTTGTGTTCGATTTATGTTAAATAGAACCAACTGTTGCGTTTTTGTAACTTAAAAACGTGACCTTTTGGTGTTTATCTTGGAATCGTATGCAAGAATCAAGGTTCAAGGTTGTGTTAGTTAGTGATTTAAAGAGTTGGTTTGCAAAAATCTTGTTGTGGAAGGTTGAATTTTTTGGTGTTCTAAGTCTCTAGATCGACCAAAAGTATTGAAGATTATGCAAGATTTGTTTGTGAATATTTTACTGACTTTCTTTGGCGTGTAATTCTTTCCAAAAGAATTATTGCTCAAGTTGGTGAAAGATTGTCAGTTGAAATATCTTACAAGATAAGGTCTGGGCAAGTGACACAACAAAGTCAACAAAAGTGGGCAAAAGTTGTGTTTTATCGCAATTGAAGAAAAGCAGCGAGGTTATCGCAATTCGTAGTGATTATCGCATTTCTTGTATGAGAATTGCGATAGGTGTCGCATTTGGCCTTATCGCATTTGGCTTTATCGCATTTGGCATCACTGTTTTGCTCTATCGCATTTGACCTTATCGCAGTTGACAACTCAGATGGTTTATCGCAGTTGAGGTTTATCGCAGTTGAGGTTTATCGCATTTGAGATTTATCGCAGTTGACCATCTTCACTGTTATCGCGATTGGACAACCTTATCGCATTTGCAAAAAAAAAAAAAAAAAAAAAAAAAAAAAAAAAAAAAACAAAAAATTTCTTAAACTCAAATTTTTAATTTTCACAGGAGACTTAACGGTCCATTTTTACGCGAGATTCAAATTCTGGTACAAGAGTGAAAATTTTGGCCTAAAATTCAAATTTTTTGGCCAAAATTCGAATTTTTCGGGGAATTTTTGGCGTAAAAATTTCTTAAATTCAAAATTTTCCAGCATCATTATAATGTCATTTTATGGCATATTTCACATCAAAATCACAATTGAAATTGTCGGACGGCACCTTCAACATCACCACGTATAGCCGAAAAGATCCTGATCAAGATTCACAATCAGATGACAATGGTCAAATTATCAGCTGTGGCTACAAGGATGATGATTCATTATTACTTATTTGAAGTTGAAGTGGAATATCTCGGGTACGTGTACTTAGTATCTTGAAGATATCGGGGTTGGTTGGATGCATGATTCTTCGAGATCATTGTTTGGGCACTCATGGGAATAGTGATTAAGTCTTGGGTTATCTAGTTTTCATAGGTCAAGGGGAGGATGGATGAAGACCTAGTTAACTATCACTTAAAGGAGATACGTTGTAGTACTCAGTGTCACACAAAGATGTGGATAATTCAAGAGATGTTCATATACAGTTAAGGAAGGATGGATGGGTATATGAAACGACCTATATGCTTTAAGGAGTTACGTTGTAGTGCTCAGTATAGGTTCTTAGTCACACTATCGTGCAAGTTTAAGTCACAAGTTTGGGTTATTCTACTTCAGTCTCAAGTTCGTTATAGTGGGTTTTCTCCTTCAGTAGTCACTACATGAAGCCGTTGTTCTTAATACAGGAGGTTAGATTGGGTATATCGACATCTTCTCACGGGCTGATATGATTCCTTATAAAGGGCTTCCAGTTTGTATTTCACGTACACATCAGTTTGCTGATTCCGATTAATCGCAACCAGCAGGGGAGAGAAATGTACGGGCTAATCTCTCATGGGAAAAATAACTGGGATGCATTTGGTGAGATAAAGATGTTGATACCATATTCCCCCGAACGGACTTCAGATACAGGGCAATCATAAGTGAGGTTGTCAGTTTGGGGGAGAGCACTAATTAGGGGAGAGCACGGGGAGAGCACTCAGGGCACTCTATATTAAACCCTAATTAGATTTGCTCACATGGTTCGTCTGCAAGTAAAGAAATGAAAGCTGAGAAGATTCGGCAAGCTGAACGAAGTAATGAAGTTTGAAGATTATTCTCTGTACTTACTGTTTATATTTTACTTGTAGGGAACATTGTAAGCAATTCCCATATGACTTCACTTTGGGGAGAGATTGTTAGCTTTAAAGTTTTGTCATATGTGGGAATTGTAATAGCATTTAAAGTACAAGGACTAGTTTAGTCATATTGCTAAGTTAGACTTGTAGCTTTGTAATAAATACCCTCCTATGTCAATACTAGGAGGGTTGAGGATTCATTTGTAACACACGAGGTGTGTGTGTGTTCTAGACTTCTCTCTCTAGAATACATACACGCCTCGGCAATCAATAAACCGAAAGTTCAAAGTTAATCTTTAGTTCGAGTTTATGGTGTTTCCTCCACCTCCAAACGTGTTTCTTGGTCGTATCAAAGGTGGGAATTGGGTATCAGAGATTTCTGGTGGACTTTATTTAATGTATTTTTATGTGATTTTACATTAATATGCTTCAACTCCAACTAATTCGCCAAACAGCTTTATAAAAATATAAGCTTCAACTTTCGGCTTATAATATAAGCCCTAGCTCCAGCCCCAGCCCTAGCCCCAACCCCAGCCCCAAACACACCCAATTGTGTTATTAAAAGTAAGTTGTGTTTAAGTGAACTGTGAATTGTTAATATTTTTTATGATGATGAATTATAGCATGCGGAAAATGTCTAACATAAGTAATGTGTGATGGTGCAAAACAATGTGCAATGTTTGTGTTTTTTTATTGTTGTTGTGGTGAATGTAGTAAATAGATAGATAAGGAGTGTGAGCTTGTTTAATTTATGCGTGGTAATTAATACGGAATAGCTAGAGGTGGCAAAACGGGCGGGCCGGGCGGGCATGGGCATGGGCACGGGCTAGAATGGGCACGGGCTTAAACGGGCACGGGCTAAACGGGCACATGTTATACAAATCGCTTTATAGAAGACCGAAAATGACGAAATAAATTCCTTAAACGTAATACCCCAGTTTAGCGATTTGGTAGAGCTCGACTACTGCCTCTGAGCCCATGATGGACGCCTACACCGACTCAGAGCCGGAGGAGGAGGAGATCCCCATCTTTCAGGTCGACCATCTCGACGATGACCTTGGCGACGGCGAGGTTGTTGATATTGCTATTCTAGAGGTCGCCTCCCCGGTGGTCCACTGTTGTCGAATAACTTTTTTTTCTTCCTTTCTTTTCCCCTTATCTTCATAAACAATTAATCTGCTAATTATGATTATAATAACAATGTTATTACAAGAATAATCTAACTATTCGAATAAAATTGATTTAGGAGGTATGCACCGACTTCTGACCCGTTTTGAGCCGACCGATTCCTTTTTTGCTTGATTTATAAGTTGACCCATTTAAGATAAAACACAACCAAGACACTATTTACTCATATAATTCTTGATTTACTGCTGAACTTTTGATAGGAGCAACTCGAAGAACATATCAATGAAGGACCGTCTAAGAAGTTCACCTAGATTCAAAAGAGCCAAGGTCACTGCATCACAACAGCTGGGGGATACAGAAAGCGAGTCTGTGGACTTTGTTCCTGACCCCAATATAAGAATGCAGGCCGAGTTTGGCCGTATTCTTGCGCACCTTCGTGGCCAGCATGGGTTGTCTGCGAACGAGATAACTCTATTTTCAAGATACTTGGAGCACAACCGTTTGGCAAGTCTAGTTTTTTTGAATACGAAAGGGCATCAGGAGAGGATCAATTTTATAAGAGAGCTTGATCTGACTCCTTATGAGTATAATCCAAATGGCGGTGCGTATCCAAATCAATGATGTAAGTTCATTTGCTCTTTAAGCCCCTCAGATGGTATTACTTGTTTTTAAGTGATTTGATGATAAAAGATTTAAATTATATTGGTATATTGCTAGAATGTGATTAAGAGCTGAAATTGATACGTTGATTGGTTTTAATAAGCTTGATTAGAAATTTCAAGCAATTTTTGCATAATATGATACAATGAGTTCATGAGATCATTTGGCTAGATAATGAGCTAGGTTATGATGATGCAAGGAGCTTGTAATATTGGTTTTGTTGGATCAAGATGTATGTTTAGATTAAAAACGGACTGAATGAGTTAAGTGGTATTAAAAAGGCATGAATTGAGTTGTAAACGAGTAGATGAATTAAATAAACCATTTGGCATGCATTAAAAGTATCCGTTTGGTGCATGGGCTAAGTTTGACTCAAACGGGTCAAACAAGTCGTAACCAATCACTAATTTATATGAAAACGTGATTATGTAGACAACCCAAATGGTTTATTTTCAGCTCAAGCTGCACCAAAACCTCCTCCATCCATGTATTCAGCTATTGAGGGGATGAAAGTTGGTGGAAAGGTAAACTTCAGTTATTTTAATTATCAAAATAATTCTCTCTTCTATTTAAGAAAAAATCGTATATTCATATTGTTTTGTTGCACAGAGGAGGGTGATAGTTCCTCCAGAGGCAGGCAGGGTATGGTAAAAAGGGACAAAATGAAATTCCGGTATGCCATTCTTGCTAGTCATCTTTCTTTGCTTATGCTACAAAAAAAAAGGTTGTGTTTTTAGTGAAATTCCAATGTTTGTTCACATAAGAGTTTTGTAATGGCTTTCTTGGTTGCTTTTTGTACATTTTGACGTTACTCTAAAACCTTAAGAAAATTGATATACAATAGAGATCCCTTTTTAGTTTTTACCCTCATGTTAACCTTTCTTCTAGTGAATTAAATTGGCATTCTTGAACTTATGTTGTCGTAGAAAGTAGACCTTTTTGTTGAGTTGATGAAAAACCAACTTTCAATGCCCATTGTCTCATGTTTCCAACATGCTGGTTTTGCAGCCGAATACAACGTTTAAGTTGAACCTTGAGTTATTGCAAGTAAAGCGACCTGAAGGAAAGTAGCTTGTTTCTGGAGATTTCATCAACTTGAATAAGTTTGCAAAGGTAGTTTCGGCGTGAAGAGCAATTTTTTATTTGTTTTCCCAGAAGGCCAAGGTGTATGAAGCTTTGTAATATAAAGTTGTACATGACATGACACTACATTACAAATACTCTTTGTAACACTTGTATTTATATACCAAATACATTTCTTTCCTTCTTTTTTGTAGCGCGTTGCAACAGATGCAAAATTGGATTTATCATTGCTATATTTTAAATTCAATGGTACTGCGTGGAATTGATTGAAAGTAGTGGAAGAACTACGAATGCTAAGATAGGGTGTGGTGCTTGTGTGAAGGGTGCGTGCTGACGAGATTAAGGGGTGGTCATTGGTCACGTGTGGAACATCTTTACAACTCAAATGGTTGGCTTAAGTGGTTGTGGTCATCGGGTGGTGTGGGTTATTTTTGCATGTGTTTTATATTATTTGAAAAATTG
Organism: Artemisia tridentata subsp. tridentata; assembly: GCA_021014915.2. Classification (NCBI taxonomy): domain Eukaryota; kingdom Viridiplantae; phylum Streptophyta; class Magnoliopsida; order Asterales; family Asteraceae; genus Artemisia; species Artemisia tridentata. The sequence goes on along the minus strand of CP139505.1, from coordinate 10,884,004 downwards.
AGGTGTAGATAAATTGAAGAGTAAGAGACGGCAACGGGCGTGATAAAACCTATAAACCGTGTTATTGTCCGTGATGAGTGGGTAACCCCATCAAATTTTACCCGGGTGGATCATGGGTGTAAAATAACCCTCTATCGCGAGGTGGGCATGTGGTGGTAAACTCAAACTGCAAGCCCCTCACACCCATTTTAAAATACCCGCGGATATATCTGTGAACACCCCAAAAAAAAAAAAAAAAAAAAAAAAAAAAAAAAAAAAAAAACTTGCATTTATTATATTACTTAAATATTTGTGAAGTTATTACTAGATATATTTATTAGTCACCTAAATCTATTAAAAGCCACAGCATACTAATCATCTCTTTTGAGTTGCGAGACTAGAAGACGAATATATATATATATATATATATATATATATATATATATATATATATATATATATATATATATATATATATTATATATATATATATATATATATATCAAAGTTTTCAAGATCGGGATCCTACTCAGGATCGTTTTTGTTTTTGCAAGATCGAAATCGTAAGATCGGTTCGGGATTTTAAGATCCTGCTATAATGTCATTTTCTTAATTGTCTTTGTAATATTATTAAAATCTACAAATTATTATATATCATTAACACAAAATTACATGAATGTTTTATGGAAATGTTGTCTTAAATTATAAATAGGAAATGTTTAAGAAGATTAACATGTTGTTTTCTAAATTCTATAAAACGTGATCAATAACTTTTAACACTTTTAGTTTGCGATTCGAAAAAATAAGATCGGATTAGATCTTAAGATCCTATGGTCAAAATCGGGATTTTATAAGATTTTAAGTGTGCTAAGGTCCTACATAGATCTGGATCGTTTTTGCTTTGTAGTATCGTAAAATCGTAAGTTCCTAAAATCAGGATCAGGATCCTGACAACTATAATATATACTACTTAATATCTCATTTCTCAAGTCAAATTCGTCAATACATGGTCTTGCGATTTTAATACACAGATAACCACTAGTCTAGGCAACAATTCATGTGTCACAAAAGTAGAATTTGTTCTTTTTCGTTCTAGATTTTTTATTCCTGTTAAATACTACTCCCTTCGTCCTAAATTTATTGTCCCCGTTTGACTTTTTCGGTCTTTCTTTTTCAACTTTGACTTTAAATATTTTTGTTTGTATTATACAATACTTGATAAAAATTATACCAATGAAAAATACATTTAAAACTCAATCCATTTATATATTTTGCATCAAGTATTATGTAATATAAACAAAAATACTTAAGGTCAAAGTTGAAAAATAAAAACAAAAAAAATCAAATGGTGACTATAATTTTGGGACGAAAGGAATAATTAAAAAGAATTTCTAATTTCCATCAACATTATTACATATCTATAATCAAAACTTATAAAAATTGAGGTGTTACAAAAAACGAGGCTAATAATGCTCGACCCAAGCACATAGGGTCGAGAATCGGTCACTTGCGGCCGAGCCAAGTCAATGGGATTGTGGCCAAGTATATGATAGATCGTAGATAAGGCTAATGTTAATTCCAGCGGCAGGTCAAGGCTAATAATTACGTTGGTGACGACTAAGGCCACCTTGATGCAAGGCCGAGGTTAATGATAATGTAAATGATGGACAAGTCCATGCTCATGCCATGTTGGGGCTAATGGTAATGTCAATGATGGATAATTCCATGCGTGTCGGGGCGAACGATAATGTCAATGTTGTCTAATGTCACTTCGATGCAGGGCCGAGGTTAATGATAATACCGATGATGCCCAATGTAACACCCCAACCCGACACGGGTCAACATGCCACATTATGGTGTCAACAGAACAAACGCAAACGGAAAACTTTTATAATTATTAAGGTTACAAAGGTTTTCTAATGAAACTAGGGACATAATAAATCTAAACATTATCAAACTAGAATACAAGTCTGAACAAATCTAAATGGAAGTTAACTTCAAAGTCTAATCCAAATGCAACGGGGATCTTTCGTCAGGGTAGTCCACTAAAAGCTCCTATGCACTCTTCACTCAACCCAGCTTCCAACCTAAAACCTGCCGCAGGAAAAGAAATGCGGCTGAGCTTAAAAAGCCCAGTGAACAGATATATATATATATATATATATATATATATATATATATATATATATATATATATATATATATATATATATAACAAACGAATAAACAAATCATATAAAGGTATAGGAAAAGGAAACATAAGCTCTTGCGGGAACGAATATCATCTGTCAAAAGAATGAGAGATCAAGATCATCTGAACAAATATCATAAGTCAACTGAAATGGAGAAAAACAGAATATGGTGCATTGGGGAATAACAGAAGGTATATCAAAATGTATCAAAGGTGTAAGGGTTGTCAGAAATCTACCACGAGCCCAGAAACATATCATAACATAACATCATAATCATAATCTTCATAAGTAACCATAAGTAACATAATGGAGTGATCAGCTCCCAGAATTGTGAAAGGCGTGTATTGCACACAACACCAGTCACCAGAAATATATCATATAATATAACAGATCAGATCTAGGATCCATCCATACGCCCCTGCAGAAAACATAATCATTTTGGCCAAAGATAATACATATTAAAAGGGACGTGATGGGTCATCACTCCTCTACCATAGTCATGCCATTGGTGCATCAATGACATGGTCATGGAACCCCCATGACTAGTGATAGCTCGGGTATCAAACTGAAGGTCAAACAGAATGTCATAGCAATGATACAGAGTCTAAGGTCATCAGAAAAGTCATAATCATAAGTTCATGTTACAGGGTGCATACCAAAGGTTCATAATCAATGGGAACATAGCAAAGGTGCATAATCAAGGGGAAACATAGCAATGGTTCATAATCAATGGGGAAACATAGCAAAGGTTCAAAATCAGAAGTTAAGTAAATCAAAGAGAAAGGGAATCATGAGAAACCTTATAATAAGGTCAGAATATCTGTACCTTAGCAAATCAACAAATGAAATAAGAAGCTCTCCGGAAATAAAGAATCACTCCTTCTTCTCCGAACCTATACAATTTAATGATGACGCATTACTTAGCAGCTTATTTTAGAAGTTTTCCGCTTATAGTCATTAAGGTTCCTCATTCAAGGTTTCTTACTATTTTTAGTAACTTTCCATTTTTAGGGACTTTCTATTTTTATTAAGTTTCCATGATTAGAAGTTTCCCGAAATGGTAATTTAATACTTTAAGGTTTAATTGACAATCAATAATATTTAAGGGTTAAAATGACTAATTTAATAGTTTAGGGTTAAAAATGTGAATTATCAAAGTTTAATATTTAAATATGTGAAATATTTAACTTTAGGATTTAAATGTAAATAAATGTAAATGACCGTTTTAGACCCCGCCGTTTCACAATTTATATAACATATTTTCGACCTCGTCACAAAATACTCACACACGACATAATTTAACGAGGCACACTTTCATCTTATATACTCATATATATGATCACACGTTTTCATAATTTTACACATCTCATTACACCCACACCCACAACACTCAAATCGTTACACACACATTCATACTCATAACGAGACACACACAATACAATTTACGGTTCAATAATGATGCAGTGAGACCCGAACCGACTCAGATTTATTTCTCTTATTAACCACAGATACGACCCACATTCAAACACAATTTAGTCAATACTTCACATGCAAATCACCCACAATCTAGTCCCCATTTACGTGAATCAACATAGACACCCATGTTAATTATTTACCTCTATATTTAAGTCTGACAAGCACACACTCACACGCATGACTGTATAAAATGAAATATGAAGCACAACCTTTCTTAACTCTTAACCACGTAATACCCATGTATGCCCCTCCTATTCGACCTGAACCATAACCACTTTGACCCTTGTTTACAGCCACATACGACACACACCTTAACACCCAAAATAATCTAGTCTCGACCCACCATACCCACACACTCGACACAAACAATTCTCGACCAGAAAGACCCCATAACGACCCCATAAAATCATAGCCTTTTTTTCTACCCTATACGACACACTTTCACATGCCTAAAAGACGCCCCTGGACACTTTCTTTAAAACCTTAACGAAGCCCACAAGGACACCAACATCACACGAAATCACCCATCAGACTATGGTTTTCCATGCATTGTTTATCCAGGTTAACATCGTATCTAGACCACGTTGCCTATTCTTATGGCTCACTCAAACTCACACCATTCGACACCACAAGACCCTTGCCTCCCTGCCATACACACACGACCAAACAGCCCATGAACTCACAACCCACCCACAACACAATAACAGTGATCAGCCCATACTAACAGCCCCCATTCGACATGTATTCATGCATTATTTTAGGCGACAAACAACCAGCTCCAGTTCGCACATAATGATCAAACAAATGTACCATTATCAGATTATATAGTTGGGTTAGGTTCTGATTTTACAAGCCAAGAACAACCCTATAACGACATATTAAAGGACCATATTTTACATAACTTTCATCCAGGTTATGAGCCTCACATCCATGTATTTTGGTTCGTTATTTTTACGTGACCATGTTTAGTTATCATCGTATAACTCTGTTAAACGAAACAGAACATGCTAGTGATCGTATATATGTTTAGACGTGTCATAAGAATATCAAAACAGTTTTTAGGGTGCCTTAAGTCAGATGTACGAATAGGAATGAGAACGAGAGATGCGTATCACAATCGAACCAAGCACACGAAATATCAATACTCTTCGAACTAAATGCTCACAACGAACAAAACCCTTCCAAGCTTTGGTCATTTCTTCTGTTTATCAAGGACTATGGATCGATTTGTTTTGTTAAATGTTGGTGTGCTTTTCCTCTTTTTTTTTTTTAAGTTCACGAATGGGAGAACACAGGAGATGATATATGGTTTTTTTTTAAAGCAAAGCGTGTATTACACTTGGAAAACATGTGAAAAAATATGGAAGTTTAGCAATTAGTATCTTTTAATTGTTTAATGTTATTTGGTGTATCCTTATCTATAATCAACGACACAAAGAGGATAAGTGCAAGGTAATTTCGGTTCTATTATTGGAAGGAAATAGAAAACGTGTGTGTAACTTTGGTATGACCGTGTATTTGATAATGATAATGATACATGCAATCTTTTATCTTTTGTAGTGATACTTATGTTGTTCTTATCCTTTGTATACCAACGACCCCAAAAGAATGGGCTAGGCCAAAGAAAATCGATTAGGCTAGGACTAGGATAGGAATTTGTTATTTAAGTAACTTGTTATATATTTCAATTAGTCTAGGATTAAATTCATATAATGTAGTTTTATTTATAAGGTATAGTTTTATGACATATATTTAATATTTCTACTTAGGCTAAAATTCAAAAATGGTGCAAAAATTATGGTTCAAATATTTTGGGTTTTACACCCAATGTCGTGTCGATGCTTTGACAAGGCTAACGATAATGCCGACGTTCGCTAAGGTGAGACATTTGGGGCCAAGGTTATGGTTAAGACCATGTTTGGACTGTGGCCATGCCGTACCAAGTCATGTTAGGCCGTGTCAGTCCATGTTCATGCAATGCTCAAGCCAGGCCAGGCCGATTCAAGTCACGTTTAGGTTACGTTCAAGCCGTTTCAGGCACGTTCAGGCCAGGCCAGGTCGTTGCAGGATGTTCAGGCCATGCCAGATTTTCAACAGCTTTTTGTTAAGTTTGGGATGTATTTTATTGCAAAGTGATTAATCAAATAATGATGGCGAGATATCCGAATAATAAAAAGTATTGTGATGAATGTAATAAGACTATTTTAGCTCATTGATACATTTTGTCGAATACTGTATCTGTTCTGTAATATTTACCTAATAGCGTTGAGATGCGTATTAAACCATAAACAATGAGTATTTTTTGACTTCGCAATGTACAAAAGAGGCTCACAATAGAAATTTATAAACCATATTATAAATTTATAAACCTTATTATAATAGGGATAATTACTAAAATAGACCGGGCAACCAATGTGGATGGTGGTTTTTAACCAAAAAAAAACCTTTTGATATTAGACCAGGCAACTGGGCATCTCGACCCATACGATGACAAGTGTCTTCCAGTTGACACTTGTCACTTGCAGATTTCAGTTGCCCAAAAAGTATAGGTTGCCCTGGTCTAATTTCAGAAGTTTTTTTTTTTGGACAAAAACCGCCAACCACTTGGTTGCCTGATCTATTTTAGTAATTATCCCATTATCATATGATATGATAAGAAACGAATTGCATAATAACAAAATCCGCTTTTTAGGTGTTAAATAAATAATTTTGTACATGATCAAAAATCATTGTTACATGTAGTAAAAGTCTGATGCTTTTCAATAGTGAGAAAAATAAAAACACCATGCTCGCATTATGTGTATTCTCACCCAGAATTAGTTCTCAAGTTTATTGATTTATATATATAACTGTCTGTGTATAAAAAGTGTTTATTTTTGTGTTTGTCTCAAAAGATTAGATCTAATGTTAATAAATCTTCATAAACGAAGGTAAAAAATAAACAAATACTAGTAAGTATTTTGCAAAAGCGTTCCTGTTAGGCCCAAGTTTTAAGACAGTTAATTTTTTTTTTTTTTTTTTTTTTTGGAAAGGCAACTATATTATAAAACCCCAAAAAAACAAACATACGAGAGTTGAGATCAATATAGATCTCATATTTTTCATAGATTAAAAAAAATCAATCTTAGCCATACATTTTTCATCTAGATTAATAAAAAATTATTTTTCATTTTTTATTATTAAACAATATATTTTGCAAACGATAAATCTTCAAGCTATAAAAAATACACCATCGCGAAAAGAATTAAATTATCTATCTATAGATATGCATTTCTCAATACTTTCGACGAATTATTTTTTTTTAAATTCGTTCAGAAAAATCACATGTGATTCGTAAAAAATCAAATCACATGTGATTTTTACAAATCACGTGTGATTACGTGATTTTTCTGGGCGAAAATTTTGAAACAAAAAATTCGTCGAAAGTATATAATAATGCATATCTATAGAAAGATAATTTAATTCTCGTCGCGATGGTATGATTTTTTTCGCGTAACGATTAACAGATTGCAAGATATTTAATTTTTTTTTAATTGAAAGTTTTTTTTTTGGATAAAAAAATAAAATAAATCGTTAGAATTGGTTCATTGAATTTATGACAAAATGAGATATATATTGAACTTTTGCCTACAAAGAGGAGGCACCTCACCCTAATTAATCATAGTTGTGGGCCTAGACACCCTAAACAAACACCAACTATCACTTTCATAGTGATAGTTGATTCCCGGAAATCGATACCAAACGCACCCGTTGAGCATGAGACCCGATGTTAATCTAGCAAATTACAGATACACAAGACCAAAAATTGATACAAACAGATCCTAATCCTTACACTAAACCAAGTCAGGGTTTATATTCGACCAGGTCCAGGCAAGCTTAGACGAACCAGGTTCATAATATATTTTGACCAGGTCCAGGCAAGGTTACAGGAACCAGGTTCAGGATATATATCGATCAGGTCCAGGCAGGGTTAGAGCAAGCAGGTTCAGGATATATTTCGACCAAAAGCTAGTTTTCATGGACTATATGGATTTGTACGAAACTTTATTCAAGTCTTAAAATTGTATTAAGCCTTTTATTTATGTAAGGTCATTACTATATTACTATCATTTTACATAAGATAGGTTATAGAGAGATGATGAAGAATGGTGAAGACACACTCTTATTTATGTAAGGTCATTACTATAGTTTAAACGAAGTTTTCTCAATTAATTCTGAATTTAAATCCTTTTTAATGGAACCGGATCATTGAGAAGGATTTAAACATATTATCATATATATATCTACTAAAATTTTTTTAGGTACACCCCGTTGCAAAGGTAAAATCTACTTGCGCATAACATTTATTATTGTAAAAGAAGTACTGTATATGCGTAAACTTGGTGTAGATACAAGGGACAATAATCATAATGCAAACATACCACTTACAGATAATGTTCTATCCATGACGTTCCTAGACCTCATCCGAGTTCGTAAACATACCACTTACAGGTAATCATCACCATCAACATGAAGCAAGTTCCCATAATCAGATATCCAAGTTTTACTTTCTTGAACGGATTAAATTACTGACATGACATCCCCTTAGATTATAACATTATTAAACATTGCCACTAAATATAACCAAACAAGCTAAATTTTGTGAATTTGGCGTTTTTGGGATGGAGCAAACTTTAAAAAAGTAAAATATATATATATATATATATATAGGGGGACTTTCAAACGAGAACCATTTTATCCGCAAGAACTGAGAGAACCACCAAAAACATACATGCACGCCTTTTAAAATAAAATAAAAATACATGCAAATCATCAATAATCGTAAACATCCACATATGTTCTTCAATATCATTATGAACTCATCCTCTTTTTTCACAAAAACCTTACACACGGCCGCAATATTGTCGTTGCACGTCTTATAAGAACATACATGCACACCTTCAAAGAAAATTTTTGTATTTCGAATTTCTTATCAAATTCTTTAGAACAACTATGGTTTTTTTAAAACATATGTGTTGTTTTGAAAACATATGTGCAAAAATACAATTATTGAAGGCGTGCATGTATGTTTTTGGTGGTTCTCTCAGTTCTTGCGGATAAAATGGTTCTCGTTTGAAAGTCACACTATATATATATATATATATATATATATATATATATATATAAATTAAATCCATTCACCATAAATCCGATTTTACCTTAGGTTACCTAAGAAGGTTTGAACCCGTGACATCTCACACCTAACCACTAAGCTACTTTAGTGAAGGTTGATTATTAACTGTATAATTGATATACGCTTGATTTATTGAATGTATGACACATAGATTATCAATAACACATGGGTTTTAAAAATATTTTGGTTTTTACCCAAAAAAAATAAAAATAATAACACATGGGTATACCCCTCACTTGTCTGAATATATTAACCTGTATATATCTTGATCTCTTTATTAGGTATACCCCTCACTTGTCTGAATATATTACAATAAGTAAGAACAATGTGTGTGTCAGTGTGTGTGCGGGGAGGGGGTGAGGGGGGGATAGAGAGAGAGAGAACGAGAGAAATGTACTATTGGTCACCTTAATGAATGAACAGCCCCAACATTCTATCGATGGATCTTTCGTTCTCTTGTAGGATTCTGGGGCAATCAAAGAGCCATACCTTATATAGCCATTCATAATCTTTCACAAAATTTCCAATCGTTTCCAGTGTGCTGCAACCTCCAGCCTTTAGCATCTGTATTCCTAAAGGGAGATCATCTAAAATTCGTAGTCTCGAACATTCATTTACCTCTATCAGTTTAAGATTTGAAATATGAGAGATTCCAGCAGGTAACCGTGTTAACTTATACCAATTCCGACCAAATATGTGCCGGAAAATAATAGAAACATAAAAAATGAACCTGGCTTTAATTAACATATTAGAATAATACGAAAAAGAATAACAGAAATTACGCCCTTCCAAAAGTCGTGGTCTATCAAATGAGAGAAAGATAGAGATTCATTACTGTTTTCTGTATTATGCGATTCTGCATTTCTTCGAGTTCCCAGTGTTGGGTTTACTCGGGTTTGTTCATATGTTTGCATGAAATAAGCATGGCTGGAAAGTTGATGAATAAAGAAAGATAGTGGCAGAAAACATGAAACTAAAGTAAAGCAGAATATTGGGGGTACTTTATGTAATGGTGAGGTCCATGTCTATTTGTCTATTGGTTTTCTAGTAGTATAAATAGAGTAGTTTACTTCTATTGTAATTGTATCAGTTTTCCTTCTCAATAATATAGAAAGCATTGAAACCCAACCTTGCCGTTTTGATAGGCGTTTGCGGGTGTGAGTACGGGGTGGGGAAGGGACTGAATACCAACACCCAGATCCTGCTGTTGGTGAACATATCACGAACTATTTGCCAACCCATTTCTTGTATGAGGTCAAGCATCTCTAGTCGTTTCTTTGAAAAAGTTATAAGAGATTTCTCAATGAGAACACTAATTCCTATCACCGGGTCAAAACCAAAGCTATCAAGTATCCTAGTAACGTGTTCCTTATCTTTGCACTTGAAAAAACATGCAACATCTAGAAATATTTTCTTCTCAGAAAGATGCAAGCCATCATAACTTAACTTCAGTGTCTTAAAAATCTCAATATTTGGTTCTTTAGCCAGTCTATTTAAGGAACTTTCCCAAACGACTATGTGTCTTCCATAGAAGAAAGAACCTAGAACCTTCAAAGCTAGAGGAAGATAACCAGCATATCTTACTGCACGATATGACAACTCCTTGTAATCATCTGGGGGGTGTTAGTTTTAAAAGCATGCCTACAGAAGAGCTGAACAGCTTGATCTAGAAGTAAAATATTAGGTTTATACGTTGCATATGCATCTGATAACAGATGCTGATTTCTTGTGGTTATTATGATTCTACTTCCTGGGCCAAACCATGTGTTAGTTTCAGCTAGAAACTCTTTTTGCTGAGGATTATCCACATCATCTAAAACAAGAAGAACCTTCTTTTTGTAGAATCTATCTTTTATTGTTTCAGCTCCTTCATCAGGATCCTTAATCATGAAGTAATTCGAAGTCATCATAAGAACGTCGCTTAGAATCTTCTGTTGCAAGGCACATACATCTTTTTTATTTGAGCAATTTTGTCGTACATCTTTGACAAAGCTACCACCGTCAAACTTATAAGAAATTCTCCAAAACATAGCTTGCGCTATTGTTGTTTTACCAATTCTCCCCATTCCCCATATACCTACCATACGCACCTCTTCTGTTTCATCTAAATCCAATAGGGAATTCAATGACCTAAGATGTCTAGATCGATCTTGTTGATAAAATGGGACTCGCCACTGCACATTTAAGAGCATTATTAGCATATAAAATTAATTGGATGTTAAAGAGAAAATGAGTTCTTATGAAACTTTTTTCTTGGATTTTTTAAGTTAATTGAGGTCAACTTATGAAGGTTATTAGATACTTTAGGAAAACTTATAACAAGGCAGCCACGCTGTATGTGGATTAACAAGGAAACCATAGTACATATATATAGCATATTCATTGCATTATATGAAAAGCATGTTACCACGTGTATTTATATATATATAACTTATAACAAGGCGTAGATCATTTCAGCAATTCAGCAACACTAACCGATTAAAGGCCAATGCATCAACCAGACTGGATATGTGTATTTATTTCTATGATTTTTATACAATGTGTTCTATAGTTTATGAGTACAGTTCTAAAAATAGATATATATTTCTGAGGAAGATTATAATTTGATTTACTTTTAAATTTCGCAACTAAACAAACTCAATAAGACAATAAAAATTTGTTTATTCTAAGGTAACCATCTTTATTGAAATATTGTTATATCTATTTATCAATGGTTTTGTTTGCCTCTACAGTGGCGGATCTAGCCGGAAATCCAAGGTGGTTCCTTGATTTGGTCAAGTTGAAAAATGCAAAGGGTCAACCAACCAACCGGTCAATTTTTCGGGTTGGATCGGGTCCAATTTAACAAGATGCGATAATAAAAAACATCGAACATAGATTTATAACATAATTGTTAAAGCGTTTACGATTTCAATTTCAATTGCGTCTTCCTAAAGACTAAAGTACTAAACAGCAAACCCTAAAATCTAAATAATCTGACAATCTAATAATACTACTAATACAGTAGTATAATTAGATTTCAAAAAATTTCGAAGGTAGTTCCCAAATAATTTCTAAGGTGGTTCCTAAAAAAGTTTCTATATCGCTTCTAAAGGATTTCGTCGTTCAAGATGGTTCTCGGGCACCGCCTGACAATACATAGATCCGCCTCTGTGCCTCTATGTGTTTAATTATAACTTACAACACCGCCAGAGTAGTGTTTTACCCATAGTCATTTACCTATTATGAAGGTTAGCACGATACCCTCACGAACACCTAAATGTAATACAAATGTTATAGAAGTTTTACATGTTCGGAAATTTAATAACCTCGATTGGTTCTGTTTTTAAGCATGTTTCTTGCACATTTTAGTTTTCTAGTTTTCTGGTTAGTCCACAAAGCTTTTATGCCTCTTACGAAACAAATAGGTTATTTGGGCATTTTTTAAAATTGAGGGAAAAAATGAGTAATAGTCCAATAAAGATGATGACTTTATAAAAAGGATCAAGATTATACATAAACTTTGAGTCAAGCATGATCGACGTTGGTATTATTGAGCGTAAATGAATGAATGAGTCCATAATTTTTATTAAAATAAAAAGTTTTATATGTTTAACTTGTTTGTGATTGATGAACATGATCTATTAAGATAAAAGATATAAATACTGTATGTAATTACAATATAGGGTTATTATGTTTTCTGAATTCGTAAATTACTCATTATACATCACCATTATGGGTAATTTAATCATTTCATCCATCTTCATCATCTACATTATATAACTTCAGCCAACCACCATAAATTTCGGTTAAAAAATTCGAATTCCGGCCAACTAAATTTCACCTTTTGTGGACGTATGGTCCGGACTGGGCCAGGAATGGGCCAGGCCCGCGCAGACAGCGGCCCATCCTACACCTAAACCCTAATCCATGCCTATAAATACATGGCATGGATCCCCTTCTTCAACATATCATAACAGGTTACCCTAAACCTAATAACTCTTGCATACGCTATACGCTATACGCTATACGTTATACGCTATACGATACACTATATCACCTATACTAACTTGACCGTCGGAGGTGGATCCCGGGGCTACGGCCTCGGGTCCACTCCTAACGGGTTCTTTGTTGACAGGTCTAATAGGGCTCGAGAAGACGACTAACGGCCCAGGGAGAGTCGTTGAATCAGTCCGCGTCAGATTATGTATCAACAAGTTGGCGCCATCCGTGGGACCATGACTACGACAAGTTTCGTGCTCTCACATCACCGGAAAGCAACCATTGAGTTCAAAATCCGGTAACTTTAAAACTTTGTATTTTCTGCTAGTACACGATATACACAGAAAAAAAAATCGTAGCGACAAGCGAAGGAAACAAACCAAAAACCTATTACACTTTACGTACAAAATTGTTTCTCCTATTACTTTTGTCCACCAATCGACAGAATGCAAAATCGTTTGATTGGGTTGACTTTTTCAAACTTATATACGCATTAATGTTCGACAAGAACACAAGTTTGTATTCGACAAGATATTACTTATTCATCCTTTATTCATCTTAAATTGGTAATAATATGCCACCAATATTTTCTAAAATTTAAAAAGATATCCCCATATTTATGGGATATATATTAAATATTCAAAAGATTTTATTTAAATCTTTTAACTTGGTAAACACGATTTTACCTATAACGCACTAAGTCCGCACGATCGGACCTACGTTATCTTTTAGCCGCGAATTAATTCGCGCACATAATGTTTTTATGATTGGTATGCCTGTTCGCCCTTGTTTGCACGTTCGAGCGCGGTCGCGATAAATCTACCCGCGTTAGGCCGTGTGTACGGACATCTTCGCAAATTAACCAGGTACAGCGCACAGCGCACCATGATGCTAATCAATCGCTACGAGCGCGCCACTGAAGCACTAGAAAAAGCGCGGCCAGACTCCAGAGCGCGCAAAAGCTATTCTACAGGTAGTAATTAAATGTCGCGGTTTCTAGCTAAACTCCACGACACACTTTACTTTATTGTTAACATATTATTTATGTTTCAATATTGCTGTTATTTTTTGCCTACACGGCGTACATCTCGCCTACGGGGCGTGCCGACAAGGCGTGCATGCACTTATTAAGACCCACGCTGGCACAAGGATGAGTAAACCTAATAAACTACTCGTTGAGTAAGAGGGTTGCAAACCCATCGACATCGGACCACGTGTCCTTGTTAAACACCTTATTCTCAAGACGTTGGAGTAAGTTCGATGTGCATCCCACGACGGATGCGCAACGATGCACACGTGCACGTTTAACAAATTAGGAGTTAAGACAATTAACTCCTTGATATGATATTTGCAGTACGCTGCATATCATACACTTGTGCATCCCACGACGGATGCGCAACAATGCACACTGTGCACGTTTAGGAGTCAAGACTCTTGACTCCTTGCTATGGTATTCGCAGTACGCTGCATGCCAATTCATACACTTGTGAATTTCATACACGATTATGATCTTTCTTGTAGTTTCTAAAACCTCACGATAGGTGTAATTCGCATTACTACTTCTCTCATGCTATGTGCTATATATATGCTATGCGCTAATTTTTTATTTCATTATCTTTTATATGTTGCGATTCGCGGCATATACTTCTAATATTTGCATTAAGTGTTTTTCAGGATTTGAACAACTAAGTTTAATGCTCCTACACGAGTAGCACCATCAAACTTGGGGGGCTACCAGGATACGCACTGTGTGAGTACGCATCACGCAGGTATATTTGGAAGCAGATCGTACGTAAGAGGTATTGCAAGCCCGGTACAAAGACGAATTTAAATATTCGCACCATCTTGCCGCAGGGGAGACGTCCTCTGTCGGTTGTGAAGACGAATGTAATATTCGCGCACAGCGCACATCTCTTTCGCGCACAGCGCGCACCTCTTTCGCGCACAGCGCCCTATTGTCGCGGACAACGCGCACTTCTGCCCCAGAAGCACGTCTTCTGTCGCACCATGCTGCACCGCTACTGGTACAAAAGGTACGCCCTTACCCAGGACGCAGCATACAGGAATCCACCTTCACCTTTGTGAGATTCTCACAATCGCAATGTCAGTGTTACCCCAACTATAGAACTACGTGTTCTTCTTACGGGGTCTTTACCGTCACACTGTGGCGGGAAACCTAACATATGCGCATCCCTCCCCGTCATGAACGGGTGTTATGGAACATGGTCACCACGCACTGTATGCGCACTGTCGCAGTGGGGTTGCGCGCACACCTTAGTTGCGCACACATGAGCCATGGGTTCAGTGCGCACTGTCGCATTTGGTTGATTGGGCCTACGCGGCCAGGAACAGAACTTAAGTCTAGCATAACATAGCCACGCACTATGTCATACTAAACTTGGGGGGCTTGTGGACGTATGGTCCGGACTGGGCCAGGAATGGGCCAGGCCCGCGCAGACAGCGGCCCATCCTACACCTAAACCCTAATCCATGCCTATAAATACATGGCATGGATCCCCTTCTTCAACATATCATAACAGGTTACCCTAAACCTAATAACTCTTGCATACGCTATACGCTATACGTTATACGCTATACGCTATACGCTATACGATACGCTATATCACCTATACTAACTTGACCGTCGGAGGTGGATCCCGGGGCTACGGCCTCGGGTCCACTCCTAACGGGTTCTTTGTTGATAGGTCTAATAGGGCTCGAGAAGACGACTAACGGCCCAGGGAGAGTCGTTGAATCAGTCCGCGTCAGATTATGTATCAACACCTTTCAAATCCAAAATTAACAAACAATACCAAATCCAAAGCCAAAAATTTCACCTCTTAAATGATTAAGTTAGTTGTTGGAAATTGGGAGTGACAACTTTTATCAAAATTTTCGGCGAACGGTGGGGTTACGACAATGTTGCACCATCAGCGACGTTGACCACCAGTGACGAAGACCATGTTGTACTCCTACCTTTCATCCTGCCTCCACAGTCACCACCATCGGCAGACGCCACCATTTAACTATTGAGTGATTTGCGTTTCTCGTGAAGAGAAGATTGGGAAAAAATTGGACGTATGTTAAAATCATTTAGGTGTGTAAGAGGTAACAGGTTAGTAGGTGAAAAAGCATTGAGGGGCTTGACGAAAATTAAGTTTTAAATATATTAGGTTTTCATGTGTAGTTAAAGCTAAGCTGGTTTTCTATTACTTGGACAAGTATTGTATCTAGCGATGTATACGTGAGGACAAAGAGAAAATGGGTTGATTTTATATATCTAGGAGTATGATACATGCGTGGATACATGTTTAAAAGACATTTTGATTTTGGTTAATGATGTGCGGTGGTGGTGCTGTTGACGGTCGTTAGTGGTGGTGGTTTTGGCAGCCAACGTGGTGGTGGTTTTGGCTGCTGAACATGGTGGTGATGACAGGTGAAAAAGAACAGGAGCATTAATCTATACTATCTAAAGATGCAATGGCTTAATTTAATGTGCAAGAGTAATTGTGCATAAAAAGTTGTAAGGTACAAGGTAGTTTAAGCTACATCTATACTATATGAATCATAGGTATTAACCAAAACATAATTGAATGCAATTACACGTATTAAGCAAAAGATAATTCAATGCAACCGGTGTTATGGAACTCAAAAAGACTATTTTTTGTAACCTCAAAGAATACAAATCAACTTATAATTACAACTGTGTTAAATGTAGAGTGCATAAATGAGAGACATCAAACCCATTGGCTGTCCAAAAATTGTACTGGAGTCCAGTAAGAAAAAAGAAAAAAAATCCATCATGGCTGCAGAAGTTGGAAGTGTGAGTTCTCAAATGGCTGCAGAAGTTGGAAGTCTCAGTTCTCAATTGTTCCTGGATGATCTTCAGCTGGATGACACTGGAACGATCGTGGTTATGCTATGTAGGATGTGGGATGTAAATGTTGTTGGTGGGCGCTACTTGAGCACTGATTTCTTGGTCTGTGATGCTAAGGTATATTCCTCTTTCTCTTACAATGATCTGTGTAATATCAATACAGGAAAGTCTAATTAATAATATATACATTTTTAATACCTTTGTTTGGCAGGGTCGTGTAATCCATTGTACTGCCAAGGGAACAGTGGCTCAAAATTTTTTGAGGTTAAAAGAGGGGAGTGTGTACTCGATTAAAAATTTTATCGTCATGCATAATAAGGAAGACTTTTATTATGACCAAGAATCACGTTTAGAAGGTGGAGGAAACATGATAAACACGAACTTAAGATTAAACTTTGAATTTTCGGTTTATTGACTGGCGGGGTGTGTATGTTTTTCTAGAGAGAAGCTAGATAAAACACACACACCCCTTTGATACAAATGAATCCTCAACCCTCCTAGTATTGACATAGGAGGGTATTTATTACAAGCTACAAGTTCTAACTTAGCAATATGACTAAACTAGTCCTTGTACTTTAAATGCTATTACAATTCCCACATATGACAAAACTTTAAAGCTAACAATCTCTCCCCAAAGTGAAGTCGTATGGGAATTGCTTACAATGTTCCCTACAAGTAAAATTCAATACAAAAACATGAGAAAGATCTTCAAACTTCATTACTTCGTTCAGCTTGCATAATCTTCTCAGCCGCCATTTCTTTACTTGCAGACGAACTAAGTGAGCAAATCTAATTAGGGTTTAATATAGAGTGCCCTGAGTGCTCTCCCCTAATTAGCGCTCTCCCCCAAACTGACAACCTCATAATTTGAATGCCCTGAGTGCCCTGCAGTTCGGGGGAATATGGTATCAACATCTTTATCTCACCAAATGCATCCCAGTTATTTTTCCCATGAGAGATCAGCCCGTACATTTCTCTCCCCTGCTGGTTGCGATTAATCGGAATCAGCATACTGATGTGTACGTGAAATACAAACTGGAAGCCCTTTATAAGGAATCATATCAGCCCGTGAGAAGATGTCGATATACCCAATCTAACCTCCTGTATTAAAAACAACGGCTTCATGTAGTGACTACTGATGGAGAAAACCCACTATAACGAACTTGAGACTGAAGTAGAATAACCCAAACTTATGACTTAAACTTGCACGATAGTGTGACTAAGAACCTATACTGAGCACTACAACGTAACTCCTTAAAGCATAGGTCATTTCATATACCCATCCATCCTTCCTTAACTGTATATGAACATCTCTTGAATTATCCACATCTTTGTGTGACACTGAGTACTACAACGTATCTCCTTTAAGTGATAGTTAACTAGGTCTTCATCCATCCTCCCCTTGACCTATGAAAACTAGATAACCCAAGACTTAATCACTATTCCCATGAGTGCCCAAACAAGGATCTCGAAGAATCATGCATCCAACCAACCCCGATATCTTCAAGATACTAAGTACACGTACCCGAGATATTCCACTTCAACTTCAAATAAGTAATAATGAATCATCATCCTTGTAGCCACAGCTGATAATTTGACCATTGTCATCTGATTGTGAATCTTGATCAGGATCTTTTCGGCTATACGTAGTGATGTTGAAGGTGCCGTCCGACAATTTCAATTGTGATTTTGATGTGAAATATGCCATAAAATGACATTATAATGATGCTGGTAAAATTTGAGTTTTACAATTTTTATGCCAAAAATTCCCCGAAAAATTCGAATTTTGGCCTAAAAATTTGAATTTTGGGCCAAAATTTTCACTCTTGAACCAGAATTTGAATCTCGCGTAAAAATTGTCCGTTTAGTCCCCTGAGAAAATTAAATTTTACTCGGATTTTCCCGCCAAAGATGTCGGACAAAGCTGTCCGATATCTCAATTCCCTTCTTTGTCCGATATCGCAATTGGTACAAAGATGTCGGACAAAGCTGAATACTGAACTGCGATATGTATGATCAGATGTCAAATGCGATAACCATCAAATGCGATAACCATCTGAGTTGTCAACTGCGATAAGGTCAAATGCGATAGAGCAAAACAGCGATGCCAAATGCGATAAGGCCAAATGCGACACCTATCGCAATTCTCATACAATAAATGCGATAATCACTACGAATTGCGATAACCTCGCTGCTTTTCTTCAATTGCGATAAAACGCAACTTTTGCCCACTTTTGTTGACTTTGTTGTGTCACATGCCTAGACCTTATCTTGTAAGATATTGCTACTGACAATCTTTCACCAACTTGAGCAATAATTCTTTTGGAAAGAATTACACGCCAAAGAAAGTCAGTAAAATATTCACAAACAAATCTTGCATAATCTTCAATACTTTTGGTCGATCTAGAGACTTAGAACACCAAAAAATTCAACCTTCCACAACAAGATTTTTGCAAACCAACTCTATGTTGTCTAGAGAGAGAAGTCTAGAACACACACACACCTCGTGTGTTACAAATGAATCCTCAACCCTCCTAGTATTGACATAGGAGGGTATTTATTACAAGCTACAAGTTCTAACTTAGCAATATGACTAAACTAGTCCTTGTACTTTGCATGCTATTGCAATTCCCACAAATGACAAAACTTTAAAGCTAACAAGGAAGACTTTCGTATTAGGAAGGACGATACCTTTATGCTTCACTTTGATGGATCTACTATAATAAGGAAAGCTGTGGTAAAGCGAGAAGGATTTGTTAGGCATCCTTTCCAACTGGTGGATTTAGATCACATTGTACCTACAGACAACAAGTATCTCATTGGTAATTTCCTGTTTGATTATGTATGTTAATTACTTTTCTGTATGTAAATAGTGTTCCTAACCTGTCATAAAATATGCTGCATATTAGATGTTGCAGGCTATGTAACAAATGTTGGGAGGATGAACTACACCAAAACAGGCTCGAAAAACATTGATTTCTTCCTGGCCAATCATAGGTTGTTATATTTATGTTTTGCAATTGATGTTGTAAAATTAATGGCTTCTTTGCCAATACATATCAAGGAACTTACCGTTTATTGTATGTTTTTGTGTTGTACATCAAGGGGCCAATCAATACGGGTGACTCTATGGGGAAGCCTTGGTGATATATTGATTGAGAAGAAAGAAAAATATGTAGGCTTGCTTCCTGTTGTGGTGACCTACACATCTGCAAAACACTATAACAGTGAGTTGCCATTGACTATGTAGCTTATTCATGTTAGACAACTTTTACATGCTAATTTAAGTTATAATGTTACCTTCCAGATAAGCTATATTTATCCAGCTGTTCAGCAACCATGATACTTGATGATGTTGAGATCCCTGCAATCAAAGAGATGAGATCAGAAACCAGGTGTGAATATGTATGAATTTAATGTTTATTATTGAAAAGTTGCAACAATCCATACCTTTAACAAAATTGTTTACTCCTTTGTTAGCAGTATTGAAACTTCAAGAGCAGCATCGCGTGCAGATAACTCTGAACCAAGGGATGGGACGATCGAGAATCTCCTCATATGGTCCCGCAATCGAAAAAATGATGTATGTATTTGTTGGGAATAAAATGATCAAAGTCAAAGAGCCTGCCAATGATGAGAAGGGCCTGCTAGTTGATTTTGTAGTGTACGAAGATGTTCTACCAGTACCTTCTGGGTAGAAGGTACTGCTAGCTAATGAAGAGCCTGCCAAGCTTCTGTTTTGTCGATTAGATATTTTGTAATAGATATTTAGTTGAATTATTAGTCTTTGTACATTGTTATACGTTATGTAGAAGTAGAATAGTCTTCTGTGGTGACAGAAGAATATATCAGAGTGTACATGGGTAGTTGTATTTAATTGTAGGCGCCATAATAGTCAAAGTATAGTATTATATTCATCTACTTGACAACATGTAATAAGATATCCTTATCTTATAAAAGGATATCTTAGTCACTTCTTCATGCATGCATCTTAATGAACCAAATAACCAAAAACAAACTATCTCTCAAGTAACTTAGTTACTTCGAATCACAAATCCTTTTACAATCTTTGATTCAAGATTACTTTGTAATCCCGGTGATATTTAGATCATCCGTATTATTTCATCAATAATATTGAATCGTTTTGTGTTAACCAAAGTTGTGATTATTTGTTCATTGCATTCTCTCATTTACTCAAACTCACCATCTTGTGTTCTTTTAAAGTGTGTTGTAGTAGATTCCGCATGCTAAACACATTCAATACATAAATATCTCAATCAAGAACAAACAAAACGTTCCACAAGTGGTATCAGAGCTAGGCTTGATATTTACTAATTTAAAAGAAAAATGGATGTTGAACATATTCAGACAAATGTTGCAGCTAAACTTCCATTACTGAAACAAAATGAGTTTGAAATGTGGCGACTCAGGGTTGAACAATACTTTCAAGTGCAGGATTATGCACTTTGGGAGATTATTGAACAAGGCAATTCATTTAAACCCCAAACCACCACCACAACAGTAAATGATGCTCTTGTAACAACAATACAAACCCAACCATCGAATGCAGATGAAAGAATTCAGAAGAAAAATGATCTCAAGGCAAGGAGTATGTTACTGATGACTATTCCAAATGATCAACTTCTGATTTTTAACAAATACAAAGATGCCAAAACCCTCTTTGAAGCTATTGTGGCTAGGTTTGGTGGTAATGATGCTACCAAGAAAACACAGAAAACCCTTCTCAAACAACAATTTGAGAACTTCACAGCCACAACCAATGAGTCTTTGGACAGTATGTTCAATAGACTTCAGAAGCTTGCAAGTCAGTTAGCCATCCATGAAGTGATGATAACTCAAGAAGACCTAAACTCTAAATTTCTTAGGAGTTTACCTTCAGAATGGTCTATGCATGTCATTGTATGGAAGAACAAGTCAGATATTGACCAGATGAGTCTCAATGATCTCTACAACAATTTCAAGATTGTAGAACATGAAGTCAAGAAGACTACTGGGTCAAGCTCAGGAAATATGGCATTTGTTTCATCCCCAAACATCTCAAAGGTTGATCATAAAGACAAAGGTGGCAGAGAAGAAGGTACTGCTAACACAACCTTTGGTACTGCTAGTACTTCTAGTAGCACTAAATCCATTTTGGATGAAACAATTGGGTGTGCTTTTCTTACATCTCAACACAATGGGTCTGTATTAACATTTGAAGACCTTCAAGAGATTCATCCTGATGATCTTGAAGTAATGGACCTAAAGTGGCAACTTTCACTTTTAAGCATTAGAGCTAAGCAGTTGATGATGAGGACTGGCAAGAAGATACTGATAGATGGAAGTGAGCCTGCTGGCTATGATAAGTCAAAGGTGGAGTGTTACAACTGCCACATGAAAGGTCACTACTCTAGAGAGTGTAGAAGACCTAAGAGGCAAGATGACAGAGGTAGAGGGTTTGATAACAGAAACCAAGGAAGCTTTGAGAAGAAAGGAAGCTTTGAAAGCAAGAGTAAGGTTGTTGAAGTTGCTGAGCCAAAAGCAATGGTTGCTATAGATGGCATGGGTTTTGACTGGAGTTTCATGGGTGAAGATGAGTCAACTTCTGATGAATTGGCTTTGATGGCATTCTCCACCCCTGAGGTACAAATTATCAAATGTCCTAATGATTGTGAATCTTTTAAAGAATTAAAAATCATAAGTAAAGCTTATGATACAGAAGTATTAGAACATAGAAAAACCATTCAAACCTTATTTGACCATAAGTGTGGTATGTCCAAGCTAGAAAAACAAATCACTCACTATAGAGAAAATGAACTTACCTTTACTGATGCTAAAAATGCTCTTCAAAGACAAATATTTTTGAAAGATAGAGAAATAGAAATGGTAAGGACAGAGTGCACTAAAGTGACATTAGCTAGAGACAATATTCAACTGACTGTTACTAAATTGGAAAATGCTTCTGAGTGTACTAAGAGCATAGTTGAGACTCAGTTGAATAAGAGAATAAAATCAGGGATAGGATATAATAATTGTCCTCCACCTTATAGAGGAATTCCTTGTCCACAAGGTAGTGATCTTGCTGCATCAGGTTTACATGAATTTGTTGCAAAACCATTAGCTAAACCTGTAGTGATAGGTGAACCTTCTGAGAGTGCTAAGAATGTCTCACTCTCCAAGGTGCTCACTGAGAAGAGACCAGATGTCCTAATTATTGAGGATTGGGTATCTGATGATGATGAAGATGAGACTATTCCTATTAAAGGAATCAAAGTAGGACCATCCAGTCCTAAGAAAGTAGAAGTTAAAGCTAAAGCCAAAACTGTTTTGAAGACAGTTGAAAGTTGTAAAAAATGTAATAACAAACCTAGGGGAAGCCAAAGAAATTGGAACAACCTTAAATCACAACAATTAGGTGATGACTTTGTTATGTTTAATAAAGCTTGTTATTATTGTGGTAGCTTTAATCATCTTCATGCTTATTGTAATAAATGGGTTTCTGGGAGTAAATCAAAAGCTAAAACAAATGTTACTCAACCCAGAAAAAGTTTTGTTAAGTCTAACACTACAAAAGATAATCATACTGTTAGACAACATAAGCCTATTATTACAAAATCAACTGAAAAGGGTACAAGAAACACTTTCAAAAGTGTACCAAAAGTTGAGAAGAATCCTATTCAAAAGATAAATGTGGTCAAAACAAAAGTTTGGAGTCCAAAAACCAAAGGTCCTGCTAGACCAAAAGGTCCTGCTAGACCACATGGTACTGCCAAAATTGGTATTGCCAAAATTGGTACTGATAGACCAAAGACCACACAATGGATTAGAAGGGAAAGTGCTGTTAAGGCCTCAGCATGTTGGATTTGGAAACCAATCCAATCAAAAGGTGCATCAACAATCCTGAAAAGGTTTGACTTCATTGATGCAAGAGGCAAACCCAAGTCTGTCATGGCTTGGGTACCCCAAGGAAACTAATGTGTTTATTCATGTGCAGGAACATTCAACTGATAGTGAAGATCAAGGGTATGTTGATAGTGGGTGTTCCAGGCACATGACAGGCAACATGTCATTCCTCTCAGATTTCAAAACATTTGATGGAGGATATGTTACCTTTGGGGGAGGAATTAAAGGAAAGATTACTGGTAAAGGTACTATTAAAACCAGTAAAATAGATTTTGAAAATGTGTATTTTGTGAAAGAACTTCAGTTTAATCTTCTTAGTGTCTCACAAATGTGTGACAAAAAGAACAATGTTCTATTTACTGACAATGGATGTATGGTTCTTTCTTCTGATTTTAAGATGCCTGATGAAAGTCAGATCCTTCTTAAAATTCCAAAAAGGAACAATATGTATAGTGTCAATTTAAAGAACATTGATCCCAAAGAAGGTTTAACTTGTTTGGTAGCAAAGGCCTCATTGGATGAATCTATGCTTTGGCATAGAAGGCTTGGTCATGTAAACTTTAAAACAATCAACACTATTGCAAAATATGATTTAGTAAGAGGTTTACCCAAAAAGATTTTCCAAAACGACCAAACTTGTGTTGACTGTCTAAAAGGCAAACAACATAGAGCTTCTTGTAAGCCCAAGACCCAAAACTCTATTACTCAGGCTTTACATATGCTTCATATGGATCTCTTTGGTCCTACTAATGTGTGCAGCTTGAATGGAAAGAAATATTGTCTGGTTGTTACTGATGACTATAGTAGATTTTCATGGGTTTTCTTCTTAAGATCCAAACATGAAACTAGTGAGACACTTAAAACCTATATCACTGAGGTAGAAAACCAATCTGATAAGAAGGTTAAGGTCATCAGATGTGACAATGGGACAGAGTTCAAGAATAGAGTTATGGATGACTTTTGCAAGGAAAAAGGCATAAAAAGAGAGTTTAGTGTAGCTAGAACACCTCAGCAAAATGGAGTAGCAGAAAGAAAGAATAGAACACTTATAGAGGCTGCTAGAACTATGTTAGTAGACTCTAAGTTGCCTATTTCATTTTGGGCTGAAGCAGTTGGTACTGCTTGTTATGTACAAAACAGGGTTCTTGTGACAAAACCACATAGAAAAACACCTTATGAACTTTTCTTTGGTAGAAAACCATCTTTAAGTTTTATGAGACCTTTTGGTTGTCAGGTTACTATTCTCAATACCAAAGATCATTTAGGCAAATTTGATGGAAAAGCAGATGTTGGCTTTTTGATAGGGTATTCCTTGCAAAGTAAGGCCTATAGAGTGTTTAACACATGCACTAGGCTAGTTGAAGAGAATCTTCACATAGAGTTTCAAGAGAAACTTACAAATGTGAAAGGAGTTGGACCAGATTGGATGTTTGATGTTGATAGGCTTTCAGAATCTATGAATTATGTGCCTGTTACAGGTACAAATGCTAATGAAAATGCAGGTTCTGAAGATAATGTTGAAATTCCTAAAAATCAAGATTTCATCTGGATGCCAATTTGGAAAAGTATGGATCTATCTTCAAATGAAGAAGGACCTTCAAACACAACAAAAGAAGGCAATGAAGAAGATCAAGGAACTCAGAATCAAGAGAATCAAGAGAGTGGTGCTAATGACAATGGTACTGCCAGTTCTTCAGATGGTCCTGCTAGTACAAGTATTGGTACTGCTGAGCCATTGAATGTTCAAATAGATGATTCTTTTCAAGAAGAAGTTGGGATTAGCAATCTTCCAACTACATATGAAGTTCCTAAAACACCAAACACTAGAATTCTCAAAGATCACTCAACTGATGATGTGATTGGAAGCATAACTTCTGGTGTTAGAACAAGATCTCAAGTTGGTTTATCTCAAGTCTTATCCTCAGATGAAGAAGGGTTAATCTCCTCTCTTTATGAAGAAAAGAATAATGATAATTCCAATATATGCCTGTTTTCATGTTTTCTATCTCAGGCTGAACCCAAAAACATAAACAAAGCTTTAGATGATGCAAGTTGGGTGGAAGCTATGCAAGAAGAGCTTCTCCAATTCAAGATTCAGAAGGTTTGGATATTGGTTGATTTACCCAGAGGTCATAGGGCAATTGGAACCAAATGGGTGTTTAGAAACAAGAAGGATGAAAGGGGTATAGTGATCAGGAACAAGGCTAGATTGGTAGCACAAGGATATACTCAAGAGGAAGGGGTAGATTATGAAGAAGTGTTTGCTCCAGTTGCAAGACTTGAAGCAATTAGGCTTTTCTTAGCCTATGCTTCATTCATAGGCTTCACTGTCTATCAAATGGATGTTAAGAGTGCATTTTTGTATGGTGAAATTGAAGAACCAGTATATGTATCTCAACCTCCAGGCTTCATTGATGCTGAGTATCCAGATAAAGTTTACAAAGTTACCAAGGCTTTGTATGGCCTACATCAAGCTCCAAGGGCATGGTATGAAACATTGGCTTGTTTTCTACTAGAAAGTGGATTCCAAAGAGGCAGGATTGATCCAACTTTGTTCATCAAAAGGACAAAGAAAGACATCTTGTTAGTGCAGATTTATGTTGATGACATAATCTTTGGATCAACAAACCAAGGCTTGTGTGTAGAATTTGAAAAACTTATGCACAGTAAGTTTGAGATGAGTTCCATGGGGGAACTTACTTTCTTTTTAGGTCTCCAAGTGAAACAATCCAAAGAAGGCATATTTATCAGCCAAGATAAGTATGTAGCAGAGATCCTAAGAAAATTCAATTTTGCTGATTCTAAGGTTGCAAGTACACCAATGGATCCAGACAAAGGGCTAATCAAAGATGCTGATGGAGAAGATATGGATTTGCACAATTATAGATCAATGATTGGGTCTTTGATGTATCTTACATCATCAAGACCAGATATCATGTTCTCAGTATGTGTATGTGCAAGGTTTCAAATACATCCCAAGATCTCTCATCTCACAGCAGTCAAAAGAATCTTTAGATATCTTAAGGGTCAACCTAGGTTGGGTCTTTGGTATCCAAGGGAATCATCTTTTGAATTGGTGGCTTATTCGGATAGTGACTATGCTGGTGCAACACTAGACAGAAAATCCACAACTGGTGGATGTCAATTTCTTGGTTGCAGACTAATCTCCTGGCAATGCAAGAAACAAACAATGGTGGCCAACTCTACAACTGAAGCAGAATATGTTGCTGGTGCAAGTTGTTGTGGGCAAGTTCTTTGGATCCAAAATCAAATGCTTGACTATGGGTACAATTTTCTTAACACCATTATTTATATTGACAATAGCAGTACTATTTGTATCATTAAAAACCCAGTTCAACACTCAAAAACAAAACATATTGAAATCAGACACCATTTCATAAGGGATTGCAATGAGAAAAGGTTAATTCAAGTTGTTAAAATTGATTCTGAAAAGAATTATGCAGACCTTCTCACCAAAGCTTTTGATTTAGGTAGATTCAAATATCTTGTAGGAGGTATTGGAATGATAAATCTTTGAAAATCATATGTTTTTGTTCATAATTTTAACTGGTATTGGATTTTAAACATGGTACTGCTAGTTAGTCAAAAGGTCCTGTTAGTTCATAATTGGTCCTGCTGATACAAAATTGCTATGTTTTGTTCATTTAAAGGCTTGAATACTTAAAATGTTATAGATCAAGTGTTCTACACTTTGTTCTTTTGGTTTGCAACTAACACATTTCAGGTTGATAACAAAACAAGAGTTCTTTCAAACAAAAGGGGCAACAAAAGTTTTATTCATTTCAGGAGAAATAACAATCTCAGGGGAGGAATTAATAGCCCAGAATGGAAGAAAGACCAATTTATGAAAAGACAAGAGCATACAAGATGATGCAGAGTTGAAACAGAGATAGTTAGATCACATATCTAGAAGGGATGAAGCATTTCTCAAGGAGAAAGTTCTATCTAGATCAAACTAAGAAATGTTTTCAACTCAAAGGCATGCTATTAGATGATTTCACTTGTTGAGCCAATCATCCAAGATACACAGCATCAATGCCTGATTCAAATTTCCTCCATCCAAGGAAATTGCACCATCTTTTGGGCCATCATGGCTTTTGGTATTCATCTCACCAAGTTTTCACAAACTTAAGAGTTGACTAGTCCTTAAGCAAACGGCTTTTGGTAAAGACAAATCAAATCCGTTAATGGTTGATAGTTTACCAAAAACTATATGGTTGTTAACTGACCATACTTAATTGTAAATAGTTAGCTAGTCCTTAAGCAAACGGCTTTTGGTAAAGACAACTCAAATCCGTTGATAGCTGGTAGTTTGCTAAAAACTATAAGGGATTTTTTAAAACTTTCAAAGGTACTGCTAGTTCAAAATTGGTACTGCTAGTATAAAAAGGTACTGCTAGATAGCCGTTGAGCCTGTCAGAAAAAGTTTTAGCCTTTAGGCCTGGTAGTTAAAATTAGCCGTTGGGGTAGTTATGTAATTCACTGATGAATATATTATATTATATTTTACATATAAAAGATCTTTTTAACCGCCTTTTCACTTACTTATTTTAATCTTTATTATTGTCGGTTAAAAGTAATTCTCTCATATCTTCTTTCATCAGTCATTATCATAATTCACATACATCTTTCATCTTCTACCAGTACTACCAACAAATCCCACCATCATATTCAAAATTTTCATTATGACTTCCACAATTGATCTAAACTTTGTTCAACGTCACAATCAGTTAGCATTTTTGGAGAAGTCAGAGGATAATGCCTCATTTCATCAAGTAGTGGACTTTTTAAACAACTCCTACATCAGGTTTGCTTTGCTAGTCAATCCCACTATTTATGAAAATCAAATTTTACAATTTTGGGAATCTGCTAAAATTAAAACTTCTGAGAATGGGGAACAAAGAATAAAAGCCAAAGTGGATGGTAAACATTTGACTCTTACTGAGTCATCCATAAGAAGACATCTTCATTTGGATGATTCTGATGGTATTAGTCAGTTACCAGATACTGAAATTTTTGAAAATTTAACAAGAATGGGGTATCATGCTGAGTTCAACAAACTCACTTTTCTGAAAAAGCATCTTACTCCACAATGGAGATTTTTTATTCACACAATCCTTCACTGTTTGAGCCAGAAGAAAACCTCTTGGGAGCAATTTAGTGGCAACATGGCTTCTGCTCTCATTTGCTTAGCTACAAACAGAAAATACAATTTTTCTAAATATATTTTTGAAGGATTGATAAACAATGTGGATAGTAAAACAAAATTTTTGATGTATCCAAGATTCATTGGATGCATCATTGGAAAATTACAACATGTGTTGCTTCCCACAGACTCAGTTTATGAAACACCAAAACTTTCTCAAAAAGTATTTTCAAATATGAGAATTGGTTTTAGAGGGGAGGAAGTTCCACTTTTTGATGAAATGGTACCACAACATCCAGAAGAACCAACACCATCTGCTGATACACCATCATCCAGTTCTTCACATGGTTTCATTTCACAAACACATCAAAAATCACCAACACCATCTCCAGTACCATCAGCAACACCACCACCATCCCCACATCATATATCACAAACCCAATCACCTCAGACAATGCAAGAGTTGAAAGACAAGGTGAAGTTCTTAGAGAAAGCTCTTAAAAGTCAAAATGAAAAGTTTTCTAAGATCAACATCAAATTGGTTAAGAGGGTTAAGAGATTGGAGGGTGAAGTGAAGAAGTTAAAAGGTAGAAAGTCTGCACAGGTTGTTTTATCTAGTTCTTCACAGTCAGATGCTGATAGGATAGATCACTCTTCCAAAAAGGGGAGGAAGGATAGGTCTGAAGATGAGGAAGAAGAGGAGGAACAGGCTCAATTTGAATTCCATGATGGAACTCAAGTTTATGATGAAGAGCCTGTTGGAGCAGGGAAAGAGCCTGCTAGGGCAGAAGAAGAGTCTGCTAGGAGAGAAAGGCTATTGGCTATGGGGTATAAAGGGTCTGCTGAGAGAGTGTACAAGAGAAAGAGGGTTTTAATTGCTGATGAGCAATCTTCTGCTCCATCACAAGATTCACCTCCAAAGGATAAGGGCAAAGGTATTCTGATTGAAGATGAGCCAAAGTCCAAGAAGTTAAAAAGAACTCAGCAAATTCAGATGGCTTTAGGAGAAGAAGAGGCCAAGAGGGTTCATGAAGAAGAGCTAAAAGCACTTGAAGCTTCAAGAATGCTTGAAGTAATGAAAGAGCAGAAAGATGCTGAAGATGCTGCTCAAGCTCTTATTGATTCTCAAGCTGCACAAATATTTGATGCACAACTACAATGGATTATCTCTATTGATCCAATTGTAAGAGGTCAAGCCTCTGTGTATATGGATGATGAGTCTCTCAGTGTAGAAGAAAAGACAGCCAAGCTTGAAGAATTCATCACCAAAAAGTATAGAGAAGAAGCCTTAAATGATGTATTTCAGCAGATCATGCAGTATAAGGAGAAAGGGTTTAAATTGCCACATGATCAGAAAGAGCAGATGAAGTTCTTCAAGTTATATCTGAAAAGGTCAGCAAATTGGAAGGATCATCAACTCAAAAGAAAATCATTTGAAGAGTTGCAGCATCTATACATTGAAGCATACAAAAAGAACCACTGCACTCCTCCTGAACACACACAAGAAAGGTCTTCAAAGAAGAAGGAAGATGCTCAGAAGAAAGAAGTAGCAAAATTGGATCAAGGGCAAGTAAGTAAAATGTTGATTACTTTACCTACAATCATTCATGCTGATCCAATTAGGTCTAGACACCCTATAATTGATTGGGAAATACACCATGATAGATTTGGTAAGTCATGGAAAATATTAAGGGTTGGGGGACAGTCTGCTATCTTCAAGAATTTTGAAAATTTAGTTAGAGCATCTGATAGAGCAGATTTGGAAGAATTGTGGAATCTAGTGCAGATTAGGTTAGCCACAAATTCTAGTACAGATGCTAAGGAACAAGAGCTTTGGGTGGAATTCAATAGAATGTTTGATCCTGATCCCAAAGATGTTCATTGGAAATTTCCCTATTATGATCCTACAACAACTTGGGAGTTTCTAAGCCATAGTCATATTCATCATCTTTTCACACAGAGTGGGATAGAACTCTTTATGTTAGCTGAGAAAGAGTATCCACTTAGCTATGAAGTGCTCTCAACTATGATCTCCAAGAGATTAAGGTGTGACAAGGATGAAGAAAACTCAGAGATTGTTCAGAGTTTGCTAAGAAGCATATCTGAGCAATATGAAAGAAAAAGGAAGGATAGAAAGTAAGGTTTTTGGAAGAGTTCTCAAATCCTCAAGGTATGTATTTTATTCATCAGAAACTTGTGTATTTTAATGGAAATAACAAGTTTAGGGGAGGATTGTTGGGAATAAAATGATCAAAGTCAAAGAGCCTGCCAATGATGAGAAGGGCCTGCTAGTTGATTTTGTAGTGTACGAAGATGTTCTACCAGTACCTTCTGGGTAGAAGGTACTGCTAGCTAATGAAGAGCCTGCCAAGCTTCTGTTTTGTCGATTAGATATTTTGTAATAGATATTTAGTTGAATTATTAGTCTTTGTACATTGTTATACGTTATGTAGAAGTAGAATAGTCTTCTGTGGTGACAGAAGAATATATCAGAGTGTACATGGGTAGTTGTATTTAATTGTAGGCGCCATAATAGTCAAAGTATAGTATTATATTCATCTACTTGACAACATGTAATAAGATATCCTTATCTTATAAAAGGATATCTTAGTCACTTCTTCATGCATGCATCTTAATGAACCAAATAACCAAAAACAAACTATCTCTCAAGTAACTTAGTTACTTCGAATCACAAATCCTTTTACAATCTTTGATTCAAGATTACTTTGTAATCCCGGTGATATTTAGATCATCCGTATTATTTCATCAATAATATTGAATCGTTTTGTGTTAACCAAAGTTGTGATTATTTGTTCATTGCATTCTCTCATTTACTCAAACTCACCATCTTGTGTTCTTTTAAAGTGTGTTGTAGTAGATTCCGCATGCTAAACACATTCAATACATAAATATCTCAATCAAGAACAAACAAAACGTTCCACAGTATTCTTTTCCGTCCGCCATGTTTCTAGACTTATTCATCTTCCTAATATTGATATACCTTATTTCTACACAGTCAGCAACTTTCATTTGTAAGGCCCGGATTGAAAATGTGCGGACTAGGAAGGGATGGAATTATCCCTCATGTGGAGGTGAAAAATGCAGGAAAGGTGTTACTAGAAAGGACGGGCGGTTTTGGTGTGATGCGTGTGACAAGCCAATTGAATACCCAGTAATAAGGTAATGTTGTGTTTATCACTAATAGTGTCTACATTTGTATTCAATAAATGACTCACATTGGTATATACTGTTTGTAACATGCCCTCCCAGGTATCGACTTGAGATTGGTATCTCGGATGCTACTGAACAGACTGTGGTAGTTCTTTTTGACGAGGCCGCAACCGAATTGGTGAAGTTCCCAGCTGCAGCAATAGTGGACGAGGATGCTGAGGTATATTTATAAATTCCCTTTTCATTACCAATCTCCATTACTAACACCTTACCCTACAGAGTTTGGAAGACCATGAAAACTTACCAACTGCTATAGCCAACCTCATCGGCCCAACACACGTTTTTGAAATCAAATCTCATAGCTACTATGAGTACGGAAGCTTTGAGAGTTTTACCTGCTGGACGGTAGACCCGCCTCAACCAACAATAGAAAGCTCATGCTCAAGCACTATTGATGATGGAGCTATGGCTGCAGCTTCATCATCCACCCCACATTTCACAAACCCATCAGTTGCTACACCGGCTAAGCCTAAGGAGGATAATAAAAAAAAAAAGGTAAGTAAGTCAAATAATATTTGCCTACCAAAAAAAAAGTCAAAACAACGGTTAAGTGAACATAACAACCATGATTCAATTGTTTGTAGGCTAGAGATTGAAGATTCGGATACTGAAACTGAGATGATTTGTGTTGATGATGTCCAAGGAGAAGCTAACGCCCTAACTGTCAAAAAGAAGACAAAACGGTGAGCATATGTAGCGTACACCCTTTCATGACTAATTATCTTATATTTGTCCATGTTTTAACATCGTTTCCTTTCTATGTTTTATTGTCAGTTTTGTGGTTTCAGATTCAGAATGAGTTTCAGCAGGGTGCGTACCAAGAAGCCTTTTTAAAATAGCCGTTTAGAACATGAATAATATGTTGCAATAAAACTGTATTGGGGTTTATTTGTTATGGTTGTTTCAAAGATACAACCCCACAAACTGATTCATATCACTATATATTATGTTTGTTTATGCTTGATGATTTATTGCCCCTACCCAATATGGAACGGGTTTTCTTTTGTGTTAATATTGCTTTCAGGTACATTGAAGTTGATATACGGTGGTTCAGACACTTGATGCAACTGATCAAAAGCATGCAACATGGGATCTTGCTGTTTTTTTAATAAAGTTTAGTGAGCAAATGTTCAATATTAAAGATTGTCTCCATATGGTTTAAAGAATATGTTCTATATAATGTAAAAGATTGTCATATTTTTCATATTCAACAACGCAATATATAAGTTATGTATACTATTTTTATAATTTATAATGAATGAAATTCAATCCTCTATACTTTTGTAAATGTGTGTTCTTAATTAATAGTTTCATGCTCTTACCTAACCTTTAGAAATACAAACCAACCTATTTAAAACCTTACCATGTTGTGCCAGCCCTGCATATGTATTGTAAAACAAACCTTCCGCTCTGATGTGTTTAGTATTTGCTGCCCATGAGACGTTGACATGAAAATGTACCTGCAACAATAACAAAAATGCCAACATCATTTTATATCAATCAACCAGTCATCCATAGCAGACCACCAACTCAATAGGTTGTGCATAAATCAGTTCTCAGATAGATGGATCAACAAAAAATAAAACTGCTACACAACTGTCATACATGAAGAGTCATTTATCATAAATTCAGTTGCAAAATTTGTTTTTAATATATAATAATTAGTATTTATGGATAAATAGAAGTTACAAAACCTGTTAGCCTACATGGAATCTCATGAGATTATCAAACTATTTAAAGGTCATGTTATACCATATTCCCCAACTTATCTAGTTGTTATCCATATTCCAAAGTCATGGCATTCACTAGAGAAATGATAGGACAATACTACTACATGCCAATATCAAAAGCTGCAAAAGAGTTCAATATTGGTTTAACTATGTTCAAAAGGCACTGTCGAAAACTGGGTATTCAGCGTTGGCCCTATCGTAAGCTGATGAGTATACAACTATTAATTATTACTCTCAAGGTCAGAATTAAATTGAATTTAACACTTTGTTTTTATGTTGCTCATAAACTTATATTGCATTATAGGCTGAAAATGGAGGTGCAAAGGTTGATGGGAACAATCAAGAAATCATTATAAGGCTTGAAGAAGAAAAGAGGCGGGTAGAAGAAAACCCTGATACAGAACTTGCTAAAAGTACAAAAAGGTTGAGACAGTGTTATTTCAAATCCAAACACAAAAGAACGAAAACCCTGCGTTTGATATGGTCAGTAACAAACCAACCAATAACGGATGTGCCAACACAGTTGGAGGGAACTATCTCAAATCATGAAAATATTGAAGATGGTTATGGTACTGAATTTAGTGAGGAAGATTAGATGAAAATCGCATTTGATATATGCCAATTTACCTAAATGTTGGAAAATAACTTATTAATTTTTAAATTTGATGGTTATTGTGCTGAATGTAGTGGGTATAAATGTTGAAAAATAAATTATTAATTTTTAAATTAGATGGTTATTGTGCTGAATGTAGTGTGTAAAATTATTGTGCTGAATGTTGTTAATTTTTAAAAGACATTTCATCCAACTTGAAGTTTCCACTTAACTTTTTATGTTGCTATCCATTTGAAACCAATCGTTGATATATACATACCTGGACCAGAATGCGTTTAGTAAATTGTTAGATAAAACGCAATAATGTGGAATTATTGAGAAACACGGTATCATTATTAAATAAAATATTTATAATATTAAAAACCTGGCCATACTTATCATGCTTTACAAATGGGAGACTTTTCATTGGTTATGACAGTTATTCCATCATTTCAGCAACAGAATCCCAAAAGATTTTTTGTTGGACATCTTCATTCTATACCTAGCCATATTTGCAAGAATCTATGTTACAAAAGTGAAGCAGATCCTCCAAATAAAAAATGAATAAAAGTATAATTGAATCTTACAAGTTTCAATAAGTTGCATTATTCCTCTGATTAAAGCCATATTTATCTCTGTGTTACAGGATCACGGCCCAAGAATGCTGAAGTTCCATCCCTGTCAGACATGTTGCACAAATCTTTCATCATTCATTCAAAAACAATAGTCAGCCAAGATGGCAGAGTACAAAGTTATTGTGGTTTAAAACTGGGGGAAATTGATGCATCATTTACAGGTAAACACCAACACCAAACATTTACTTGAACTATGGAATTAGAAAATTTATTGAAAAAATACAAGCCTGATTTGTGAATGTTCCACTTACAACATAATTTATTAGATCAAGTGACACACCCAATAGGCACTTCATCATATCTGCCACCGAGCCAGATGAATTCTACTTCCAAAAGTACCTTCATGTACAAAAAAAGAGCGTCATCAGGTGAGTAATTAACCAAATGATAGGAAAACTCAATATCTATTAAAAAAATGTTGTATATTTGGCAGACTTTTAATTTCATACAAGTGCTTATTACAATTACCTTGCTTCTTATAGGACCAGCCTATCTGCGTGCAGCAAAACAAAACCAACAACGAGCTGCATTTGCATCTGCAGGTAATTACACCTGTTAGAAATCTTGCCCCCTGTTATTTGATTTATAAAATATTGTTCTTCACACTAATAATTACCTCTTTGTCAAGGTATTCCTGTTGTTTACCATAATATTGGCCCTCCATCGTTTGAATGTAAAAATTGCAATGCAATTATGTGGTATGAAGAGAGAAGCGATAAAGGATCCAACACTAGCAACCCAATATTCTCCCTTTGCTGCCAAGAAGGTAAGGTGCTTCTCCCCAGGTTTAATGAAGCACCTTCGCCTCTCAACAAGATTTTAGACTATAACAATCCTCCATCTTTAAGATTCAAAGATCATATTAGAGTCTATAATGGCATGTTTTGCTACACTTCTTTTGGAGCCAAAATAGATAATTCAATTAATACAGGCAGGGGACCATACACATTTAGAATAAATGGCCAAAGCTATCATCGAATAGGTTCTCTACTGCCTACAAGGGGTGCTCAACCCAAATATGCACAGCTATACTTTTATGATACTGAAAATGAAGTAAAAAACCGGATGCAAGCTTTTATACACAAGGAAAGTGGCGAATTGGTAGATGAAAAGATAGTAGCAAGCCTGATTAGAATGTTCGATCAATCAAGTTCAATTGCCAAGGCATTTCGAATGGCCAGGGATTGGTGTAACTCCCAGAATTCATCAAAGTTTCAGCTACGCCTGCTAAGTGGTCGGAGTGCATCACGGCAGTACAACGCCCCGACTGTCCCTGAAATAGCAGCTTTAATTACTAATGACTTTGGTGATGGCATTCCCATGAGAGATATTGTTGTAAGTAACAAGGATGAAAGTCTGAAACGTATTTCTGAGCTGCATTCAGAATACATGGCCCTTCAATATCCATTATTATTCCCATATGGAGAGGAAGGATTTCATGAAAAAATACCGTATCACAAGAACACAGGTACCCGCAAGACAAAAAGGGGTTGTCTCACAATGAAAGAGTACTATGCATACATAATACAGCAGCGAAATAACCAAGGTACAACCTTACTTAGAGGTGGGCGATTATTTCAACAATACTTGGTGGATGCATACACGGCTGTTGAGGAACAAAGACTTAAATGGACTAGGCAAAATCAAGATACGTTACGTGTGGATCTATATCATAACGTGTGTGACGCTGTCACAAGGGGTGATACAAGTGCAGCAGGGCTCGGGAAACGAATCATACTACCAAGGAGTTTTACTGGCAGCCCAAGGTATATGATGCAAAACTACCAGGATGCTATGGCTATATGTCGACACTATGGAAATCCAAATCTGTTCATCACTTTCACCGCCAATCCAAAATGGCCCGAGGTTACTGAAATGTTAAAGCACATCCCAGGACAAAAAAGTAATGACCGTCCAGAAATAGCAACCCGTGTTTTCAAGATTAAACTAACTGAATTGTTAGACGATCTTACAAAACATCATATTTTTGGTCGTTCACGGGCAGGTAATACAACTTGGTGCAAAACATCAAAGTCTACTATTCTATATCAAATTTATGCATCAACTTATGCTTTCCTTGCATTTCCTTTCAGTTGTCTATGTCATAGAATTTCAAAAACGTGGCCTACCACACGCTCATATCCGATTATGGCTAGACGAAGACTTGAAATGCAAAACCGCACGCGAGATAGATGACATAATTACAGCAGAGATACCATGTAAATCAAATGATCCAGAAGGGTATAAAATAGTAACTGAGTTTATGTTACATGGACCTTGCGGTTAAGATGCTAGGGATGCCCCATGTGCAGTTGAGGGTAAGTGTTCAAAACATTTTCCTAAACCTTTTATGGAAGAAACAATTGTTGATAATGAAGGCTATGCGATTTATCGTCGAAGGGATAATAAAGCTTACCATATAAAAGGAAAGTTTAAATACGATAACAGATATGTGGTTCCTCACAATCGTTATCTCCTCATGAAGTACCACGCCCACATTAATGTCGAATGGTGCAACAGATCAAAGGCAATTAAGTACTTATTTAAGTACTTAAATAAAGGCCCCGATAGAGCTACAATTGTTATACAAGAGAATGTTACAATCGATGGCGATTTGGCAAATGTCCAAGTTTTGGAGGTCGATGAAATAAAGAATTATTTGAATTGTCGCTTCCTAGCTCCATGTGAGGCAGTATGGCGTTTGTTTTCCTATGATATCTGATGCGCGTGATGTGTCGTTGCGGTTTAGCAGTTTTAATGCCTACTCAAGTTTTAAATTTATATTTAGCCGACTTATCAATAACACACACACTTAACAAGCAGTGTACCCGGTCAGTATGAATATAATGGTAAGTAGAGTGTCGATCACTAAGAGTGGAACGTATTATCTCGTTATTCTAATCAGTATTTTAATATCCTAACGCAAGGGGGTTTCAGCCTGAGAGACTGGCACGATTTGTTTGCAATTAAATAATAAAATAAACCAATAGGCACGAATCAGCAAGTAGCACACACGTACACAGATAAATACTCGAGACAATAAGAGGGCTGTCCTTATGATTAAGTAGATTGTCACTTGTTTTATTGATAGCTTTATATGAAGTGTATGTAGTTAACCCTTTCTCGTTGGTCCTATTCTTATCGGCGAGTAAACCCTTAATGATTACTTATGTCTAAAAGTTATTCCTAAGTGATCAATTTAGTAATAACCGTGGGAGCCACATTATTTTCCGCAGTCAAATGCCCGCAAGCCACTAATAAACACAGAGGTTATCAATGCACTAATAAGTAGTAACCAAAGACATCAACATATAAACTTTAATTGATGGGAAAGCAAGTATTAAAGGGAGTGCAATCTTTCGTTGTCACATTACACAGGCCACCAATCCTGATGAATTAAAGTTTGCTAACACAATAAAACAAAACTACTTAATGAATTAAACACATGCAGCACCTTCTTACAGCTCTTGTATCTTCGTTTGGTGTGTCTTGTGCTGCCTCCTTGACTGAATTCGTCCTAGGGTTCTGCTGCTTCGGTCTTCGAATCTAATTTATTGCCCTCGAAATTCGTCTGGTCTTGGGGTATTTATAGTTTCTGTCTGAGGGAAGATGCGGCGCATCTAGTAAGTAGATGCGGCGCATTGACTTAACTTCGCGTGGGGTCCAAGATTATAATATTCAGGAATATTCGTACACCGCCAGAAGATGCGGCGTAACTCCATGATTAGATGCGGCACATGTCCTCTTGTATCTTGGATCGTATCTGGTGGAATCTTAATAGAGATGCGCCGTATATAATGAGTGAGATGCGGCGCATCTGGAGCAGATTAGTCTTGATCTTCTTCATTTCAGTAGACTCTTAACTTCTTGCATGTTTTGCTCCATAATCAGTCCAAAATCGCTAAGTTTCACCAAATGCTTGTTTTTACCTGAGAATTACAAAAGTAAACGATTAAGTATCAATCCTCATACATAATATAGTAAAACAAGTCAAATTAATAGGATAAATGATAGTAATAAAATGTACTTATTTGAGTTCATCAAATATCCCCCCACTTGAACTTTACTTGTCCCCAAGTAAACCTTAGAATTTCTCTTATGAAAATGTATCCTAAAAGATGTTAGGATTTATTTTTATATTTAAGCATGTATTCGTTTATTTCATAATCACACAACTAAACACTTAACGAATTAGAAGTAAAATAAAATAAGTTGATAAAAGCAAATCTAATCGTTTAACTGTCCAGTCGTGACGAATATTCTATCATAAGCTTGGCAAGTATACACATCTCCTCCACTAAAGCTAAGGAATAACAAGTCTAAAGCGGTAAAAAGGGTTTTTAGGCTTAAGGGTTAATTATTCTTGATCACTATCGATCTCAAATTCCAGAAAAGGCGACAAAATCACAAATACATGATCGAATCCACGAACACGATACTTGCAATTGCTCAAATCCTTAACTCGAATAGGCTAAAGATAGTTCCAAACTTCACCAATAATAATATATCAAAAAGGGCGACAAAATCATAAATACATAGCCGAATCCACGACTACGATACTTAAGATTGCTCAAATCCCTAATCTCAATAAATCAAAGGTTCGGTTGGATAAAGAATAATATAGGGTATGGATAATATTTGGGATATAAATTGGTGTAAAATAAAAAATAAACAAAACAAATAAATTAAAATCCTAAGTGTGGTTAATCACTATCCCAACCATCCCATGAATAAGACTCATATCATCGAATAACTCACGCTTTAACACTTGAAACACACGCTTTAGGTAGATACGAATTATACTCAACAAGATCTTAATCAAAGAATAAACCTTAATTGGCGTTCCCATAACTGCCAATTCCCATTCAATCCATAGATATAATATATAACAAATAGTGGTGATATCGACCACTTACATAACTTTACATAAGTTGGTTAAAACTAACTTCCAACTTTTCTTTCTTTCTTTTTCTCATTTTTTCGATTTTTTTTTTTTTTTTTTTTTTTTTCAAACATAGACATAGATGTGTAAAATTTCACCACATCACTATAATGATAATTCTGGATAATTTTTCCATACTTTTCATACTTCAGAAATAACGGTAATAGTGAAAGTAGTAAACACACGAAAAATAAACTCAAAGATATACAATATTTACTTTCACTCCAATTGCATTGTGCAATTTCCCGACCTAACCAAAGATAATGAATTACGCACGCGAACACAGGTAATGTAAGGAAACACACTTTGCCTATAGCAATTAACCAACCACGGATTCTAATCTACAGGGTAGGCTAAGGTGTAAGGGTGTAACGAAACATTTTAAACATAGGTGTAAGAAACGAAAGGAATGGCTCTGAGTGTTTTTCTAGGGGTATCTTACTCTAAAAATGAGAGTAACAAAAGGGTTTATACGGGGGTTAACTAACCAGTGTAGTTAGTTAATAACACATAACATATAATAGGCTATTTGGGTGTAATCCTAGAATTTTACCAATTTAGACAAGTCATTCCAATTATATAAATAATACTTATTATGGTGGTCTCGAATAGTATACAAGCCAAGTTCTAAAGTTTACAAGTCACCGGCACACTCATAGATTTGTGAATTTTTGAAAATCACAATTTTTGAAAATAACGTCATGTGTGCAGCTATGCAACTTAGATCTTAAACAAAAACATGCCAAAAATTTTTAAGTTTGATATATTAAGCACATTTTAAGCATAATTTTTGAAAAAGTTTAGGACAAGTAATTGTTAAGTGTTCTAATTCTCCAATCCCCCCACTTAAGTTAAACAACGTCCTCGTTGTTTGTATAAAAGGTTAAAAACTGGAAAATAAAAGAATTAGAACAGAAAAACTCCCCTGAGATTTGCTCGGTATGATCCTCCATTAGTATAAGAGCAAAAATCATCTTCTTGTGGATTAGAACGTTTAAGCTTCATACTTGATGTATCCACAGGAAATCCAGAAAACTATAATACCACCAACACTTTAAAACACACCTAAGATAAGAAAGGTTCAAACTTGCATAATACATTAGTAGTTAGGAAAAAATAAAACTTAAAAATTAAAACTGAAAATCATCAGGTCAGTCGATGCGCCGTATCTTATGGAAGAAGATACGCCGTATCGAGCCTGGAATTAATACGGATCAGAATAAAGATGCGCCGCATCCTTAACCAGGGATGCGCCGCATTAAAATAAACTGATAAAAAGTTTTAAAGTCGAAAATAAAAATGCAGAAAAATAAAATAAGATATGACCATTGCAGAAGATGCGTCGCATCTCAGGATTGAGATGCGCCGTATCCTCATGCGGGCCTGACTGACTCGACACAGAAAACAGAATAATAAAAATTCTCCGGGTTGTCTCCCGGTAAGCACTTGTCTTTATTCCAGAGTCTTCAAGTTAGACTCACGTTCAGCTCTTCAATAAGTCCTTGTCACGGTCCATCCTTCTTCCTTCATTCGAAAGATGTTCCCGTATAGCTCCGCAACGTTTTCTTCCGTTCGACTTAATCTAATATAACTCTTGGTCTTTACTGCAACATATTCCTCATCGGGTCCCAAAGAGTATTTGATGATTTTAAATTTCTCAGTAATCATTGCGGGTGGCTTATTGTAAGGGATCCCAAGTAGTTGACACTTTCTTTTGGTGAATTCTTCTTCGTCCTTGTCAACAAACTTAAAATAAGGATCCTTAATCAAATAGTCGTCTAATTCCTCAATCAACGACTCATTATTATTATCATCTTGAATCGCCTCCCATTCTCTTTCCAAATCATATTGTAACCGTCGACTAAGCTTCGTGAAATCATCAAACTGTTTATGCACCCATTCCCAGAAAGTAGTATCCGATGTCCCCTTAAGTCCTTTCAAGCGTTCAATTCTGCCCTTTTCTTGAAAAGCCTCCGATTTTTGTGGGCAGTCTTCAACATTATCGTACCATTCATAATCTTCAAAGTTTACATCGTTTCCAACCCGTTTCATCCCAATTATACTTCCCCCATTACAGGTTTCGTCACTCTTATAATCACAGGTTGGCCAAACACTACTCCCATCCTTGAAAACGAAGGGTGTACAGGTATGATTAATGTGCTCAACATCCCATGGTTTATCCCAAACCCATGGTACTTGGTCATTCCATTCGTAGCACCAGGTGTTTTTGAAATCATCATAAGTCTTAAATCCTGGTAGATCTCCAGTTAGCACATCATCGTCGACTCGAAGAAGGTAGTTAAATTCTTTGAACTGCTTGCACAAGGGTGTCTCATAATCGAACACATCAATGTCTATTCTGAATAACTCTTCAATGCCTTCATTGATTGTTGAATCATGAAGTGACGACCCATAATCGCTTTCTACTTCTTCATCTTCTCCTCTCATCCAATATACCCATAATGCATCCTTAGTAGCTCGATCCATACTCTTATGGTTATTAAACTTACTAGCCAACCACTCTGAAAAATCAACATCGTTAGGATCGTGGTTAACGTCAAAGCAAGCCTTCCCAATCATATTCCTTCTTATCTCCATGAACTCGTTAAATTGCTTCTTAAAACTCCGTGTCAACCATGAAGTCATAATCTGCTTGACTTCATTTGCAGGGGCGAATTCCGGGCTACCATATTTAAGTTCTAGCCAATCATTGAGGGAGAGATCAATCAATCGTACCAACCTGCCATGAAATAGTAACTCCGCCAAAGCATAAATTCCATCATTGTCCAGATATTTCTCATTTAATCCCCAGTACTGCTCGGAATATGGCATGTAAGAGTTTTGGGTATTGCCTCCACCACAGCTTTCGTTGCTTGAATCCATGTATGCAAGATAGAATTTCCCATCATCTTCTTCGATAGTAGTCCAGTTCAATCATTTGGATTCAATGATAGGCCATAAGAGCGACAATTCATCTCCAGTGTACCTCACAAATACATCATAAGAGAACACCCCTTCGTCAATGTTGCACAAACGCATGAATTCCTTAAAAGCAGCTTCAAGAGGAGTCTCCCAAAAGAATAAATCCGTATCAATCATGAGCACATTGAAGTTGACATCATCAAAAACCTTCACATCGAATGAATCCGAAAGCAAGAGTTCCTTAGCAAGATATCCGTTCACTGAGATGTCTTCCATAGCAAAACCTGTCATCATAGGTAAAATCATCAGTAGGATTTGTTCGCTAGAAGAGAAATTAACGAATATAGAAACGGATATAAGAATACAAATTTC
This sequence comes from Artemisia tridentata subsp. tridentata, assembly GCA_021014915.2. NCBI lineage: Eukaryota > Viridiplantae > Streptophyta > Magnoliopsida > Asterales > Asteraceae > Artemisia > Artemisia tridentata. Next base: position 10,840,832 of record CP139505.1, on the reverse strand, counting down.
TGATGTCTGCACACGATGCGCCGTATCCATAAAGTTGGATACGCCGTATCTTATAATCGTTAAAATTTAATCAGACTTTATCCAGAAAATAGATACGCCGCTTAGAATTTATGAATGCGCCGTATCGAATTAATTAATCAAAAATCGATATTTATTTAAAATTAAATACGTCGTATTAACGAAAGTTAATGCGCCGTATTTTCGTTACGTTTAAAAATACGAGATTTTTGATTCAGAGGATACGCCGTATCGACAGAGATCGATGCGCCGTATCTGTTTAATAATTCGAAAACTGTTTTTAATTAAAATAAAAGATACGCCGTATCTGCTAAAGCAGATGCGTCGTATGGCGTTAACGTTTTAAAAAAATTTCTCATTAAAAACAGATACGCCGTATCTTGGGGAAAAGATGCGTCGTATCGAATTAATTAAACGCGTTGTATTTAAAAAATTAAACGCAATACGCCGTATCTGAGAGATCAGATGCGCCGTATCGTTTGATTTAGCACAGTACAACGATAGCAGAACAGAAAAAATACGAAAAATAAAAACAAATAAAAACACACAAACAAAAATAACACAAAAACAAAAATAAAGGCAAACAAATAACACACAAAACAACAAATATGCAAAATAATACAATGATGCAATTAATCTAATAAAAAGAAAAACCTAATTAAAATACTAATCAAATTAACAGATAATAACAATTCACTCCCCGGCAACGGCGCCAAAAACTTGATGCGCGTGATGTGTCGTTGCGGTTTAGCAGTTTTAATGCCTACTCAAGTTTTAAATTTATATTTAGCCGACTTATCAATAACACACACACTTAACGAGCAGTGTACCCGGTCAGTATGAATATAATGGTAAGTAGAGTGTCGATCACTAAGAGTGGAACGTATTATCTCGTTATTCTAATCAGTATTTTAATATCCTAACGCAAGGGGGTTTCAGCCTGAGAGACTGGCACGATTTGTTTGCAATTAAATAATAAAATAAACCAATAGGCACGAATCAGCAAGTAGCACACACGTACACAGATAAATACTCAAGACAATAAGAGGGTTGTCCTTATGATTAAGTAGACTGTCACTTGTTTTATTGATAGCTTTATATGAAGTGTATGTAGTTAACCCTTTCTCGTTGGTCCTATTCTTATCGGCGAGTAAACCCTTAATGATTACTTATGTCTAAAAGTTATTCCTAAGTGATCAATTTAGTAATAACCGTGGGAGCCACATTATTTTCCGCAGTCAAATGCCCGCAAGCCACTAATAAACACAGAGGTTATCAATGCACTAATAAGTAGTAACCAAAGACATCAACATATAAACTTTAATTGATGGGAAAGCAAGTATTAAAGGGAGTGCAATCTTTCGTTGTCACATTACACAGGCCACCAATCCTGATGAATTAAAGTTTGCTAACACAATAAAACAAAACTACTTAATGAATTAAACACATGCAGCACCTTCTTACAGCTCTTGTATCTTCGTTTGGTGTGTGTTGTGCTGCCTCCTTGACTGAATTCGTCCTAGGGTTCTGCTGCTTCGGTCTTCGAATCTAATTTATTGCCCTCAAAATTCATCTGGTCTTGGGGTATTTATAGTTTCTGTCTGAGGGAAGATGCGGCGCATCTAGTAAGTAGATGCGGCGCATTGACTTAACTTCGCGTGGGGTCCAAGATTATAATATTCAGGAATATTCGTACACCGCCAGAAGATGCGGCGTAACTCCATGATTAGATGCGGCGCATGTCCTCTTGTATCTTGGATCGTATCTGGTGGAATCTTAATAGAGATGCGTCGTATATAATGAGTGAGATGCGGCGCATCTGGAGCAGATTAGTCTTGATCTTCTTCATTTCAGTAGACTCTTAACTTCTTGCATGTTTTGCTCCATAATCAGTCCAAAATCGCTAAGTTTCACCAAATGCTTGTTTTTACCTGAGAATTACAAAAGTAAACGATTAAGTATCAATCCTCATACATAATATAGTAAAACAAGTCAAATTAATAGGATAAATGATAGTAATAAAATATACTTATTTGAGTTCATCAATATCCATTACTCATATCCATCAGTCATGAGACTGAATTACCACTTGCCGAATCAGAAAGCAATCACACTTCGTGACTCAGAAAGCTTACCAGCCCTAATTCAAAGGGAAGGTATCGACATAACTATGTTCACTGATTGGTTTGAATTAAACAAGCGTGATACATCAGCGAGGGCATATACATATGCTGAGATACCTCAACATTATGTGTGGCATGAGAAAGACAAAATGTGGAAACAAAGAAAACGTAAAAGATGCATTGGCAGGATTGTTTACTCTCACCCAGCTTCTGGAGAACGGTATTATCTTAGAATGCTGTTGAACATTGTGAGAGGGCCTGAATCTTTTTAAGATCTCATGATTGTTAACACCAGACTATGCTCCACATTCAAACAAGCCTGTTTTGAATACGGCCTTTTAAATGATGACACGGAATGGAAGCATGCTATATCAGAAGCAAGTGTATGGGCATTTGGACCACAGCTACGTGACATGTTTGTGACAATTTTGTTGTTTTGCGATGTCAGCAGGCCTTTAAAATTATGGGAAGAAAACTGGGAGTTCTTATCAGAGGATATCCTCCATAAAAAAAGAAAAATTTTTAAATATGCTAATTTGGAGTTTGTTAAACTCCTTGGACCGTTTAGAGCACTAGGGTTAAAGAATAACAAAGACAACAATCATGCACAGCGGAATAAGTAAAACATCTTATATTATTGAACAAGGTTTTTACTTTGTGATCATCTCTAATACTAACACTAATAATCATCTACAGCCCCAATTCTACTTGATCAAGGTAGAACATGTTACACGCCTTGTAACAGGGATCAAGGACTCGACCTTGAGGCTGAACTAACTAACTAACTAACTAAAACCCTAGACGTTTATAACTTACGTCTAGGTTACACACACACACCTTTACTAATCGACTACATCTTGTAGTTGTGCACGTCTAAAACTAATGACCCATGTCCTCTTTATATACTAGAGGGATTAGGGTTTACAAGAAGAATCATAATACAATAAGGAAAGTAAATATTCTTCTAAGAATCTTCTAAAATCTCCATCTTTTTGTAACTTTCCTTCTTGTCACTTTAAGCCCTTCAAGTTTCATTCTTCTTGTTTTGTATCATCAAATCAATAAAACCCAACAATCTTCCCCTATTTGATGATGACAAAACAAACACGTTCTTGTACGAACTTCCCTAGACGAAGTAGAGAAGTTGAGATAATTAAATCTCGCCATGAATGAAACAAGTCTTGTCTTCCCCTTAAGTCATGCCATACCACTCCAAATCTCTTCTAACATCTCTTCCCCTTTTTGTTATCAACAAATAGGGAATGTATGTAAATACGATCTTGACCACCATTAACCAGTACCACACTTCTAATCAAAGCCTTCCAATGTTTCAAATTGCCCTCCATGAAGAACACCAAAATGCTTACTAAAAATGAATCCAAAACAGTAGAAAACTCCAACTAGCAGTAGTAATAATGAACAACGGTAGTAAGAATCAAACACTTCCCCTTGAGTGGTGCATGTAGATGGTTAAACAATTAAACAATAAGCTTCCCCTGAAACTAATATGTTTACCATCTCTTGAATCTTCAATTCTGTAAGCTCCTTGTAATGATTACCGATGAAGAAAACCAAATATGACGAACTTGATGAAGAAGTTGAATTTCCCAAACCTTCGTCTTATATCTTGCACTATCCACGTCTCTATGTGACTCCAAACTTATCTTAGAAGTAGGCTACTAGGACCTCTTGATAAATCCTCAACTATCTGAGACACTGAGCACTACAATGTAACTCCTTTAAGTGATAGCAAATGTGTGTATTCAGCACCTTAAGTTTATAGATCACACATCCTTGCTAGATTCATCAAGTCTTTGTTACCGCAATAACACAAACATAAAAACGCGCACCTGTGAAACTCAACTACAACATCAAATAGATAATATCCAATCGTCTTCTTCAAATAATCCCCAACGAGCCTTTAATCTTTCAAGAACAAAAACCAAACTCCTTCCTCTGTGTGTGAAACTAATAACCTGTGTGTGTAATCTAACAAACTGCTCATAATTAACCGAGAGCCAAAGTAGAACCAATCTCATAAAAACCCATCTCGACTTCCCCTTACTGCTCGTAAATCATGCATATATAATAAACCATAAAACTCTTTTGCGTGTCTCCATATTTAAACACAACAGTACTTTGAATATAACAGTACCTTGGGGCAGCAGTACCTTGGAACAGTACGTTGGACGAGCAGCAGTACTTTAGACTAACAGTACTTTGGGAAGCAGTACTTTGAAGTAGCAGCAGTACTTTCAATCCGAGAACAGTACCTTGGAGCATAGCAGTACTTTGAAGTAATAGACCCACTGTGAAGAATTAAATGCGATCATACCTTGCACCGATTGTCAGACCTTCTTTAATATCCAACTCAATCCCATATACCGAGAATAAAAAAGTCAACAACAGCTAATTAAATCCTTCATATATCTGACCACGTGCTTTCTTGTGTCTGCTCATGCGTCTGCTACTGACCCCACATCATAATAATCGAAAACTCAATTAAATCACAAATCCACCGAACCACAATTTAATATTCGATCAGTAGACGACAACCTTCATTGACCATGCTACACAATCAATCTCCAAAATATCACAGCAACAATTTAAATAATCCATGCGTCACTATGAATTGTGAAAGACGACAAGCACATTTAATGAATAAACCGACTCATTAATTCTTATTCAGATGGTCAATTCGCACCAACCACAGACCCATGTAAAATCAATAATATCTTCGACAGTCCCATGAAACAATTAATATCCTTGGACAAATTGAATAACAGATTCACATTAATAGTACGAGATCAATTAAATGCAAAAAGTGATAATAATTACCATGTAGCAGCAGTCGATACCTTAATATCCGATACTGGAGAAAACCATAAAACCTGATCCGTCCATCATAACAACTGCTTCTTTTTCGAATCTGCTTCTGCTTCGATACCTTTATCGAATCATTGTATCTACTCCAAATCAGTTTATTCGACAGTAAAACCTTGTAATCCCTAGGTAACGAGCTCCCCAGGCTCTGATACCACATGTGGAGTTTGTTAGAACTCCTTGGACCGTTTAGAGCACTAGGGTTAAACAATAACAAAGACAACAATCATGCACAGCGGAATAAGTAAAACATCTTTATTATTGAACAAGGTTTTTACTTTGTGATCTCTAATACTAACACTAATAATCATCTACAGCCCCAATTCTACTTGATCAAGGTAGAACATGTTACACGCCTTGTAACAGGGATCAAGGACTCGACCTTGAGGCTGAACTAACTAACTAACTAACTAAAACCCTAGACGTTTATAACTTACGTCTAGGTTACACACACACACCTTTACTAATCGACTACATCTTGTAGTTGTGCACGTCTAAAACTAATGACCCATGTCCTCTTTATATACTAGAGGGATTAGGGTTTACAAGAAGAATCATAATACAATAAGGAAAGTAAATATTCTTCTAAGAATCTTCTAAAATCTCCATCTTTTTGTAACTTTCCTTCTTGTCACTTTAAGCCCTTCATGTTTCATTCTTCTAGTTTTGTATCATCAAATCAATAAAACCCAACAAAATTTTTTAAATATCCTAATTTGGACATGACGGATGAACAACTCCAAAACTATTGTTTGCTAGAAATCCAAGAATTGTTAGGTAGGCATGGAAGATCTTTAGCAGAATTTCAAGATCTACCACTTCCTAACCCAAAGTTACTAACCAACTTGGACAATCGTCTCATCAGAGAAGCGTTGGATTATGATATGAAGAAGAGTAGTGCTGAGCATCAACAACTTCATTCATTGTTAAATCCCGAGCAACGATTAATCTATGAACAGGTGATTGAATCTGTGCATAATAAAAAAGGGAATTTTTATTTTGTATATGGACCAGGAGGGACCGGAAAGACATTTTTATACAAAACTGTCATTTCAAGGTTAAGATCAGAACGTATGATAGTGCTTGCTGTCGCATCTTCAGGTAAAAATGAATATTCAAGTAAAACAAACAACTACTCTGTAAACTTTAAAAAATACATCTTCAACTAATAGCCTCAATTTATGTAGGAATCGCTTCATTGTTGCTACCAGGAGGCAGAACTGCACATAGTCGTTTTCTTATACCGCTTGAATTATTGGAGAATAGTACATGCGGCATAAAGCAAAACACACATATGGCAGAACTCATGCAGCAAGTTAAACTTATCATCTGGGATGAAGCGCCAATGACTCAAAAATATGCTTTTGAGGCATTGGACAAGACGCTAAAGGATATATTAGGATATCATGAACCAGATAATAGGAGTCGAATCTTTGGAGGCGTTACGGTCTTACTGGGAGGTGACTTTCGACAAGTTCTCCCAGTTATACCAAAAGGGAGCAGGCCCGACATTGTTCAATCCTGCATAAATCAGTCTGCGTTATGGAAGCATTGCAAGGTCTTCACCCTTACACGCAGCATGCGTGTGAATGAGTATAGTGAAAATGGGCAGATTGATACTCGAAAAAGGGATTTCAATAGATGGGTTTTGGCTGTGGGGGATGGCACGTTGCCAGCAAAATGCAAAGAAGGGGAGGATGACCCAACTTGGATTGACATCCCTGAAACCTTTCTAATTAAATCATGGGATTCTCCTATCGAGAAAATTGTTGCAGAAACATACCCTGATTTTACAACAAGACAAACCGACAATGTCTACCTCAAAGAAAGGGCAATTTTAACTCCTAAGAATGAGGATGCTGATGCCATCAATGACTATATGTTTAACCAATTAGAAGGCGAAACTGTTACATACAACAGCGCAGATGAGATTTGCAAGGGCTCTACAGACAATCTTGAACAACACGACCTGTATCCGATTGAATTTCTAAATTCCTTAAATTTCCCCGGCATGCCCCCACATGCTCTTCACTTAAAAAAGGAACTACCCGTTATGCTATTGCAAAATGTCAATCCAACCAAAGGACTATGTAATGGAACAAGGTTGCTCATTACAGATCTCGGCCAGTTTGTCATTCATGCTAAGGTACTAACAGGTTCAAATGTAGGAGACAATGTCATTATACACAGGATTATACTCACATCAACACAGTCCAAGTGGCCATTCGTCCTCAAACGTAGGCAATTCCCTCTAAAACCATGTTATGCAATGACCATTAACAAAAGTCAGGGCCAGTCACTTAATTATGTTGGCCTGTATTTGCCTACTCCCGTATTCAGTCATGGACAACTTTATGTCGCATTATCTAGAGTTACCAGTCCTGATGGCCTTAAAATACTAATGATCGAAGACAAGGAGCCGGAGCTTGCGCACTACACACGCAACATTGTTTTCAAGGAAACTTTCAGCAACTTATATTAGCACAGCAATGTAATGTTTCTAGATGATATCTAATAAATACATGCGTACGTATCATATCAGTATTAAAGATTGTATTAAAGATTGAATGCATAACGCATACTCTATTAGCACAGATATCACTTCAAAAGTCAGTCAAATATCCCATAAAGCATATTATATCCTTTCTAAGCAAATAAGTATTCAACCATACACGAAAATAATCAGTATCCTTATTATCAAAAACATAATTCTTTATGAAGTAAAACTAAGTTTTATTAACCTTCATATATACAAAAGGAAGCAGCCCTGATCCAATATTCATCTGATGTAGACTATATCATACTCAGATAGGTGGCTATCGAAACATGTACAGCTGACAAATTTTGACAAAGTATGAATGATGGATGTGCGGCAACCATGAAAATTTAGCAATAGCTGCCTTGGTTGCCGCACATCCATCATTGATATTCCATCTAACATCTTATATAACAACAAAAGCCATATCATCAAGTATGCAAACACAAAAACTTTACTAATCAAATTTGAAAACAGATATACAAATCAATAACCAAATTCAATCATACCAAACTTCTTAATTCATCCTAAACAATGAATACCCAAAATCAATCAAACTTAATTAATCAAATTTGAAAACAGATGTACAAATCAATAACCAAAATCATCATATCTCAAATAAATGAATAATCATAAACATCTAACATATCATTTCACAAGGAACCCTTACAGAGCCATACGATTATCGGACCCAGATTATCATTTCATAAAAATCGAAACAATAAATGCATAATCATAAACAAGAAATTAAATCAAATGAACCTATGATTTAATTTGATTAATATGTTGTATAATGGATCGGCCTAATTTGAGATGAAACCCTAATTATTTTTCGCCAGATCTAAAAAAAACCGTGTGTTTGACTCATGTGTATGTGAGAGAAAACACACTTTATCATAAAATATAAAAAGGAAAAAAATTAAATAAAGTAAATAAGTAAAATAATACATAAACATAAAACTAAATATTAATATTAACCATTATCAAAGTCATTAACATCAAGAGTCATACTAGTAGTTAACCATCTGATCATTACTACATACTTACAAAAGATCATTAAAAATACTACCCAAAAGACATCCACCATATTCTTTTAAACTTCTAATCATCATCGGAAAGTGCTTCATGAAACCCAAAGCTACCCTAATCAAAGAAGTCCATTATGCTCATGTGATGCTCACCCTCGGTGAGACCAGCACGGACCTCCACCAGTATAGCCATCAATGCCTCCAACCTCTGTCTAGCCCTCACTTGCTTCTCACGAAGGCATTCATAAACATCACTACCAGCTTCTTCAACATCTTCATTGAGAAACATAACTTCCGCCATACGGGCTGTACGTTGGTCAATACCCCTTTGCAACTCATCGCATTTCTCGCCCAAATACCTTAGGAATGCTTCCTCTTCGGTATGTTCCTGAATGAAGAGGAACTTGAAGCATTTGTGGAGCTGATCTGAGCCGGAAGCCTCTTTGAGTTCATTGATCAGTGGGGTTTCTTGAGCCATTTGATTGTTTGAGTTGAAATAAAAATAAATTTTGTTTGAAAAAGTTATTAGGAATTATTAATATTCTGATTACTGAATATATAAGCAGTTTCATCATTGCAACACTTAATTAGAGTATTAATTGTGATAGATGGTTTGTTTTCCCATGCATGAATATGCAATACGTTTTTTGAAGAAGTGTTGCAATGAACATAAAATTCTTCCGCTAATGATACAAATGTATTCATAAACTGCACATAAATTTGTCAATATAGCATATCTAACCCTCAAAGTTTGTCAATTATGATAACCATTGCCAAACTAAACATCTTAATTATTAAATCCATACATTACACGCCAAAAAAACTTAAAAAAAATAAACATAAACAAAAAACTAACATAAATAAAATACATAAAATAAATATCTAAATTTCATTGACTCCAACTTCTCAATAAAAAAAACAGACTATTTATCAAAGAATCTAGCAATTCCAAAGCAACACAAAGAGCACCTAAAGCTTCCATGTTCGCCATCATTGTATGGTTCTTCGCCATTATCCACCTTAAATGTTGACAACAAGAAAAAAATAATTTCGAAAGTGCATAATCTTGACCTGCCTGTTGCACAAACCATAAAAGCATACAATCATACAATTTAGAAGAACCGGCAACATTTAAACTAATTAGTTTAGATAGTGTGAACCTAATGACTACCAACCATTAAGCTATGAACACTTAGACACAATTCGTGCAACGCACGGGCTTTACAATGCCTCGTGTCTTTTAAAGTAAGAAAAAGATTTAAGTAAGCATAATGACAAATAATCTAACATTTTGTTAAACATAATGGAAAAAAAATAGAGTAAGTATGATGAGTCAAACATATAAGTACATAGAGTATTTATAGTGTTTACCCTGATCTATTGTGTGTAATTCAACTTTAAGCGATCTTAGTTCTTATAAAAAGTACTGTAGCAAATATTGAGCCTAGATACACAAATTTTCTTTAAGTTAATAACGGACACATAGTGAAGAAAAACTCTCGAGTTAGATACTCGGGGAGTGGAGTAGGGCAAGAAAAATAGTCCTTGTAGACCGAACCAATATAAACAATCGTGTTGTGGTTTGATCGTTTCTTTCTTTACTTACATGTTATTTATTGTTTGTTATTTGCATTATTTGAAATCACACTAAGTATTCAAAGCAAATAAATTTTTAAAACGGTAAAACTATTCAACCCCCTTCTAGTTTTTCACAAAGCATAAACCTGTGAATAAGGATACAAACTTTTTATAAAAAAAATTAACTAGAATTAAAGATGAAGAACCCTAGATTTGATTAACCTGAATTTGGTTTATGTGTGTGTTATGAGTTGAATACCGAGCATATAAACCATCTAAAAAAAATGATATGTTTGGTTATAGATGATAATGAGGTGTTGTGTGTGTTTTTAGAGAGATGGTATGAAGGATGTGTGTGAAGAAGAAAGGTCTAGAATTATGGGGAAATTTTATCAAAGATGGGAGAATTATAGAGAAGCTTCAAGAGAGGGGATTTATTGTGGGAGAAAGGACTAGAAAAAAAGGATTGCACTGTTAAAAACGGAACTGCTACAGTAAAAATAGTTGTATTACGGGGTGCTACAGTGCATAACAGTGGTTATTATAGTGTCTAATGGGGTGATACAGTGCAAAACAGTGCTTTTGGAACCACTGTTTGGTACCCTGTTTCCAAACGCTTTTTAGTATATAGTATAATAAGTAATTTTCAAATAACGAATAGAAAGTTAAGTAAAAGTTGTTGCATTTTGTTATATGAACAACTTTAAAAATTGCATGAGGTATTCTGCCCAGTGTTATGACTAGAAGAGTAAGGGCCTGTTTGTTTAGTTTTTTTATTAAGTCATGTTAAATTAAAGTGTCTGTCTAGATATATGCTGTTTGTTTGTAGATAAATAAATAGTTGTTTGTTTTGTATGCGGAATAAGGTGTCTGAATTAGAAAAAATTACTGTTATACCATTTTATTTGAAATAAGGTTAAGAAATGGAAGGGTAAACATGTAAAATTAGGATAAAAATGATGGACTTAATTTGGAGACCCTTATTTTCCTGGCTTTTTCTAGGAGGTCAATATTAGTTTTAAGCACATCCATTTGGTGACTTAATTAACTTACCTATTTTTCAATTAAGACACTTTAAGTTGTTATCAAACTCTACCTAAGTCATTATAGTTTAACAATAATAATAATAATTACATGTAAAAATGGACTCATTTTCATTTATATGGGATAAATTGTTTTTACATATTATTTGCGGTAAATATCATAAATCTCTACATTATACATATATAATCAGTAACAAATCACACCATGTTTGCGAAAGCTACATGTGAATAATTTGCTCGTTTTGAATAAATTATCCACCAAAACACCATTGAAAAAAATAAAGCAACATGAGTTATCAAATAGGCAAATTCTAGTTTTTTTTTTCTTTTTGAATGCAACAACAACTTTTATTAGTACCACAACATATGAGGGCACCAGCGATTGCTTGATAACACCGTTATTCAAATTTTGGTTTTTCTTTTCTTTTTTCTCTAACAAAGGAAGGTTACTAAAATATCTAACAAACATTAATAATTCACTGATCACGTATACTATGGTAATCGTAACGCTGAGTGCTTTTTTTTTTTTTTTTTTTTTTTTTTTTTTTTTAATGAAATTCAATTTTTGTTTTGTGTAGTATGATCATTTTGTTCAAAAAATAATGGAGCCTTCAAATTCTGTTGGAATAAAAGGAGGAAACTATTTAGCAATTGATGTTAAGATTATGCATTTATGTTTATTTAAACAAAATTTTGGATTTTTCTAATATTGATGGAGTTTCCTTATGCATATACAGTTTTTCGTGTATAAAGTAGCTACGTATTCACTGTGGCAGAGCCACCCGGCCAAGTTCAAGGGACGACCCCAGAGGCCAGACTACCATGTAAAATTAAATTGCATTACGTTTTAGAAAAACATCACACCTTCATTAAGAGAAAAACATGCACTTGCGAGGACCAAAACCATGCATGGGAACATTGCATACCAAATGCACCATATCAACGCAGTCAAAAACACTTTTCAATCCCCTCCCCCGTGTCCCGGCTGCGTATAAATTTGAGGGTTGAAAATGAGAAAAAATATAGAAAAGATAATACTTACTGAAAATCTGACAAGTATCGTTAAGTAGTTAAGTTCAATGATGAAGTAAAACTATATAAATAATAATAAACTAATATAGTAACAAGCAAAATAAGAGGCACTAGAGACGTACGTAACTACGTATTATCACAAGTCCTTAATATTATCACATCAAATTCAAATGCACACCCATAAGGTTTGGAGCTTAGTGGCGGCAAAGGTTGGATTCAGGGGCGGAGTCACGATTTGAAGTTAAGGGATGCCGAACTTAACGTAAAAATTATAACAATAAATACTGCTCCAAAAATGAATCTATATTTCTTAACATTCATCTTAATTAACACCACAATATTAGAAACTAAGCTAAATTAGAAAATGACAACTTGACAAGTAAAATTTATTTTTGATGTTGTATATGATTGTTAAGTTATTGGAATTTTAATAGAAATAAGGGGGGCTAATGGCCAATATTATTAAAAAATTAATTTATGAGCTGCAAAACTAATGAATTAAATGTTTAGGGGTGGCTCAGCACCCAATAGTCACTTTACTAGTTCCGCCCTTCGTTGAATTAGAGAAGAAGATGACAAAAACTACATTAACATGCAGCAATAGAAAAAAAAAAAACTTATAAAGAAAATATTATCAAGGACGATGAATGGATCATGCTAAACAAAAACATTTATATTCATTAAAAGTCACACATACATATAAAAGAAGTTACGGTACGCCACCTGTCTGTCTTATTTTACATGTTTAAATAAAGTACAATATCTTGCTTCTTGATACGCCAAGAATAAATGATATATATCATTCAAAAAATTCTAAAAGCATCGAAAATAATTTGGCAAAACATCGAAAATACCTCGTGGGGAGAAAAGACAAAGGGACAATAATGCATACACAGGTGGCGCATAATGAAATTGCAAAAGCAAGGGAAGGCGCCAGAATAACATAAGTTCCTGTAATGAATGCAGATGCCATTGCTACCATCGCAATTCCCGTTAGCATATACTGAAGCGCAATCATATTTTCCATGCCGGATTCAATTTTTGCTTCTTCTTCTTCTTCTTTTTCTTCTTCTTCCATGCTGTTATACATGGCAAGGTAGATTTGAAGCCTCATATATCCAAATAAAACACAACACGAACAAGAGAAGGCTACAGCATTTGAAACAACAAATGCTTTGTAAGCTGTTTTCCTTAGTAGAATAGGCATTCCTTGTTTGGAGCCTACGTTACTGTCGAAACCACCTGGTACTGTAAAAGCAGCTGCAAATGATGCTGTTGCTATGAGAGCGGTCACTACAACAAGACTGTCTCCAAACTTAGTCATTATTTGTCCTTTTATTTCACTTTCATCTTTCGAGTTATTACTTTTCAATACATGGGATGGACTACTGGTTTGTAGATTTCTCCATACACCCGTTTTCACTGCCTGCAATAAGCTAATGATAAAGACTAAACATAACAAAAACAATTGAAGGCTACAACAATTTCTTGCGACTACATGTCAGCAATAGCAATTGCAAAGAACCCGGTTTATCTTAGTTACATAAAGCATATCGCACTGAAGCATCATTTTATACAAGATGTAATTGAAGATGGAGAGGTAAAACTTGAATTTTGTGGAACAAATGATTAACTAGTAGACATTTCCAAAAGAAGACTTCCGCGAGAAAAGTGAGCACCAACAAATTTGAGAGTTTAGCAAAAACACACTAGGTGGAGAATGTAAACCATTTTTTTTTTTATTAAAAAAAAAAAAAAAAAAAAAAAAAAAAAAAAAAAAAAGAAAAAAAAAAGAAAAAAAGGTAAGTGAAATGCATTCTAGATGGAATGATCGGTTGGAATGGAATGGTTTAAAGTGTGGAAATTTGGATTGGTTTGAGCTTTAAAAGAGTTGGAATGTTTTACAAGTTGGAAAAAAATGAGAAGTTTCGAGTTTTAGAAAAGGAGAAGTTTATGTTTATGTTTAAGTTTATAGAGTATTACTTTCATTTGTAATATTACCTTTTTGTCTACCAAATTATGTAGTTGTTAGTCTCCAAAATTTATCGAAAGAAGCATTTGAGTGACATCCGTTTTCTTTGAGTGTTTTATAAATTTTTCATCGAAAATATGTTGGTGAACAAGTTTTTGTGAGAGTATAATCTCATACCACCAACATATATATTAATAGTAATCTAAGAAGGATACGTATTTGTACCTCACTCAATATCTGTCTTTTTTCATATGAAGATGCCACATCCAAAGTTGTCAAATTTTCGTTGTTGACGGCATAAATGTTGACCCCACGATCCATTCTCATTTCATCTATTTCAATGTCAGAAGCCATAAATAAATGAAGAGGAGTGTTCCCGTTGCTATCTTTTTGATTAGCCAGAGTTATAAACTGTTTATCTCCAAACAGTTTTTTGATTGTATCCATTCTTTTATTTTCAACGGCAACATGAAGTATATTTCTTCCTGTCGGATCATTAATATCTAAGGATCCAATGTAGGGATCTTTCTCTAATAGTGCTTCTACTGTTGCATTTCCTATATCATGATAAACAGCATAATGGAATGGCGCCCACCCAGTCTTATCATGGATGTACAGTAGATCAATCTTCTCCTGTAACAAGGATTTTACACACTCTAAGCTTTGCCAATAAGATGCTACACATAAAAAAGAGAAGTTGGTCATCATCAGTAAGTGATATCGAATATGATATAAAACTTATGAAATTGTACAAGAAAGTTCATTGCGACCTTTTAAGAAGTCAATTAATGTACTTGGACCAAATTTTTTATAGATAGTTTGTTAAATAATCAAATAGATAGTTAAACTAGTTTCTATAAAATATATAATTGGAAACACTTCGATAATACCTTGCGTTTTAAAATTTATAAACACAAACATAAAATTTAGTAATTAAAAAACGTCGATAACAGTGATTTTGTGTGAACATGGTGTTGTTTGTTGTTGTAACCCGATAGAAATCCGAATTCGTGTGAGTACACTTTCAGATCAATAAAATAGAGTGGATACCAATTTATGATCGGATAAAATCGAATTTGATTCAAGATTGTGTATGTGAGTATGTTTGCAGAAAAACTCGTGATCAAAGATGTGTGATCAGAATATATCCAAAAACAGTTTATAGGGCCTGGTTTACAGTTATATGTATTATTTGGATAAGTCCATTTAATTTGTAACATATTAAATATGTAACAAATTCGAAAAATACAAATTCTAGTGAATTTTTAACATAGCAATGTTATACCAAATAAAAAATTTTCAGGCGCTGCCACTTGGACCCTGCCAGGGGCTGCCGCCCCATAGACCCCGCTTCTCTCGGGGGCAACGCCCCCTTGGAACCCCCGTTAGTCCGGTTAATATCCAAATAAGCTTCCACTCTTATTTGCATAATAAATGCAATATATTTTACACTAAAATACCAACATATGGGTGTTGCACCAACTTTGATAAAAACATACTCTCAAAAAATATACTATGACCATCTTTTTAAGCTAAATCATATTCATATATGAATTGAAGCTGTGCCAAAAGAGAAATATCAATCGTGGATATAGAAAGGTATTTATGGTAAGTTCATAGCTTTGAAAAGTTCCTTATAACTAACATATCACTTGACTAATGTTTTTAGCCTAAAGCAACTTAGTTGTATCAGGTTACATACTTACATGGGAGTTATGTGCTAAGATTGGAAATAGTTTCACTTGAATAAAGCAACTTCAGTTGTTGATTGTTAACCTAAACTTTGGGTTAAATGGGTCATATTAGAAAGTATAGTATGTATTAGTGTCTTATACAGGAATGATTATTACATGAATAACTCTTGTTAGGATCGGATTAATTAATTTTTCCGTTCTATATACCATGTTTGAGTTTTCAATAATTATTACATGAATTTCTCTTATACAGGAATGATTGACAGATACTTGGTGGCGATTAATGAAGACCAAGATTAATTGGCAATCCGTTTTCATTTGTAGCTAGACTAGAATTGTTAGCATCAAAACGTGTAAATCTTAATTGGTTATACGAACTTTTGAGTGATAATGACTTTTATCATAATAGTGTGATGGTGATTCAATTTTGTGATTTCCTTTTATACAAAAAATGAAAAATATAAAATGCTATTAGAGGTATAAACTGACGGAAGAACATAATCTGACACTTGATATGTGTCACAAAAATCCGGTCTATTTTACTGATACGGTGAAGCAAATATTGTTTACTACGGAGTAACACATAAATTGACCTTTATTGACCCATGGGGTGAAAATAAATATCGGACCATTTAAGGATTGGAAATATGCAAAAGCGGTGTTACATTAGAGCGGTTGAGGTAGTTATTTGTAAGGGGTATAAGGTTTATTTTCAAAGCATAAAAATTATTTTTTATCGCATGTCGTAATAACTTTACCATAAACGGTTAGCAAATTACAAAGAAAAAAAGAAGAAAAGTTAATATAGTTTACCTGATTCTTGTGCCATGACTGCTGCATGCAGTGCAGTTTTTCCATTCGGTCCCTCGAAAGATTTTTCTTTGCTTTCATCCAATATTAGCCTCAAAATATGACGATATCCTCTTTGTGCAGCAAAGTAAAGCGGACTTTCATTGAAGACATTTATACGATTTGCAAGTTGAGGGAGTCGATTAACCAACCAAAAGACTATTGGAGCGTGATGCTTTTCTATAGCAATATGCAAAGCAGTGTAGTTATCTGTGCTTCTTGTGACCAGTTTTTCGAGGTCAGTTTCTACTTTGACATACTTGATCAAGAGTTCTAGAATGTCTAGGTGCCCCTCCCTTGAAGCCACAAAAAGTGGTGTCTCCCCTTGATGATTCCGACGGTATACTAGAGATGGGTGTTTTTCAAGAATTGTTTTTACATCATCTGCCTTCCCAAACTGAGATAGAAGATGAATAATCGTATTCCCGTTTGGATCTAATTCAAGTTGACCATTATCAAGTTTGTTCAATGTTGTCGATTGGTTATACAGTGATAACAATGGGGGTGCGTTTGGATGCATCGTGTGTTCCGTGTAGACTATTGATTCTGTTAACAAATACACGTTATTCCAAATCTATGGATAGTTTTGTAAGTTGGATGACACATATACAACAATGTTTGCACTAAGAACCCAAAAGATCCATTTTCTTTAATAAACCATAAGAAAAACATACAGTAATAATTAAAAAACTTAAAGTAAATTACATAAATCATCCATGTGGTTTGGCTCACTTACAAAAGTAGTTTTTCTCAAAACTATTAACCGATTATGCATCTTAGCAATTAGCATTGTTTATTATTATTAAGGCCTTAGCCCTTTAATATTTGCTTCGTATTCAAGTTATGCAAAGCTATATATTGTTATCTTTATTGTTATCTTTGTTAATGAGATCATGAGGGGATAATCACAAATTACGGTATTAGAGCCTGACTATCCCTAAAAAATTTACAAACAAATCGCATCACCCTTATTTAAAGATGACAAAACAGTTCATACCCGACGGAGAATCGATACCTGACCTCGGTTTGACTGAGAGATCCCCAAGTTGACCGAGGATGAGGATGGGAGGGGGAATATCTGAAACTGAAAAGCAGGATGGAGGCGGGTTTGGTAATACTCCTCGGGTCCCCGCACCAGACCTCGAATATTCGTAATTATATATGTTGATATCACTAGAAACCCTATTAGTTAATAGCCCAATCGTACTAAGTCAATCACCAATTGTTCTCCTAATCTCTTAATAAAACGTTTTAAACATTGTGATTATTATCATGTAGGGGATAATTGTTAAAAAAACGTACGCAACTATACGTGAAAACCGGTTTTACGTAGCGAACTAAAAAATTTCCCAAATTTTGATCTAAACTCATGAAAACCCCTTTTTTAAGTTATAATGACCATTTTGCCCCTTCTTCTTTGGAAAATTGCAGCCACCGTCCTAACACTAAGTTACATAAATAGTCCCTGTCGTTACGCTAAATTGCGTCCAACGTCCAAAATCTTTTTTTTACAAATTTTTTTTTATTAACCGAAATTTATTTTAGAAAAATTATATTTTTTTCCGAAAATCATTTTTTTTCGAAAAATTATTTTTTTTGGAAAATAAATTTTCTAAAAAAAAATTTTTTTTTTTTCTTAAATTTTTTTTCTAAAAAAAATAATTTTTTCATTAAAAAAAAATTTGTTTCGCAAAATAATTTTTTTAGAAAAAAATTTTTTTTTCCAAAATTATTTTATTTTTCTAAAAAAAATCTTTTTCCGAAAATAATTTTTTTATAAAAATTATTTATTTTGAAAATTTTTATTTTTTTAGAAAAATAAATTTTAGAAAAAAAAAATTTTAGAAAAATAATTATTTTAAAAAAAATTAATTTCAAAAAAAAATATTTTCCAAAAAATAAAATAATTTTTCTAAAAAAAAAAATTTTCCGAAAAAAAAAATTTTAAATAAAATTCGGAAATAGAAATTTAATTTTTTTTTAAATATTAACTTTGAAAAAAAAAATTCTTAAAAAATTAATTTCGAAAAAAAAATGATTTGGACGTTGGACGCAACTTATTTTAACTAGAGGGACCATTTATGTAATTTGTGGGGGTAGGGTACTTGTGAAAAAAAAAAAAAAAAAAAAAAAAAAAAAAAAAAAAAACCTGCTGACGTGGCGAAAACCTGTTGACCCGGTCAATTAATGCGTTTTTAGAGGGGTTTTCATGAGTTTAGATCAAAATTTGGGAAATTTTTTAGTTCGCTACGTAAAACCGGTTTTCACGTATAATTGCGTACGTTTTTTAACAATTACCCCTATCATGTAGTGTCCTTACATAAAATATAACACAAAAAATATTCATGTCAATTTTTTTTTTGAACGGCAAAATTTTATTGAAACTAGCAAGACGCTAGAAAAACATTACAAAGAAATCAAATAAGGGTTTGAAAGAAACCTCCTACAGAGACAATGAAAAGATTTAAGTTCATCGTACCTTATATAAATCGTATTTTTATTTTGTTTCTTAATCGAATGTTGTAATTTGTTAGAATATTATTATTAGTTAGATGTTATAATTTAGAGAAATGATTGGGAGGCCTAAACTTATGCTTAATTTTATGTCTAAACTTGGGTGTCACTAGGGGTGAGCATCGGGTCAAACCCGACCCGACCCGATGAAACCCCAAACAGAAATTCCCCCAAAACCCAACCCGAGACCGAACCGAAACTTACTTGGGTCGGTTTCGATCGGCGGGTCGGTCGGTTTTGTCGGGTTTCGAACCGACCCGACCCGACATGTCCGGAAAAGTGCAACCCGATACAAAACCGCGTTTGGTTCGTTCGGGTCGAATCGATCGGGGGGTCGGGTCGGGTCCTCGTTCCAAAAGCTCACCCTTAGGAGTCACTCTTTCATTGGTTGTAACTGAGAACCCACTTCATCATAAACTAGTGAGCTAATGACACATATTTTTAAGCACAAAAATTATGTATGAGTTTGGCCCTCCTAATCATTTTTTTATGTTTTATGGGCTAAGCCCATGTTTATTTGTTTCTAGAAGATTATATATTGTATTTGATAATTCATGAAATGCAAGAAAATTATTATTCAACTCGGTGTCACATCCAAAACCCTAATTTTGTTCGTTTCTCTTCGCTGCCGTAATCAACCGTATTATTTCACTTCAACGAATACTATTTGATCATTGATGTAATTGGTCTGATTGTTTAATCAATAATTATTCGAGGAAATTACCAGTCAAACATGTTCAATCTCATTTATTCTTTCGTCCAATCAAATCAAACAAAACCTTTATTTTTCATTTTTTTTTTCTTTTTGCAACCAACGTCGACTAAAAACGACTGCCAACCTTAACTACCAAAAACAAATATAATCGATCTATTACTCTTCTTTAACATACAAGAATGACATGTCCAACATCAACACCTACAACGAAGTTCTGTTTTAACTTTGCTATTGCTTTATGTCCGTTTGGGAATTCATCCACATCCCAATTTACTTGGTTTGATCGGTTCACAACAACCTCATTGGGTCAACCCAATTACTTTAGCCTATCCGCATGTTAGGTATGTGTATATTCAATATGGACATGAAACAATTGATGCTCCTAGGCCACATACTTTATTGGCCCAAACTGTTGTTCAGAGCCCAAGTTGATCCGTGGCCTTAATGTAGATAATTTACTAAATTGAACGACTCTACTTTAAGAAATTAGAATAATCTTCTACAAATCCTCCCTTAATTCAAATTCCTTAAACTTCATCTTTGATGTCTCATTTTCATCGATAATCCACATGATCCAATGCGATTGTACCGCCATTCTCACAAATGAGACACACCGTTTGATTGGAAAAAAGGCTAATTTCGGCACAAGACACCAAACCAATTGGTCCACCGAGCCAGCGTCATTGTTGAAAGACAAATCATCTACATCACAACCTCATTACACCATAGCTCTTCTACAACCGTTACAATCTCGATCATCATCATTATGGTAAACACCAAACTTGCCTCGAAAGAAATACACCAACACAACATTCTGAAAGAATTTGGACAATCGATAACTCTCAACCAGTTTTTCAATGACCTATCACTCCGGTGAGATTGTGGATTATGGATTTTGAACATTCTATAAAATCTCACATAAATTCAATGGTAATGAACGCACACCGTCAATTCTACCACCACTGCGCTGAATATGACGAATCAAACACAAGCTCTTCGTTCTTTTCCTATCGGCCTACTTCGAATTGTATGATTCCTTCTCCTCGAACCTCTCTTGGATACCACTTGTTGGGATCATACACCCACGTATAAGGGATCATACAACGAATAGCTAAACAATCAAGAAAACGAAAAGACAACGTACAATGATTCACCAATTTAATTGGCTTCTCAAATCAACTCCACAAAAAGTTCATTATAATAAACAATATTATAAGATGGACGCCATGACTCGACTCTCTTAAATACCCTCACCACACTGATAAAGATTTAAAACATACCTTTTTAAGGGGTCATTTAAGCCCTAAAATCGTATGTATTTGATCAATTATTGCCCTAAATCGTTTCTTTTCCCATTTTAGGTACTTGGGACGCAAAAGATGAAAACCAGCACGTTTTGGGCTAATTTGGACAAGAAAGTGAAGAAAATGACCAAGTCATGAAAAAGTCTGGAAAAGGGCTTCAGACGACGTCACATTCTACAAGTGCGTCGCCACTTACATTTGGATGAGAAGATTTGATGAAATTTTACAAGTGACGGCTCAAATAATTTGAGAGAGTTCAGAAGCTGACGGCGTCATTACCAACTAAACAGTCCATGACGGCGTCATTACCTTGGTGGTTATCTTCGTCAACTGATATTGATATTGATGTTAATGATGAATCGACCTTTCCTTTTCCTGCTGCCTTCATGGCCTCAAATATAATTTCGTCAAATTCATGAAATAACACATAATTTCCCGAACAACTATATAAATCTTTGTGTACCGCGGTCCTCAGTTCTACATCTTTGGTGCCAATGGCTTCTTATTTGCATTTTTTTGTAAAAATAGCTATTGCTCGTGGTTGTTATACAGGTATTTTCAAACTCTTTCAAAAAAAAAAAAAAAAAAAAAAAAAAAAAAAAAAAAAAAAAAAAAAAAAAAAAAAAAAAAAGAACGAAACTAATTCCACCAGCAAATACGACTTAATGTTAAAGTATAATAACTATGGTGGGCCCATTGAAAATGAAAGATGGTGGAAATGATGCATGAACCAAATGAAACAACACGCACCTGCCTTTTAATTTGTTGTGTTCACATGGAAAGAGTAGTTTTACAAACACTATAAATAGATGTGTTTGTAGCTTCCGTTAGTATCCGATTCTCTTCTTCTTCTTTCACATAGTAATATTTACTATGTTTCTCCTGTAGTACCTTGTGAGTTAACATTAGAGGGTTTGTGTGGTATCTCCTAATACAAGAGATATAACGATTAGTGTTTATCCTTGTACCTAGAGAGAAGGTGTAACTCCTAGTTTTCATCATAGTGAAACGTATCTTTCCTTGCCCGTGGTTTTTACCCTATTTGAGGTTTTCCACGTTATATCCGTGTGTCATCTTTTATTATATTTTCTTATTTTAGTTGTGGGTTTGCTTCAGTCCGGTGTCACTTTTCTCAACAAGTGGTATCAAGAGCTAAGGTTGGGTGTGTGTATAATTATTTATCGTATGCTCTGTGGTTGCCACTAATAAGTGGACCCTCCACACTAAAAGATAAGTAAGATTATACTCATTCAAAAAGTGTTCAGTACTATTATTAAATAATAGTTTTGTCAAAAAGTAGATTGTTATTGTAGCAATGGCGGCAAAATTTGAAATCAAAAAATTCAATGGGAATAATTTCTCGTAGTGAAAATTAAAGATGAAGGTTATCCTTAGAAAGGATAAATGTTTAGCAGCCATTGATGAAAGGCCAGCCAAGGTCACGGATGACAGTAAATAGGACAAGATGGACGGAAATGCTATTGCAGATCTTCATCTGGCATTAGCAGATGGAGTTTTGTCAAGCATAGAGGATAAGAAAAGTGCAAAGGAGATTTGGGATCATCTTGCTCGATTGTACGAGGCAAGATCGCTCCACAATAAAATATTTCTTAAGAGGAAACTTTATGCTCTTCGCATGACGGAATCTACTTCAGTGACTGAGCACGTTAATAACTTGAATACTCTATTTTCTCAGCTCACGTCTTTGAGTTGTAAAATAGAGCCACAAGAACGTGCTGAAATTCTACTTCAAAGTTTACCTGACTCATATGACCAGCTTATCATCAACTTAACCAGTAATGTTCTTTTGGACTATCTAGTCTTCGATGATGTTGCAGCCGCCATTCTGGAAGAAGAAAATAGGCGCAACAATACGGAGGACAGGCAAACCAGTTCAAGACAAGTGGAGGCTTAGGTGGTGACAAGAGGGAGGTCAATGGAACCTGGCTCCAGTGGGAGTCACAATCATGGTAAATCTAAAACAGGAAGGAAGAAGAATTTTAAATGCTACAAATGTGGCAAGCCGGGTCACTTTAAGAAAGATTTTCGGTGTTTAAATACCTCTAATCCTCAGGGAAATTTCGCTAGCACTTCAGAAGATGGTAACGCTCTGTGTTGTGAAGCAGCGGTTGCAAATGATGGCAGAAAAAGATTTGCAGATGTATGGTTGTTCGATACTGAATCTACTTTTCATATGACCGCAAGAAGAGAATGGTTCATCAATATAAACCTATCTCTGGAGGCGGATCTGTGTACAGTTGCAATGATCATAAACTAAGGATCATTGGAATTGGAAATATCATGATGAAGGTGCATGATGGTACAGTTCGTACTATTCAGGATGTGCGACACGTGGAGGGCCTGAAAAAGAATCTATTATCTCTAGGACAATTGGATGATCTTGGTTGTAAAGTTGAAATGCAAAACAAGATCATGATAGTTATAAAAGGCGCGCTTGTAGTTATGAAAGGTGAAAAGGTGGCTACGAACTTATACCCACTTAAGGGAGAGATAATTGAGGAGGCGGAAGCATCTGTTGCTTCACATAGTCCATGTCATAGAGTTGCAATAACATGGCATCAGAAGCTTGGACATATGTCGGAACAAGGAATGAAGATTCTTGTTGTAAGGAAGTTAATTCTTGGCCTCACAAAGGTTTCTTTACCTTTCTGTGAGCATTGTGTTATCAGCAAGCAGCATCGCCTAAAATTCAAGACATCAAATTCTAGAAGTGTCTCTGTTCTAGAATTGGTTCATTCTGATGTACGGCAGGCACCGGTTCTATCCCTGGGAGGAGCAAAGTATTTTGTATCCTTCGTTGATGACTATTCGAGGAGATGTTGGATGTACCAATCTTGGCTAGCTTAAAATAATACTGTAAAGTTAAGCAACTCGTTTAGTTCAATTAAAATATATAACACAGACCTACAATTACTTAATTAACTAATGATACTCATCAACTAAGGTTTTTTTTTTTTTTTTTTTTTTTTTTTTTTTTTTTTTTTTAAATCTTATTTTGTTTATTACCAATAAGAGGTGGTCAGACGTTTTGCTTATTTATTTTTTTCTTTTAAGTCAGACCTATTTAGACATATAACATCTTACTCAGTAAGAGGTGAGAGACTTGTCTTACTGACTCTTACTCGATAAGAGATTGAAGACTCGTGTTAATATAATATATTTGATGGTTTATTAACTATGTTATATTTATGATAAAAAATCTTGTTTTATATTTACATAAGTTACTTAAATAAATTGTAGAAACGAACACTTAAAGTAATTCGGACAAATATAAAAAACAAATAACATTATTTCATTCAGATTTAGACTTTCTAGCCACCTCGATGTGTTAGTTAGATTCAGACCTAAAACATGTTAATGAAACAAACACACTAAAAGTTAAAACTTACCTTTAATTTTTTTTTTCTTCTTTTTGGCGCACATGCTTTTGGTGATGTTAGCTAATTAATGCCGAGTAGATCTAAGTACTACGAGTGATTAACATAGTTATTAATGATACTACTACACAGTCCTTAGCGAAAGTAGTAATTAAGACATGGATTAGAAAACTAAAACTAACGGGATGAACTAGCAGTATAGATAATTATAAGTTATAACTAGCTTTTGCTAATAAGAAGATGTAACATAATAAAACAACCAACCATACATAGGAGGCTTTTTTTTTTTTTTATTTTTTTTTTTATTTTTTTAATGAAGAAGAAGAAGAATTGAATGCGAATATTTTTTTGATTGTGAAATAAGAAAGCATTTATTCCGAGGGGTCTTCTTTTTAAAAATTTAGATGCTTTAAATATTTTAACCGTATATACTATATACTTAGCTAGCTAGTAGATTAATTAGCAAGTATTCGATACATGCATATATTGCTGTTCGTATTTTTAGTCTATTTTCTTAATAATTTTGTCAAACGAATTGTTGTGGCCAGATATATAGGCCATGCATTAATTATATTGTAGGTACTAGTAGCTAGCTAGGTGTTATTTCACAAATATTTGAGTTAGTCAAAAAAATGTAAGATCGATATGTATGTATGTATATGTTATGGGAAAGCATGCACATGTAGAGGTGGCCAAAACCCGGATCCGAAAAAAACCGGATCCGGATAAGAGTCAAAGTCAAGGAACCGGATCGGGTTCCGAACCGGATCGGATATTTCCGGATCCGGCCCCCAAAAAACACGGACCGGTAGCACCGGTTCCGGTTACGAACCGAACCGGATCGGATCCTGATATCCGGTAGAACCGGTTCCTAATATCCTGTTGAATACGGTTGGTTTCTGTGATCATTTTTCTAATTTTCTTTTTCATTTGAAAAATACGAGCAGGTTCTGAATCGAACTAATGATTTGAATCGAACTAATGATTTGACCGGAAGTCGTTTGATTAGATTTGATGGTTGTAGATGGATAAGGTTTGATGGTTGAAGTTGTAGATGGTTGTAGTTGAAGTTTTACTGGTTGAAGTTGATGGGTTTTACTGGTTGTAGTTAAAACTAAAGAAGAGGGTGGCTGTTAAGGGTGGTTGAAGAAACACAGTGAAAACCCAGCATATTTAAGCATATTTAATAGCTTTAAAAAACCGGTTCGGAACCGGTTCTTTCAAACCGGATTTCGAACCGGTTCCAAAAAAACCGGTTCCAAACCGGATTCTAGCCTCAAAATCAAGAACCGGGTAGGAACATGCGGTTCCTTCAAGAACCGAACCGGTTCTTGGAAAAACCGGATTTGACCAGATTCGGTTTCTATTTTTTTTTTCGGTTCCGGTTCCGGAATCGGTTTGGATGGCCACCTCTATGCACATGCATGCATGGCAGGTGGACAATCTTGTATTCCTCAAAGATAAAATTAGAAAGAAATTAAAAGAAGAAAAAAAATGGAAGTGAAGAATATCCCTCGATTTAAGCACAAGAGAAGGTCCCCCTTACTTTAAAGGGGTATCTGTTAAAAAAAGTACGCAACTTTACGTAAAACATGGTTTTACGTAGTCAACAAAAGATTCCTTTAAAAAATTATGTAAACTCACGAAAATACCTCTAAAAATGCATCATTTTACCTGGGTATCTGTTAAAAAAAGTACGCAACTTTACGTAAAACATGGTTTTACGTAGTCAACAAAAGATTCCCTTAAAAAATTATGTAAACTCGAAAATACCTCTAAAAACACATCCTTTTACCTGCACAGCAGGTCAAAGGTTTTTTTAAGTAAAAATGACCATTTTGCCCCATCTTCTTTGAAAAATTGCAGCCACCGTCCTAACACTAAGTTATATAAATAGTCCCTGTCGTTACGCTAAACTGCGTCCAACTTTCAAAATAATTTTTTTACAAAAATTATTTTTTTATTAACCGAAATTTTTTTTAGAAAAATTATATTTTATTTCCGAAATTCAATTTTTTTCCAAAATAATTTATCTAAAAAAAATTTATTTTTTACAAAATAATTTTTTTCTAAAAAAAATTATTTTTTCTTAAAAAAAAATACTTTTTTCCGAAAATAATTTTTTTAGAAAATTTTTTATTTCCGAAATTAATTTATATTTCTAAAAAAAAATCTTTTTCCGAAAATAATATTTTTATAAAAATAATTATTTTTTTTAATTTTAATTTTTTATAAAAAAATTTTTTTTTTTGGAAAATAATTTTTTTTTAAAAAATAATTTTTAAATTTTCTAAAAATAAAATTTTCGGAAAAAAATATATTTTTGTAAAAAAAAATTCGGAATTTTTTTTTTAAAATAAATTTCGGAAATAAAAATTTACATTTTTTTTAAATATTAACTTTGAAAAAAAATTATTTTTTTCTTAAAAAAAGTAATTTCGAAAAAAAAATTGCTTTGGACGCTGGACGCAACTTACTTTAACTAGAGGGACCATTTATGTAATTTGTGGGGTAGGGTACTTGTGGGAAGAAAAAAAAAACTTGCTGACGTGACGAAAACCGGTTGACCAGGTCAATTTATGCGTTTTTAGAGGTATTTTCGTGAGTTTACATACTTTTTTAAAGGAATCTTTTGTTGACTACGTAAAATCATGTTTTACGTAAAGTTGCGTACGTTTTTTAACAGATACCCCTACTTTAAATATATGCATCCTCATGTCTTCCTTGTCAAAGTTAAGAGCCACATAACCTAAAGTTACTTATATCTTCTTCTTTACAACAAATTTAGTTCCCACTATTTACCATATATCTACAAATTCTTCTTCTTATTCTTCTTCCTCCTAGCTAGGTCGATCCTTATCTGCTTTACTTTCTTTTCCTTTAATTTTTCTCTTTTCATTTTTTTGGTGTTGAAACACATTGGAATTGGTGCACGTACACTTTTAAAATTTTAAAAACAATGTACGTATCCCTTATATCAAATTCTAACCATATGGGCGTATATAATTTATTAAAAGGTGTCCATACACCCACTCATTTAAGAATGTAGTGTAAAAGAAATAAATGGTTTCCCTTTAGGCCTGTATAATCTATTGATGCCACATTTCATAGCAGAATATATGAAGTTGAAACAATTCATTGTTTAAACTTTTTAAGTTGAGATTGTCAATTAATCGAGTTGATTCCATCTAGGATGGTTAGGGCACTCTCAACAACAACTCAGCTTTAAACTTTAACACACTGGTACGTCAGCTTTAACACACTCACCTTTAACTCAGCTTTAACACACCTTTAAGGGGCGAAAGTGAACTTTTTTTTTTACAAAGAAACCACCCTTAACGCATCGTTAAGGGGTTAACTCACCCCCTTAACACTGCGTTAAGGTAGGTACCTCCCAACAAGTAACGCATCTTTAACTGGATCTTAACGCACCTAAATGCCCTTTAACGCAGGTGATGCGTTAACCTTTGGGAATGGTCTTATGTACGTGCTCTTAAACTTGCACTCTTAAACTAGCTAGCGTATATTGAATATATAAATCAAAAGCACTATATCCTCGCTCCAATAAATAAGCGGGAGAACCATTAACGCTCACCTAATCACCGGTCCTATAAGAAGCAAGTATATATATAGCCTATATCTATTTTCCAGGCTTGTTTTAATTATGAAATGAAAGTTTCTAAGTTTACCTTGGTGGTTATCTTCGTCAACTGATATCGATATTGATGTTGATGATGAATCGACCTTTCCTTTTCCTGCTGCCTTCATGGCCTCAAATATAATTTCGTCAAATTCATGGTTACTCAAGAGAGACATTAGAGTCTTTCCATCAACATTTGTATCGGTCAACTCCCGCCACGATAGATCCTTAAGTGCCACGTCCAAGCCGTTCGCCAAGGCCAAGAACTTTAAAATTATCATTCTCAATCGCCACGTCCAAGGCGGTTTGACCACGACGGTTTTTGTAGCCCAAGAACTCCTGAAGTTCCCCAGTTTCGTCGGTATCAAGATTTGTGTTGGTTTGTTTTGCATATTGAATAAACCCCCACACCATGTTATCAAAGCCAAGACGTGATACGTAAATCAGAGGTGTATCTCCAAATTTGTTCTTTAACCTTCTTTTGCATACTTTATAAATCCATTCAACCTCCTCAATAAGAAGAAACTCACACTTCTTGTCATCGTCGTAGCCCATGGAACGTTGAGATGGTTTAGTAGTCAATGGGTAAGTAAGTTCAGGAATGTGGTTTGGTATGAAACTTAAGAAAATAATAATGAGTGAACGTGGTTGACCGGAAACAGTTTGATGATGATTCCGGTGAGCGAAGAACAATGATTTTTGTTGCCGGAGCTCAAAATCAGGCGTTCGCCGGAGCAGTTGAACAAAGATATAATTTTAAGTGTCTATTTAATTCTAAAAGATAAAAGATATGTTGTGAGAAGTGGAAAAGAATTAGGTAGGTGAAATGAGTATTGAATCCAAATAATTAATTAGTACGTCATTTACTTTTTGTTGTTTTTCAGCTTGTCTTTGTGTATTTTGGGAAAACAATATTCTTTGGGTAATAAGTACGTAAACAATATTCTTTGGCTAATAAGTAGGCAAACATTATTCTTTGGGTAATAAGTTGGTATCATACATTAATTCTTGAGTAAATTACACCGTTCGTCCCTGTGGTTTAAGGTGAATTTCAATCTCAGTCCATATTTGTTTTTTCGTGTTCTTTTGGTCCCTGTGGTTTTTCAATTGCACACCGATGGTCCTTATCGTTAACTGGCATTATCTTTTTCGTTAGCATGTGGCAACGTTAGTCCATTAACCAAACAAGCTTTTGCAACGTTAGTCCTTTTACTAACGGTCGTTTTATTTTTTTTCCGAAATTTTTTTTTTTTCCAAATTTTTTTCTCTTAAAAATAAAAAAGATCTAAAAAAATTATTTCATGAAAAAAATTTATAAAAAAATTCTATTTTTTATTCGAAAAAAATTCAAAAATTTTTTTTCTGAAAAATAAATTTCAAAAAAAAAATTCTGAAAAATTTTTCGAAAAAAGATTTCGAAAAAAAAAATTCTGGAAAAATTTCAAAAAATTTCTAAACAAACATAAATTTTTTTCTGAATGATTTCAAAAAAACTTTTCGAAAAAATTTCAAAAAAAGATTTCGAAAAATTTCAAAAAAAAAATTTTCTAAAAAATTTTTTAAAAAAATTTCAAAAAAAAAAAATTTATGAAAATTTTCAAAAAATTTCTAAACGAATATAATTTTCTTTTCTGAAAATTTTCAAAAAAAAATTTCAAAAAAATTTCGAAGAAAAATTTAAAAAAAAAATCGAAAAAAACATCAAAAAAAAAAAAAAATTTTCTGAAAAAAATTTTCGAAAAAAATTTCAAGTTCCATATGCATTTTGTGTAGGCATTTTTGAGCGAGTCTCTTGTAATGAATCGACATTGACTTTTTCATTAAGAAAATGATACCGAAATTGTGTGTTTGTATTTGTTTGTTGCGGGTTATAACATTCATTTCATTAAGCGAGTTCATGAAAATGTCATGATCTAAGGATTCGATTTGATCTCTCAAAATTTGCTTACATTTATTATGTTGAAAATATCAACAACAAAAAATTTGCTTACATTTTTTGAAATTTTTTTGAAATATTTTGAAATTTTTCTGAAAACATTTTCATAAATTTTTTTTTGAAATTTATTTTTTAGAAAAAAAAGTTTATATTCGAAAAAAGATTTTTCAGAAAAAAAAAATTTGAAATTTTTTTCGAAAATGAAAATTATAATTTTTTTTATAAATTTTTTTCTTGAAATAATTTTTTTAGAAAAATATTTTTTTTTTCGAAATTATTTTTCTTTCTCTTTCATTTTTCAGAAAAAAAATTTGGAAATAAATATTTTCGGAAAAAAAAAATGCCGTTAGTAAAAGGACTAACGTTGCACACGCTTGTTTTGTTAATGGACTAACATTGCCACATGCTAACGGAAAAGATAACGCCAGTTAGCGATAAGGACCACCGGTGTGCAATTGAACAACCACAGGGACCAAAAAAGCAAGAAAAAAATAGGGACTGAGAGTGAAATTCATCCTAAACCACAGGGACGAACGGTGTAATTTAGTCTTAATTCTTTTATTTTTTTTATGTAAAACTATCAGCAAAAAAGCTGATACTAATTTTTTTTAGTTATTTGTGTGTTTAAACATCAGGCGAGAAAAAAAAATTACTAACTATCGGTCGATCAAGATAATTTTTTTTATTTAAATGTGTGATATTAAAGGCAGAGATACAAAGACGAGAAACAAAAAGATGTTGGCATGTAAGGCTGGGCACACTCCCTCGTAAACTATCGGTCGATCCCCAGCCAAATCACAAAGCGACCGATTCAACATTTGGTCGCTTGGGATGTGAGGGTCGGTCGCTTGTTCGGTCGCTTGGCCTTAAAATTCAATATCGATCGATACATTGACCAATTCTAAATCTTGCATATTCATCCAATTCCAACTAAAAATAACCGTTGCATGAAAAAAAAAAAAAAAAAAAAAAAAAAAAAAAAAAAAAAACTTTTTCAACCTTATAAATACCCACATTAAACACACATCTAAACACACAATTTCAAACACACTTCAAATTCAACTTCCGACGATTAGCAATTATTCTACGCCTTATGAGCAATTATTCGGTTCTTCGTCTTTCGCCGATGAGGAAGTTGTGAGTGAGTTTCTTGAGTTCGGGAAGTATTGTTGGAACTCTTACCAGGCATCACAGGCAAAAGTTCCACGAAGGTACACAGGGATCATGAGGGTGCTCATAATCGTTTAGTGGCGGCATACTTCTCCGAAAACCCGTACTTCGACGAAAGAACATTTCGTCGGCGATTCCGAATGAGCCGAGAACTTTTCACAGAAATTGTTCGAGAGGTAACTGATTATTCTCCTTATTTTCAACAAATTCTTGACGCCAGATCCGCGGCTTGCTGAGCCAACTTTCTGTATATTAAATAAACACCCTGTACTATTTATCACACTTCCCAAAAATGCATCGAATTTGAATATATCGCCGGAAAACAACTTCGAATTAACCAGCATAACACCACCAAAAAATCGGGGTATTCGCTTTCGTGCACCCACTTTTGAATATACATCACGACTACCACAATCGAATCAAAATCAAAACTCGTTTTACGTTAGTCGTCCATTCGTCAATCCATCTCGTCCTAATATGGATTATCACCAAGAACCCAGCGGGTCGTCGTATTGTCCTAACATGGATTTCTTGCATTCTTCCCAACCGTATCAAGATTATTCCCCACTTCGTAGTGCTAATCTTGAAATGGATTTGTAGGATTATATGGCAGAATATCCGACTCAAGAATACTCGACCCAAAACTATCCAAGTCAAGATGCTTCGATGGGGCAAGGATCGGGTCACGGTTCGTACCATGGTTCCATGCCTGTTGAAGATGATAACGATGTCGAAGAGACGTCACCCATCAAACCAAAGATGCCTTCGCGACGTGCTACAAAGGCGAAGGTTAAAGGCAAAAAGCCCGAACCGGCAAAAAAAAACGAACCATGGACAAATGCGGAATAGATCGCGCTTTGTAGAGCTTGGATTTATATTTTAGAAAATTCCGAGAGAGAAAACGCTATAAACAGGCACCGCTTTTGGGAGGAGGTGATAGCGTACTTTGAAAATGAAACTGGTTCACAAAGAACGTACGACTCGATCACGACCAAAAGGAAGAGTATGATTCGTAGTAGGGTTGGGAATTTTTGTGCTATTATGGATAATATCAAGGATAATCATGGAAGTGGTGAGAATGATGCAGACGATAAAGAAAAGCTCTTAGAGAATACCGTGTGATTTACGGTCATGATTTTAATTTGAAGGATTGTTGGAAAATTTTGAGGCATCATGATGCTTGGAAGAAGGAGGTGCCTGCTTTCAGATCGAATAGTCGGAAGAAAACAAAGGGTTCTACAACTACCTCAGGGTTAACACAAGGTCCGTTGAATTTCCAATACGTGGATGATTCTGATGATGAAGAAGAGACTAGAAAATCACGACCACAAGGTCGTGAGGCAGCCAGGAAGAAATTATCCTCCTCCTATCATGATCCACCATCATTATAGACAAATTCGCTAGCCAAGACCTTTTTCAAGTTCAATCCGTCAATACCGGGGGAAAATAAGGACATTGAAGAGTCGTACGTTAGTTTCAAGGAATAAGAACTAGCGATGAAAATAGAGAAAATTGAAATACAACGAAAGCAAGTGGAAATCATGGACATCACAAAATGGGAGCAAGATTTGATTTTCTACAATTCAGCAATCGACCCAAATTTACCCGAACGACAATGAAATGAACTTTTGCAGATTAATGCAGCAATCAAGGCACGCTATAACTTAGATTACTAGTTTAAGTTTTTAATAAGTACTGTAATGTTTAAGTTTTTAATTTAGTATTGTAATGTTTTTATTTTTAATAAATTTTAAATTTGTTGTTTAAAATATTTGAATAAAAAAAAAAAAAAAAAAAAAAAAAAAAATCGGTCACCACAGTGGCAACTTGGTCATGTTTGATCACCGGACAGAGAAAACTGATGTGAGAGCTGGTTGTCACCACTGTGCATAGCCTAATGGCTTCTAAATCTTATTCTTTTTCTTTTTTCATATTTTGCTTCTCATTAATCTTATTATCCTTTTACTTTTTGTTGTTTTTCAGCTTGTCTTTGTGTAGCACGGTGGTGATGCATATTTGGGGAAACAATATTCTTTGGGTAATAAGTTGGTAAACAATATTCTTTGGGGAAACAATATTCTTTAGGTAATAAGTTGGTAAACAATATTCTTTCGGTAATAAGTAGTCAAACATTATTCTTTGGGTAATAGGTAGGCAAACATTATTCTTTGGGTAATAAGTAGGTATCATACATTAATTCTTGAGTAAATTACACAGTTCATCCATGTGGTTTAGGGTGAATTTCACTTTCAGTCTTTATTTTTTTTCTTGCTCTTTTGGTCCATGTGGTTTTTCAATTGCACATCGGTGGTCCTTATCGTTAACCGGCGTTATGTTTTCCGTTAGCATGTGGCAACGTTAGTCCATTAACCAAACAAGCGTTTGCAACGTTAGTCCTTTTACTAACGGTCGTTTTATTTTTGTTTCCGAAAATATTTTTTTTTCCAAAATTTTTTTTTTCTGAAAAATAAAAAAGAAAGAAAAATACATTCGAAAAAAAAATATTTTTCTAAAAAAGTTATTTCAAGAAAAAAATTTATAAAAAAAATTCTAACCTTTTTTTTCGAAAAATTTCAAAAATTTTTTTTTCTGAAAAATCTTATTTTTTGAAAAAACTTTTTTCGAATATAAACTTTTTTCTGAAAAATAAATTTCAAAAAAAAAAACTGAAAATTTATTCAGAAAAATTTCAAAAAAATTCCAAAAAAAATTTCGAAAATTAAAAAAAAAAATTTATAAAAAATTTTTCAAAAAAATTTCAAAAAATTTCTAAACGAACATAAATTTTTTTCTGAAAGATTTAAAAAAACTTTTCAAAAAAAAATTTTCGAAAAAATATCATAAAAAATTTCGAAAAATTTTAAAAAAAAGAATTTCTGAAAAAAATTT
Source organism: Artemisia tridentata subsp. tridentata (assembly GCA_021014915.2). Taxonomy (NCBI): domain Eukaryota; kingdom Viridiplantae; phylum Streptophyta; class Magnoliopsida; order Asterales; family Asteraceae; genus Artemisia; species Artemisia tridentata. The sequence goes on along the minus strand of CP139505.1, from coordinate 10,806,510 downwards.
CAAAAAAAAAAAAAAAAAAAAAAAAAAAAAAAAAAATCTGAAAAATTTCAAAAAATAATTTCGAAAAAAATTTCAAAAAAAAATAAATTTCTGAATAATGTTTTCGAACAAAATTTCAAGTTCTATATGCATTTTGTGTAGGCATTTTTGAGCGAGTCTCTTGTAATGAATCGACATTGACTTTTTCATTAAGAAAATGATACCGAAATTGTGTGTTTGTATTTCTTTGTTGCGGGTTATAACCTTCATTTCATTGAGCGAGTTCATGAAAATGTCGTGATCTAAGGATTCGATTCGATCTCTCGAAATTTGCTTACATTTATTGTGTTGAAAATATCAACAACAAAAAATTTGCTTACATTTTTTGAAATTTTTTGGAAATTTTTTTAATTTTTTCTGAAAAAAATTTCAGAATTTTTTTTTTTTGAATTTTTTTTTTAGAAAAAAAGTTTATATTCGAAAAAAGATTTTTCAAAAAATAAGATTTTTCAGAAAAAAAAATTTTTGAAATTTTTTTCGGAAAAAAAAATTTTGAAATTTTTTTCGGAAAAAAAAAATTATAATTTTTTTTATAACTATTTTTTCTTGAAATAATTTTTTTAGAAAAATATTTTTTTTCGAAATTATTTTTCTTTATTTTTTATTTTTCAGAAAAAAAAAATTATTGGAAAAAAATTAAAATGGCCGTTAGTAAAAGGACTAACGTTGCAAACGCTTGTTTGGTTAATGGACTAACGTTGCCACATGCTAATGAAAAAGATAACGCCAGTTAACAATAAGGACCACCGGTGTGCAATTGAAAAACCACAGGGACCAAAAAAGCAAGAAAAAAAATAGGGACTGAGAGTGAAATTCACCCTAAACCACAGGGACGAACGGCGTAATTTAGTCTTAATTCTTTTATTTTTTTTATGTAACACTATCAGCAAAAAAGCTGATACTAATTTTTTTTTAGTTATTTGTGTGTTTAAACATCAGGCGAGAAAAAAAAAAAAAAAAATACTAACTATGAAACGGAAATTATACGAATACCGTGTGAATATATTTGCAACCAATATTATACTAATTTCAAGTTTATGTTTTTGGTAATCAAGATAATTTTTTTTATTCAAATGTGTGATACTAAAGGCAAAGATACAAAGACGAGAAACAAAAAGATGATGGCATGTAAGGCTGGGCACACTCCCTCGTAAACTATCGGTCGATCCCCAGCCAAATCACAAAGCGACCGATTCAACATTGGGTCGCTTGGGATGTGAGGGTCGGTCGCTTGGCCTTAAAATTCAATATCGATCGATACATTGACCGATTCTAAATCTTGCATATTCATCCAATTCCAACTAAAAATAACCAAAAAAAAAAAAAAAAAAAAAAAAAAAAAAAAAACTATTTCAACCTTATAAATACCCACATTAAACACACAATTTCAAACACACTTCAAATTCAACTTTCGACGATGAGCAATTATTCTACGTCTTACGAGTAATTATTCGGTTCTTCGTCTTTCAACGATGAGGAAGTTGTGAGTGAGTTTCTAGAGTTCGGGAAGTATTGTTGGAACGCTTACCAGGCATCACAGGCAAAAGTTCCACGAAGGTACATACGCAGGGATCATGAGGGTGCTCAAAGTCGTTTAGTGGCGGCATACTTCTCCGAAAACCCGCAGTTCGACGAAAGAACATTCCGTCGGCGATTCCGAATGAGCCGAGAACTTTTCACAAAAATTGTTCGAGAGGTAACCGATTATTCTTCTTATTTTCAACAAACTCTTGACGCCAGATCCGCGGCTTGCTGAGCCAACTTTCTGTATATTAAATAAACACCCTATACTATTCATCACACTTCCCAAAAACATACAAGCTACTGGAATTCGACCCTTATCATATCAAATTCACAATGTAGGTCATCTTCCACAACCAATTTGTGCTCTAATCATCTCTGTAAGTATCATTATCATATCTATATTCCTGATCTGCGTCTAGGATTTCTATTTCATGCACAAAATCAAAACTTGGGGTTTATGCATAATTTTAGTAAAAACATGAAGAACACTTACTGAATTGCATAACAAATCATGTTCTCCTTAGTTAGGAATTGCATCTTGTAGGACATTATCATGATTCATCAAAAACCCCATGAGAAATTTTTACAAAAATCTTCTCACGACTAGGAAAAATGGTTTTTTAGCACATTGTTCATACAAATACAAAACGTTATGTTTTAAACATCACTTGCATAATGTCTCTTGAATGCTAAAGGGAATACATAACTAATATGTATTTTCGGGTACATTCAAACGAAGCTATATTGAAGTAGGAGCGTTTGGGTTATCTCTCATTTTATCATAAAACTTGCATAAACGAAATTTTCATGCATCAAAAGGAGTCGAGATAACCGCACCTCAACATTGTCCCCATATAGGTACACACTAGAAATATGTATACGTATTTTCGATAATTTCAACTAAACTATATTTTTCATGTCCAGGATAATCATGCTTCCCGCGAATTTTTATGATCACAAAGAAACCACCAAATACCTACACAAACACCACAAAACCAAGGGTCTCACACAAAGATCAAGTCAAAATCTTTAAAGCCTTAGAAAAACGCTATGTTCACGAGGGTAGAAACCGTTGACCCCTCATTCTATGAAGGAACCATTCTCCGAGAACAACTAGCCGCAATCCAATTCGATTGTCTTCTAGATATCGATGAACCCATAATTCCTAGATTCATACTTGAATTATATGCTAGTGTAGGTCTTAGTTCAAATGACTTTGGTTACATGAACAACCACTTCAAAGTCAAAGAAAACCAATTCAACATTCCTTTAGATCAATTTGGAGAAGTCTTAGGAGTTCCGAATCAAGGAACTTGCTTCTATTCGGACAAATGGTCATTGTCCATTCTAGAATCCAACCTTGATCGATTGGCACCATATGACACACCACTAACTCCGAAATAAACCATTCGGGAGCATCTCTTTGTGCCTAGGAACAACCAAACTAGGTTAAGTCGAGGTCGTCAAGTAGATCGAGATCCATTTTCCATGGAGCTAAATGAACTTAGGCCCCAATTTAAGAAGCTAGAACAAGTTTTGAGGGCTAATGTCATAAGCACCATAGGAAATAGAGACCATGTCAACGCATGCCTTTGCTACATGATGTATTGTGTGTCAAACCACCAACCATTCAACCTCGCCTATTATATCGCCAAAAGAACTACCGATATTCCTATTTTAGGTACCACCGCAATGCCTTACGGGATGCTTTTGACCCGTCTTTATAGAGCTTTTGCACCTATTCCTTGAAACTCTAGTGGCTTTCTTCCCGACTACACCGAAATTGAACACGCCTTTGTTCCTCTTAGTGATCATAGGGTAGCCGTAGCAAGAGAAAAGCGTGCTAATCCTCCTACCTCATCATCATCATCATCCGTTAGTGAAGAGGATGGTTTACCAAATTCTAGGATTTCTCCTCCCAAATACATGAGCCAACTTCCTCCTATCGCAAACGAATCAGAGGAGTTTCGAAAAACAAAAGGAATGGTAAAGAACTTGGGCCGTTGGATCATGAAGCTCAACAAGAAGTGAGATTTAAGGAGTGTTTGGTATTAGACATTTTCAAACAATAATGTGATGAACTTATGTATTTCTTTGGATATTATGTTAGTACACTACTAGAAAAAAGGCCTTTAATGACGCGCATTGCGTGTCATAAAAGGGGTCAGATGACGCGCTTTTTGGTGTCATTGATCGACCCGTCATAAAGCAATATGACACGCCCTACGCGTGTCATGCTATTATGACACGCTTATATGACACGCTTTTACAACAAGCTTTTATGACACAATCTTATGACCTATGTTTTGCGTGTCATGGTTTAAATATATATTTTTTTATTATTTCTTCTAGAATTACTAATATCCAGACATTAAATAACAATTAATCTCATAATACAAATAAATAATGGCAAAATAACGCATTTCATATATATATCAAAACAATGTGTTTCATACAACCACAAGTTTTTAAAATTCTAAAATTAACCATAAAAGTCAATTACATTCATATATTACACCCACTTAATCAAAGGGCTTTTCAAACTCTACGAATCATCTTCTGCAGACATGTAGTTCCCTGGACGGTCACCCTCGCTGTCCATGTTTGCTGGTATTCGCGTACCTGAAACCCCACAAAACCATACATTAGTTCAATATGCTTGGTCAATTATTATTGCAGACCAAGACCCAGGAGGTATTTCACATTTGGTTCAAAGTTGGATCATTTTGATAAGACATAATACATATATGTATTTAGGACAAAACACATGCATTCTGATAACGTTATCCCTCCTAATAACAGAAATCTTTAATTTCCTACTAGAGGAAAAGTCTGGTCATTTTGACGGTAGCATCGGTAGGGTGTCACATAAACTAACTATAGGATTGAGCTTAATTTTCATCTTAGAGTGACTTTAATATATTATCACTTAAGATTTTGGGAGTAAAACAACTTACTGCTGCATCAACGGGAACAAGTTGACCGGCTAAAAGTTTAGTAAGAAGCGGTGTCATGATAATAGCCCCGATAGTTGAACACCTGCAACAACCAACCAGCATAAAGATTGATCATTAAGATGCTCTTCATCAATATGGCTAATAGTTGAACACATCCAAACACCCCCTTAACTGCCTAATGATTGGAACTGTTTTACATCCAAATACCGCCTTAACTTGCAGTTTCTATTTTAAACAAATTACCGCTATTATATTTTAAACAATACAAAAACAAGGTATAGATGATAACTATTTGACTACGCAAGATTTATATCATTCGTCATCATTGAATGAATATATTGGATTAAACTAAGTGAAGGAAACCTTACGTTGTCATGAGAACAGAAAGTGCAAAAAAGTGTTTTATGTGAATCAGATCCAACACGCACAGAAAGTATCTTTCTTGACCCAACCCCGTCACACAACCCGCCCATGACAAAGAAAAGAAAAGCAAGAAAGTCATACGGTCCAAGGATTTCTTAAACAGCGTCTGAAGTCCTCAAATGTTAGTGTCAATCCCATTGAAAGCATGAGAAAACCCAAGCCAACAGTGAAAAGGTCCGTTTGTAACCAAGTGACCTGCATTTCGAATCGAATGAATCAATCAAGTCACGTTTGAATTTCCAATATAAGAATGTGTACAAAAATTGCTACACTTACAGCGGAAGGCTTGTAAATTCCAATGATTGTACCTTTAATAACCTGTCAAGTGCATCAAAATATATTTAGTACGCCGTAAAATGTTGTAAATGTGATTTAACACATTGATTTGACATACCCATAAAGGAAAAAGCGTCGTTAATGTTTCAATAACTTTTTCATATGTTGACATTCCACTCGAGGTATCGGCAGCAGCGGGAACATCTCCTGGCATACAATTTTCGAACTCCTAACCACAAGATTGAATGATTCAGTAGCCAGTAATTCAATTGAGTCATATATAACAAATAAGAAACATGTTCAAAATAATACATCAAAAAATCTATACTTTTGTTTTTTCTATCTTATTAAAGCTACATTTCAATCCAATGTTTGTTGTTTGTATCACTTGTATGTTTGACAAATGTTAACTACCATTCAAGACCTTTTAAGTGTTTTGTCTCACAATCATCATCAGCTTTTAGCAAATCAAACGACGGGATGTTTAGATTTGCATTCTATAAGTGATTAATGCATAAATATCTAGCCTGGGTACCTGCTAGTGCTTATGGGGTCAAATAATGAACTTGACACTAGCTGCAACAAAACTGATAATCGAAGGACATACTAAATTACTCATATATATATCCTTATTTTCATCTAACAATGTATTAAATAATCAAGAATAGCCAAAAAGTCAGCACCTTCATAAGTAATTATTACAATTTCAATCAACACCATAGCTTATAATCTTACTCAGAAACTATAAACTGATATTACCTGATTGTCATTATTATGGTCTGCATCCTCCATTGATTTATCCGTTATTTTATCATCCACCATATCTTCATCTGCCATTGAACAACAAACATCATTCACCGATGCAGCAACTAACAACTACCATTGACAACAAACATAATATAGAACAATAAAATCAATATATACATTATTCTCATCATACCGTCAAATCCGACACTGAATATATTTGGAAGCCCCGTTTTCTTTTTCTTTTATATCTATCGATGGAGGTGCCGGCGATTCGAACGGGGGGGATGGGGAAGTGGTCGACGGCGGTGGTGATGGAAAGTCTTTGTGGCGATGGATTGGGTTTTCCCCTATCCATGATTGTAGATCTAGATCGATGGAGGTTCCACGATTGACGAGGAAGTGGTCGAAGGCGGTGGTTGTAGATCTAGATCTAGAGGAGTGTTGTGTGTGTGTGTTGTGTGTGTGTTATATTTGGCAGGGAGTGTTAGAGAAATAGAATGGGTGTGTGGGTAGGTCCTTATAAAAAATTTGAGATATGACACGAATTTTATGGCACTAAAAATTGCGTGTCATCTAGCTTCAGATTTTATAAGTTATGACAGATTTTTTATGACCCTCATTTTTGCTTGTCATTATTGATGCGTGTGTCATAAATTAGGTGTCATTAAAGGCTATTTTTCTAGTAGTGGTATTTGACTTTTATGTGAACTAACATAACATTTCAGGATGATAAAACTCGTTGTTATCAATTTTTCGTGTTTAAGCCACCGTTTGGCTCAACCTCCTGTTATGGTAAGTTATTATCATCGGATTAATCTATGTGTAAACATGTGTTAGAACCTGTGTTTTTAGTATTTTTCTATCACATATTAGTAGTTACATATGTTTGAGGACAATTTTCGGAATTTGAACGGATAAAAAAAAAATTTGACATGTTATCTGTTAAGAATTAGGACTTCTATATGGCGGATATGGCGGACCCAAAATTTGGGTTCTGCTTGTTGTATTCTCTGGCACAGCCTGTCCTCACCCTGTGGATTCCGCGAAACGAAAAATTTTGGTTCCGCCTTTGTTATCGGTTGGATCCGCCAACTCCAACAGTAGCTTTTTCAAAATTTCCGACTAATCCTGATCCTTAGATTATTGATTCTAGTTCTTAGGATTATTCTACTGATCATTAGGGATATTAGGATGATTTAGGAACACTTAGAATCATAAGAAATCCGTTTCCCACCAAAATTTGAATATTCAAAATTTTCATGTGAGTTACCTTTCTTTAACAAGCAAGAAACCCTCAAATTGGTTCCTTGAAATCCGTAGGAACATCACATCAACAGATTTCCCACTCAAGCCTTGCATTTACTGCATATCTTCAACCTTTCACTCAACTTCATCTCTATGGGTTGACTTAGATGATGTGACTAGCACAATTTTTTGTTCCAAATCATTAGGAACCTCAATCCTTCTATGGATGAACATCAAATCCAAACACCAATTTCTATAATCCTTCATGCCTATAAATTGGAAACTTTAGTTGATCAAAACTCACACCTTCACCATCAACTCTTAGTATCATCTCTGTACTTGTTAGCAAACTTTCTCATCTTAACCATGACAAAATCCAACAACTCTTCCACCGACAGACCACCACGTAGAACTACTCGCATAAGTTTCAGACAGTGTTGCTTTGTGAACTTAGCATCTTCATCAGAGGAGTCATCACCTCTCAACATCTCCTCACCCATAGCCAATGAAAATTTTCTCACCCTCTCCACTCTAACACCATCAAATGTAGTCATCCATACTCCACCACCAACAATCACTCTAGTAGCCACCACACCACCACCTGCTCCATCACAACCTGCTAGATCACCATCACTTCCAATCTCACCCAAACTACAACCAATGGAGTTATATAGAACTCCACCTACATCACCTCATCCATACTTGGATGATTTGGAAGACCTTCCACCAAGATCAACCAATCCTCCGCCCATGACCTTTGAAGGTCAAGAACCTATGCTCTTTCATCCCATTTATCGGGATATCCACGGTCCTCTATACCGTGATCCACAACCACCACAACCACAAACTCACCAACTTTCACCAAGATCCACCCTCAATGCTATAGATGAGGAAATGTGGATTAACCAACCCAACATCCAAAGCGAGATCAACGAGGAGCTAAACCGCCTCTATGCATTCTCCAATATGGTGGATTCTCACCTTAGTGAAGCCATGGATCTTCAATCTATATTGCTTGCCTCCATCACAACTCCACCAAACAACCAACCACCACCACCACCAAACAACCAAAAACCACCACCCCAAAAAAAATGAGCCCACCCTTCCTCCTGACTTTCCAAGGCATGGTTGCTCCATGTGTGAGAGGACCGCTCATTTGACTCAAAGGACCAACATCTTGGTCCATGAGCTCCAAAACGAAATGATGTTCATTTTGAACCACATTCTTGAGCGCCTTAATGCGCTTTCTCATCCTTCTCAATAGGAGCTCTTAGTTTCTTCCTAGTTTTCTTTTATAGGAACTTTTAGGATTTGTTTAGGTTGTTTTCTTTTCATATTGTAACATCATGTTTTGTGACTTATGTCACAAACAAATTTTCAATGAATGGATGTTATATTTTTATGCTTGTGGGTGATCACTATTTGGCATAATATCTTGGTTTGTTTGATTTACTAACATTATTGTATGATTGGTTTGAATTCTCATAATGATTTGACCACTTGTACTTAGGTGCATTTTTTTTATCAGACACATATTTTTGACTTTTTAAAGTCAAATGGGCTGAACTATCATGCTTGGTTGACCTATACATATGCATTATGCTACTTGGTTGGATTGATTTATATACAACTAACATTTGTTTCGACAAAAAGGGGGAGATAGGATTAAGTTCACACATCACTGTGAACATCACAGTACATATTTTTATGCTTAAAATATTTTTTAAAACTTGCATAAAACTAACTTAATCTATATTTTTAAAAGACTTTCACTTTACTTATTCCATTGCTTAAAAATAAACTTTATGTTTTGTCATCAACAAAAAGGGGGAGATTGTTAATACAAATATCGTCCTAAAAACATTATTTATATTTTACGATCTTTGCTTTATTTTGCTATGACAATTATAAGATTTATCTTTAAGCAAAGCATAGATATAAGTTAAAGTCTTTTACATTTATAGTAACAAGTCTTTTAAACTAGGAATTACATTGCATACATATATACTTTTACATGTTTAATTTTATTTCTTAAAATAGAAATTTAACATGACATCATGGCATACCTTATTTTGATATCTTTAGGATATCTTGAGGATTTGTAAGATATCTTGTAGAGATCTTGAAGCAAAGGAGTTGACTTTGGTAGATATGACAAGATATGGAAAGATTTGTTGAAATCTTAGCTGGCATGTCCCGGCGGAACCAAACCATATAACTGGTGGATCCCTTAGTTTGGTTCCGCCAGATCCGTGCCCTGTTGATCAGCTTTGCCTATAAATAGCAAGCTGATCATTCAAGCACATTATCACTCATATAGCTTAAAATATATACTCATTCATTTGTACATCACTAACCCATATCATTTATTCATTCTTAGTGATCTTTCCTTTTGTAGCAAAAGAGATCAAGCATCAAGGTTCAACACAGAGTTGTAAACCTTTAGTATAGTCACTGTGTGATTTGTTAGTGTTTACACATCATTGTTTATACCATTCATTCAGTAGAGTTTGGTTAGTGTTTTAGTCCTTAAAACACAAAGAGTGTCGGGAGTGGTTGTACCCTTGTTAAAGAACCAACGGGAGTGGTTGTACCCTTGTAAAGAACTCGGTGTTTAGCTTAGTACCGGATAAAGAGTAAGCGACGTGTAAAGGTTTTCTCCGCCTAGAAGGGAGCTTGTTTCTTAGTGAAGAAAAACTCTCGAGTTAGAGGCTCGAGGAGTGGAGTAGGGCAAGGAAGAGAGTCCTTGTAGCCGAACCACTATAAATATCCGTGTTGTGTGGTTTGATCATTCCTTTCCTTACTTGTTTTATATATTGCTTGATTATTTGTTTTACTTTGAAATCACATTAAGTATACAAAGCGAATAAATTTTAAAACGGTAAAAACTATTAACCCCCCTTCTAGTTTTCCACAGTTCACGTGTGCCGTATCTTTAAAAGATGACCAACTTGTTCGTCTGGATATGTCATTCACTTCATTAACACTATCGTCACCATTTAGCTCAGTTGTCTTAGTAGAATGCACTTCTTCTAGCCAAAATGTATGGGTGCTTCACTTGAGTGCCTTATTGTCAGATGAGGGCAATAACCAGCTTCATTTTACCATTCCTTGTCTTAACATATGGTTATTTTTGTCAGACTAGAGTAAACTTATTGACCATATTAATTCCTGCGCACAACTTCCAAATAATGAACCAAAAAAAATCAGCTTTAGATCCAGTTGGTAGTCCAGAAACGTGTCTCCATCTATCATCATTTCAAGCTATGTTTCGTCACAAGACACAATGGAGCATCCATTTTCGCTATTTGTGAAGTCGGATCATATAGGCCTAAAAGTTTGTGTTCCTGTGCAAGTTTCTGGAGAAGCATTAAGATATTTTGGGGCACACCACAAATTGGAGAGCCAAATTCATCGGATGACTATAGTTTTCTCTTTATTTGTTTACAAAGTAGGTGCACCGAGATGAATATTAATGGTCAAAAAGTAAATCTGAAGTCTAATATTGGGAAAACAACGGGAACAGCTGAAATATGTCAGGACAAGAATGTCCATTCCTGGCCCCTTTTTCAATTGTTGCAGGTTGATATTCAAGCTGATGTGGGTAATGATGAAATGGAGCACATGGATTTGAAGGCAGATGTTAACTGTGATAATTTAGATATTTGGCTTTGACATGATATCTTTTACTTCTTGCTAACTATGCAATTTATGTTTCCTGAGAAGTCAGAGTCTCCTCAAGCTCCAGTGTTCAGTATAAATTTCAGATTTTACCTACAAAAGCTTTCCATTCTTTTGACCGATCAAAAGGTATGTATCCAGATGTTTGATTGACAAATGTTTTATTTAAGCACTAGAACAAAAAGTGGAATTGGTTACACCAAATATGTGTGACGATATACATATAGTCACACATGGTTTTTTTCGTGTGTGTGACTAAAGGTGGTGTGACCATAGGGTACCTACGGTCACATGTTTTGGTTCTTTTTAGTCTCACTTACAAAAGAGTAACCAAAACGTTAAAATGTGTGACTAAATAGGTACAATTTTAGTTGGATTAATCAGCTTTGTGTGACCAAAAACTCTTATAGTCACACGAAGCATTTTCTTTTTGTATATTTAGTCACATACAATTAACCATAAAGTGGCTAAAAGTGTTAATAAGTGTGACCATATGGTGTTGAAAGTGAAGAAATGTATGGTTTGTGTGACTATAGATCATCCAATTGCCACATAAATTTGGTTTTTGTGTGGCCTTTTGTACCATTTAGTCACACAAATCATGTTTCTTTTGGGTATTTAGTCACATACAATTAATCATAAAGTGGCCAAAAATGTGAATAAGTGTGACCATATGTTCTTTAAAGTGAAGAAATGTGTGGTTTGTGTGACTATTGATCATCCAATGGCCACATGAATTGTATGTTTGTGTGGCCTTTTGTTACATTTAGTCACACAAAGCATTTTTCTTTTGGTATTTAGTCACATACAATAAATCATAAAGTGGCCAAAAGTGTGAATAAGTGTGACCATATGGTGTTTAAAGTGAAGAAATGTGTGTTTTGTGTGACTATTGATCATCCAATGGCCACATGAATTTTATTTTTGTGTGACCTTTTGTTACATTTAGTCACACAAAGCATTTTTCTTTTGGGTATTTAGTCACATACAATAAATCATAAAGTGGCCAAAAGTGTCAATAAGTGTGACCATATGCTGTTTAAAGTGAAAGAAATGTGTATTTTGTGTGACTATTGATCATCCAATGGTCACATGAATTTTTCGTGTGTGTGGCCTTTTGTAATATTTAGTCACACAAAGCATGTTTGTTTTACGTATTTAGTCACATACAATTAAGCATAAAGTGACCAAAAGTGTTAATAAGTGTGACCATATGTTGTTTAAAGTGAAGAAATTTGTATTTTGTGTGACTATTGATCATCCAATTGCCACATGAATTTTTGTGTGTGTGGCCTTTTGTAATATTTAGTCACACAACAAATTAAACAAACAGTGACCAAAAGTGTTATTAAATGTAACTATATACATCTTTTAGTCACATTTAAGAAATCAATATATATCAAAACAGATTCAAATATATATCGAAACAACTTCAAATACAATAATATATAATAGCACTACTAACTGTATGAACCAACAGTACTAACTTAGAACTAACAGAACTAATACACCTGCTCATACTATAATATCTAGCAGTATTAAAAATACACTAGCTCGTGTCTGTTGTTTCTTGCCTTGAATAATTTCAAAACTTCACTATCCGAAGACTCGATCAGGATTCTCTTGGACTTCTGCCTATATCATTTTCGCAATAATAGGAGCGACCTTTGGATTCGCCTGGTGCTTTGCAAGATTTGCCGGGTTTTTCATTACTGCAGCATAATGTTAACATTTTTTCAGCAGACCAAATAAGGAAGATTTATGTGTGCCTACCAACATCGTGACAAAGTATAAGAAATGCCAACAAGAAAATGGGAAGAAAAACAGATTGACTGAATAAGCATTGACAAAAGTAGATTATTATTATTGACTGAATAAAGAGTTGCTTACATGTAAACGGGCCAAACAAGTCAAATGTCACCTGTAGTACTTTTAAGGCATAAAATCTCCCAAACTATTCTATTAAATAAAGTAGATTATTATTATTTTACTTAACACACCAATTATTATATGCTTTTATCTAAATAAGTAAATAAGAAACGTTTGTGGTCAACCCGGCCTGTCAAGTTTTCACCTGTAACCCAATGCATCTGACCCACCCATTTTGCCACGTCTACTGGTATCCGTTCCAAAAACCTCAAAAAGTAGAATATAGGTCTTTCAAGGTCTTATATGGGTTAACTATTCATGGAATAAATATATAAAGCAAACAGAAGCTCCATGAGATTAATGAACAAGAGCTATAAATGTTTGTCGATATAAAAAGGGATGCAGTGGAAAGACCTTGGCATGAGCAAAATAGAACTTTAGCCTGTTCATTTCACTAGCAATTCTCTCCAAAAGCATTGAGTTTCTCTGAGATCTGTCCCATTTTTAGAATGCTGTTTAGAGACACCGTTACTTAGGTGACTCTTTTCCGCAGTGTGCAGATCGCCATTTGACCCATCAACAGGCACACTATGCAGCTCCTTTATTAATTTCTCAACCTGCAATTTCCAACCCTGTCAGCTGCTTAGAAAAGTGAGTAAACTCTAAAATCATTTTCTCCAGATCAGTGGGTGTAAAAATCATGACCACAAGTTCATCATAGACAAAAAAAAATCTCGTCTTTTTCTCTAAAAAACCGAGGAAATGGGTACTGATGTGAAACATGAGGAGTAAAGGATGAGTCTAAGTTTAACATATCACAAACGATTCAGTGTATACACATAACTCAAATCCAGCTCCGTATACTTTTTAAGTAAGATCACAGATCAGCTAAATAATTAGACTTAATTATAAAGATAACCTTGTTAACCTGTAAACCCATATGCATGTATCACTATTATCAATGTTCTAACTGAAAGATATCTGACTAGGTCCTGCAAGGATCAGTCGGCACCCCAAACGGGTGCACACGGTCAGTGTTTCCCCACGACTTAAACCCTTCTGTGGACATCATAGGCTAAGTACCAAGTCGAGCTTATAAACCCAAATAGTTCATTTATTTTTACAGTCCCTATACAAGCATCTAAACCCTATATAATATCAATTTTTATAGGCTAAGTACCAAATCAACAATGACAATCAAGTTAACTACATATATACTACTCGGATCCGACAACATTATATATTCTAACAACTTATTCAAAGCTAGAGCATACCGTACACACCAATATTCACATACATCATAACATGTGAACACGATAAACCCCAAACACTCCATATTTTCAACATCCTACTACCTTACAACTCGGATCCTAAACACATTATAAGCTCATAAGTCAAAAAATAAGCCGGAACAATAACAACCAAACTTAACTACAAAAACTACTCGGACCCAAACCACATTATCAAATACAACTTATTCGTAAGTAGATCAAAACACAATAAACCTCAAAATAACATTCCACATTTCCACATTATACCTTAGACACGATAAACCTCAAATTTACTCGGATCCAAAGCAACCCGTTGATTAGTTAATGGGTTGAAATTGCCACTTCATCCCAATCAAATCTAAGCCTAAACACAAAAAACTTTGAATACCATATAGTTTTACCTTAACAGCTTCATCAACAGCCTTGCAGGCCACGACAGTAGCCTCAACATCACCGGTGTGCCCAACCATGTCACCATTTGGTATGTTCACACGTACCTAAAAGCACATGATACATCTTAGTATTTTAATAAATATTTTAAATAAGCACCTAAGGTTAAATGGCGAAACTAAATAATTAAAGATTTAGATAGAGTCAATTAACATAAACCTGTGCTTAAGTTCATGATTCTCTTTCCTCAACTCTTCTACTATGTCTCCGTTGTGGCCAACAGATGCATATCCATTTGCATTCAAAGCTTTGAATGATTGAATAGTAAACTATAATTAATATACTCTTAAATACTCGGACATACCCTCAAGAAGCAACGTTCAACTATTGATGCAGAGATCTCAGCACTAAATCCTCCTGTAACCGGAGCTTCATGACTAATCTACAAATGAGATAAAGAAACAAAGTGGTCATCGAGCATGAGATGCAAATGGCTAGTCAAGATTAAAACTCTAACGAGGAATATAGATCTCGTACCAGTAGCCTTCCTGTTTTCCTTACTGAGGCTTCTACCGTCTCTTTGTCCCATGGTATTAAGGTTCTTAGATCCAAGAAAAAGTTTATCCAAGAAGGATTTGTTCCATGTGCTGATACAGGGATGATGCATACATTCCTATTATGATCTCCTCTTGCCTACAGTTGACCAAAGTTAACAACTCAATTACTTAACTTGCCATTTGTACATAAGGCAAAACTGGTACTAATATAACTCAAGTAAATTGAGCCGAAACATGTTCCATCATGATTGACTACTATTCAACCATGCCATGTGATAAGCTCGGATAACCATTAGCCCAACGTATTCTCCAGCAGCACCAGCATTGGGTTGCAAAGAGAATGAATCAAATCCCGTAATGGTACACAGCAAGTCCCCCAAATTTTCAAACATTTCCTGAAAATGACCGCCACCGATATGTTGCTTTCAAATATCTAAAAAGATAACAAATACATAATTTAAAATTGGAAGTGAAAAAATTCATACTTGATAACCCTTTGCCTGTTCACTAGGAGCAAAAGGATGCATATCAGCAAAGGCTGGCTATGTCACAGGCATCATCTCTGTAGTTGCGTTAAGCTTCATGGTACAAGACGCTAGGGGAATCATACTGTGGCATAGTGAAAGATCCCTCGACTGCAACTTGCTAATGTATCTCAGCAGCTCGTGCTCAGTGTGATATCTAACATCAAAAGACAATCAGGGTAATCCTTATCATCTTTGAGATATGTGTTTATATATGAAAAGTTATTCTTTAATCTTTACTACTCTTTTAATTTAAGTTAACATCATGTATCTTCAGTGTCAAAAAAGGGAAGATCCTGGACTTGTACAATTCCAAGCTTCTTCAACCCAATTTATGAAACTGCAAAAGGAGAGAATCTGAAACTTTGGTAGCTTGCAAGTCCAATTTATATATTTGAGCATGGTGGTTAAAGTACCTGTTCGCATAGAGGGGTGTTGAAAACCCTGTGTTTACCAAATTGATCAGCCAATCCAGTTGTGCAACGGAACACACCACCAAATCCCACATCTTCACCAAACACATAAGAACTGTGAAAGTGATTGTAAACATACTCAGTAAGCACATATACTGATATACACACTTTCAAGTAAAAAAGATTAGCTATTGCAAAATTTAAATACTTTCTAACAATTCATTTCGAGGCCGTTAGAAGACTAGAATTCATATGTCAACCCAAAACAGCTAACGTTCACAACTAAACTTATAGATACTTGATTGAATTCCAACGTCACTAGTTCAAAAACTTGTACTGCATATATTTTGCCCATAAAAGGTCATGGGTTCCAGCGTCATTCACAAGTTTATCCAAGAAAAAACTTGTACTGCATATATTTTGCCAATAAACTTATAGATAATTGATTGAATTCCAGCGTCATTCACAAGTTTATCCAAGAAAAAGAGTGTAAAAGCCAACAAGTCCTTTTTTCTTGCTTGATATAAAATTGCAACAGATATACAGATTCGGGTCTCATGAACCCTAATTTCAAAAGTCAACCAAACACGAAATTGACTCATGAACACCACGAATTGATGATTAAATTGAACATATAACACATTAAAGTACCTGATTCATGGAAATGTGGACCTGAAATTGGGAGTGGAACCGGCTAATCGCGAGGGTATGTGGTGGATAAATATGAAATTGACTTGTGGTGAGAGGTGACTAGCAAAGAAAACGTGGTTGGCGGCAGAGAGGAGAGAAGGAGGATGAGATGCGGGAGTAGTGAAAATATGTGACCTTTTTAGAAGGAACAATGAAAATGTAAATTTGATTTTGGGGAAAAAAGTGGGCGGGAGCAGTGAAAATATGTGAGGGAAATATCAAAATTTGGGAAATACTGTAAAATCCGTATATAAAACATTTGAACTATAAAATCAAAAGTGTGATCATATATGATATTTGGTCACACTGTTCAAGTGTGTGACATATATTTGTCACTTTTAAATGCATATCGTGACTAATGCTTCAAACTTACTTTTCAGTTGTCATACATTTCAAATTCATATGTGGCTAAATATTCAGCAAAAAATAACAGTCACTTTTAAATAATGTGTGACAAACTTGACTATATGATTTAGCCACATACACAATTACTTCATGTGACCATATGCTATTTAAAGTGAAGGAATGTGTATTTTGTGTGACTATTGATCATCCACTTGCCACATTAATTTGGTTTTTGTGTGGCCTTTGTTAACATTTAGTCACACAAATCATGTTTTGGCTACACTTAAATAATGTGTGACAAACTGTTTAGTGTGACTATATGTACTGGATTTTGGCTACACTTAAATAATGTGTGACAAACTGTTTTGTGTGACCGTATATGGCATTTGGTCATACTATTAGAAGCAAATGTGACTATAAGTTTAGTGTGACCATATATGGCATCAAGGTTACTTGTATTTGTCACACGTTCCAAATGCATATGTGACTAAATGATCTGGAACAAAATCACCAGTTACGTTTAGTCACATAAGGGTCGATTGTGTGGCAATAGAGTTCTTATGGTCACACATTCGAAATGCTCATGTGTGACTAATTCGTAAATGCTGTCAATTTACCTACCTTCAGCCACACAAATATTTGAATGTGTGGCTGTTCCAAATCGACCATGTGTGACCATAGGTCGTTTTTGTACTAGTGAAGCTAGACACAAGACGGTTTTAGATTTTTTTTTCTAATGACTCTCTTTTTGTGGGTAACAATCAATGTGGGTAAATGATTAGTGTATCAGGTTTTATGATCTAAAAATACACTTTGGCGAATTTCAACCGTTTTGACATGTTAGAGTTCATATATTACTTGTATCGAGCTATTCATCTATAACTGTGTCAAATTTGCCACGTTTATATATATTAAAACTGTTGTCTAATCTTCTATCTCATTAGAACAATCGAATATGAAACAATAATCAATCAAACTAGACTTTTATTTTATATACAATCGTTAGGTTTACAAATGTATTTACATGAGTATTTATACTTGTTACACCCCGTGCCCGCTTTAACCAAAAACTTTGACTTTTGACGCGGAAATGTTTGACTTTAACAGACTCATCCAAATTCTTCATTCAAATACCAGAACATATAATATTTAACTCTTTAAAATACTTGCAAGATCATATACTCGACAACTCTTTCTAAACACTTCACACAATTTTAATAACACAACCAAACGACCTTCTGTGACCAACGATACGCCGTATCCCTTTTGAGGGATACGCCGTATCAACACTGAGAGACCAATGCGCCGTATCAACCGGATATGATACGCCGCATCACCTTAAACCTCTGATACGCCTCATCTGATATATTAGATACGCCGCATCACCTTAAACTTCTGATACGCCGCATCCAATATGCTAGATACGCCGCATCGACCAATTTAGACAGAACATCAGCAGGAAGACCTACATATACTCAACACACTACACAATCCACTTTGACACCTTTTACAACACTATAACTTGTATCAAAACACTCCCTTTACATTCAAAACCATATCCAACTATAATACACGGCAATTGACCCGTTTGACTCCAAAATGGGTACATTTTACACATTAGCCAAACACCTCCTTAACTTAACCCATAAACACATAAAACATACTTTAACATACCAAATGACTTCCAATTCATTACAAAACACTTGACATAGAATCTAACACTTGTTTACCCATTTCAAAGCATTACTTGACTCACGGGGGTACAAACTTATACACGAGAGCTCGGTATCTACCTAGCTCTAATTCCTTACCAAATCCTACCCTTCCGCATACATGAACCATACTCCTTATTCCACGTCTTCCATAAACACAAGGACCTACAAAACGGTTAGACAACTAAACCGTAAGCGATAACGCTTAGTAAGTAAAACAATAATAACATATAATCATACTTCAATCCACATGATGCATCATATACATAAACACTTACTTGACGGGCTTACAACCCATAACTCATCTAGCACATAACATCCTATAACATAGCATCAAACATCACATAAACCACATTCATAGCATCACATAATCATATCCCATAATCTATACCACTTTGCCATACAACATACATAACACATATGTTAGACATCCATATATCACATGTTACTATCATTTTACTTACCTCAATCCAAGCTATATATCATCAAGAACATCATCAATAACACAAGCTTCCATCATCATCATCATCTTCCTTCATAAATAATAAAAACCTAACATCATAACAATAAATCACATAACAAGGGTTATCAAACCCATCAAAACATAATCATTTTGCTAACCAAATCATCATATGATCATACCCACATCATATGATGATTTCCCAC